>LR750921.1:117358-184392 GCA_902729485.2 Mus minutoides | reverse complement strand
GCGCGCATGGGAAGATTGTGTGTGTGTGCATGGGAAGATTGTGTGCGTGTTTGTGTTTGTGTGTGTATGTGAGTATGTGTATGTGTGTGTGTAGTTAGGTAAAGAGTGGGTAATATAATTAATTGCCTAGAGTGTGGCAGCTCTGGAGTGGTGAGTCTGGAACAATCAGGAACCAGAGGCTAGTAGCTTCCTGGAGGATAAAGAGAATGTCTTCAAGGATTGCTAGAATTCCCTGGGCAGAGGTCCTGCTGGATCTACTAGAGCTACTTGGAGTGGCATGCCACAGGAAGAATGTACCCAGCTCCTTAAGGGAAGAAAATAACTAAGCCAGGTGTGGTATAATTCAGTAGGCTGAGACAGAATGATCTTAGGACATCCTGAACTACATAGCAAGCTCCAATCTCAAATAAACCACAAAAACTATACACTCAGATAAACACACCACTGGAAAACAAGAATCTGGAGTGTCCACAGTACAGAGCCTTCAGAGAAGGCCACCCTAGATCTGCTACAACTGAACCATGTCCACAGCAGTTCTAAAATGTCCGTCTCACCCGACTGAAACTCTGGGTAAGATGTAGAAGACATAATTTTGACTTCTCCAGCTGTCTTAGTCAGGGTGTCTATTCCTGGACAAAACATCATAACCAAGAAGCAAGTTGGGGAGGAAAGGGTTTATTCAGCTTACATTTTCCACGTTGCTGTTCATCACCATAGGATGTTAGAACTGGAACTCAACAGGTCAGGAAGCAGGAGCTGTTGCAGAGGCCATGGAGAGATGTTACTTCCTGGCTTGCTTCCCCTGGTTTGCTCAGTTTGCTTTCTTATTGAACCCAGGACTACCAAACCAGAGATGGCACCACCCACAAGGGCCCTCCCACCTTGATCACTAATTAAGAAAATGCCTTACAGCTGGATCTCATGGAGACATTTCCTCAAGGGAGGCTCCTTTCTCTGTGATAACTCCAGCTTGTGTCAAGTTGACACAAAACCATCCAGTACACCAGCTTTCCAGGACAGAAGCCAGTAGGGTCTGGGACAGGATGCACATGGGGCAATCTACTTCCCTGATGCTCTAAGAAAGGTCTCTGTGACTGGCCACGTGCAGTTCTGTGTGGCCTGCTTCCAGTTTCCCCATCTTCAATCATGCTCTTATGTCATGGTCAAACTCTAGTTCATCCTCATCCTCAAACTCCATTTCCTCTTCACTCTGGTTGTGTAGCCTCCGGAGTTCAGACCTGGTGCCCTTTGGGGGCGTGCCGCAAGAAACCACAAATATTGTGGTTCCCCAGCCAAGATTGGTTTCCATTGTCTTGCTAAACCACATTGGAATCCTGCTTTCCGTAGCTGTGCCTTTCCCGGGACCGGATGTGCATCCTGCCGAGACATTCCAGAGCAACCTGGACCCTGGCTCCGCCCAGTTCACCTGCTTACAGCTGGGACATCCCACAGTGCTTCAGGCTTCGAGTCATAATTCCAGGCGCCTTCGCAGAACTGACTGGGGGCGGGGCCTTCCCTCTTAAAACCAAAGAAGAATCCTAAATAAAATTAGATGCTTTGAATGGAGTGATTCTTCTTGGCGTCCATTTCTTCTCTCACCCTAGTCTCATTCCAGCCCCTGTCCATCTTCCGGGGAACCCAGTCTGATTATGGGGGGACCACAGACTGTCCGAACCCCAACATGGTTGTCGTCCCTGAACCCTCTCAATCCAAAGTACACCTCCCTTCCTTCATTAGCCTGGGAAACCTTTCCTGGGCAGCCACAGGCGTTTCCAGCATCAGGCTTAAACTTAACCTAGTGAGTCCATTTGACCCAGTGCAAACACAAGCCTGCATGACCAGATATTTTAATCACTTCTATGTGTGACCTCCGAAGGGCAGAGCTCAGAACTATTAAAAAAAAATCTTCCATTTGCTGTAAACAGAAGGATCACATAGACTGTGTGCTGTGCTCAGACTGTGTGCCCAGCCCAGCTTTAGTCCTCGTGACAATCTCATGAGCCAGGTGCTGTTATTCCTCGGTTCAAAGGTGAGGAAACTGAGGCACAGGGATTAAGCAGTTTGCCCAGGTTTGCCCAGCTAGTAGGGAAAGGGGTGGGGCTCAGTGGCACAGCACTGGCCAAGCAGGTGCAAGACTCAAGGTTCCATCCCCAGCACCACAAAGAAAATGAGGACAGTAAAGCCAGGAGTGGGGACTAAAGAGACAGCTCCTTGGGGCTGGTGAAATGGCTTAGCGGGTAAGAGCACCTGACTGCTCTTCCGAAGGTGATGAGTTCAAATCCCAGCAACCACATGGTGGCTTACAACCACCCGTAATGAGATCTGACGCCCTCCTCTGATGCGTCTGAAGTCAGGTATAGTGTACTTATGAGTAATAATAATAATAAATGAATCCTTGGACCGGAGAAAGCAGGGACTGAGCAAGTGGTGCCCACCGGAGTGAGTGGGCCGAGTGGGGCCGACCAGAGCCGGAGCGAGCGGTGTAAGGTCCACGGAGAGAACCTCCCACTCGAGTCTCGGAGTTCGCACACCCAAAGAATCACGAGAGACCGTCTTGATGCAATGAACACGAGGTGTTTATTTCATGGAGCTCCGTGGGCCAACACGCTCCCCATGCAAGAGGTAGAAGGGTAGACCACGAGGCTCGCAAACTAGAAGTTTATATAGGGAATTGGGTGGGAGGTTGGGAAAAATGGGGTAGGGAATCGGGAAATTGGCACCGTTTCACATGATTGGCTAGTTCAAACATCAGCAAGAGCCCCAGGTAGTAGCTTGAGTAAAAGCTAACTCTAAGAGACAAGGGGGCACCAGGATGGCCAGTTTTTTTCATCCTGGCCAGTTCTTCAGAGGGGGGCTGACCAGAGCAAGCGGGGTTGACCGGACAGAGGGGAAAAAAAAAAAAGAGAGACAGCTCCTTGGCTTCCTGCACACGTAGAATAGCTCACAACCATCCATCCATAACTCCATTCACAGGAGCTCAGATGACCTCTAAAGATATCAAGCTTGTCTACAGTGTACAAATATACATACAGACAAAACATTGATGCACAAGATAAATCTAAAAAAAAAAAATTAGAGCACCAAGTTCAAATATAAAAACAACGGTTGTGGATGTAGCAGAGTTGACAGAGTGCTTGCCTAGAATTCATAGAGCCTAGAGTTCAAGTCCCAGCATTGCAGAAGCAAATGCAGGAGTAGTGTGGTGGTACATGCTAGGAACAGGCATAGTGTGGTGGTACATGCTAGAAAATCCCAGAGTGAAGAGGATCAGAAGTTCAAGGCCATCCTAGAATACACAGAAAGTTCAATGCCAGTCTGTACCAATTGTAATTGAGGCCCTGTCTCAAAAAAAAAAAAAAAAAAAAAAAAAAAGCAAAGAGACGGCTTAGCAAGTAAGGGCCTGTGCCACCAAGGCTGATACCCCTTGTCATTCTTGTCATTCATGATGGGGACTTTCATGATGGAAGGAGAGTACTCACTCTCATGGGTTATCCCCTGATCTCCACATGAGGCACACACACAATAAATGTAATAAAAGTTTTAAAACAAAAATAAACAGATAACAAAGGTAAAAATATGGGAACAGTGAGATCGCTCAGCAGGTATAGGTGCTTGCTGCCAAGGTTGCCTCTGACAGAAGGAGAGAATGACTCCTGCAAGTTCTCTGCCAGGAGCCTCCCCCTTCCTGGAGAGGGTAGAGACTGGGCACAGAGTAGGTCTCTGGAGCCTCCCTTCCTGGAGAGAGCAGACACTGGGTACAGAGTAGGTCTCTGGTGTGGCTAGGGTCTCTGGACATTCTAGTTCTCTAACTATACTGAAATGCTGATGATAACTTCTAAAAAGTCCTAAAAACTTTCTTGCTCTTTCTGAGGATAAAAAGCTGCTGGCGGGCTGGAGAGATGGCTCAGCGGTTAAGAGCACTGACTGCTCTTCCAGAGTCCTGAGTTCAAATTCCAGCAATCACATGGTGGCTCACAACCATCCATAATGAGATCTGATGCCCTTTTCTGTTGTATCTGAAGACAGCTACAGTGTACTTACATATAATAAACGATTAAATCTTTTTTTTTAAAAAAGAAGCTTAGGTGATTGACACCTATAGCCTAACAGCCTGGCCTTTGTTCTATTTCCATGGAATTGTGGCTCTAACTTTAAGCCAGCTAGTCTGAAGTTGCAGGAAGAAGGGACAATTTGAAAAGTGATTATAGCTTTTAAAGTGATAAAGTTTATTACTAAGTTGTAAAAAGTTTCCTATGAAAGCTATCTAAGAAAAGGGGGAAAGTGAAAGAACCCTAAGTGGGGCAAGGGAAAAATTTTTTTCTCATCTCTTTGTCCCCAGTACTTATACATCTTTCAGAATTCATGATCACACATTAAAAAGTTCAGCACAAGTTCACACAAAAAATCAAATCATAAATTGAGAAAGTTCACAACAGCAAATGTTCCCATGCATATCCATTAGGAGTAATTATCTGGCTAAACAGCCATCATATGTCACAGCTTCACAGATTAACTGAGAGTTAAAAACCATAACCAAGCCGGGCGTGGTGGCGCACGCCTTTAATCCCAGCACTCGGGAGGCAGAGGCAGGCAGATTTCTGAGTTCTAGTCCAGCCTGGTCTACAGAGTGAGTTCCAGGACAGCCAGGGCTACACAGAGAAACCCTGTCTCAAAAAAACAAAAAACAAAAAACAAAAAACAAAAAAACAAACCAAAAACTATAACCAAGTTATCAGTGAAGTTTTGTATGATTAACCCAGTCAATATTTTATCTTCTGTCCTAGCACTTATAATAGATTGTTAGTTCCCTTCTTATGGCCTTTGGTTAATTGTTTTACAACCTCTTGGAATGTCCTCTGAGTAGTAGAAAGTCTGGTTACCATCTAAGAGCAATTAACTGGTGACATTAGGGAGACTGGCAGAGTTCTCATTGCAGTTTTGACTATCACAAAAGGATCCAATAGCAGTCCCACTATAAAAGAGCTTAATAATCACTAATATAATTTTAGGAATTCTTATAGGATCATCATAAAGAATTAAGAAGTCATCTATTTGTCTATATAACATCACTGCAAGACAGTATATCTTCATAGATCTGCAGAAATCTGCTCCTAAGGGGTGTGCTAATGCCTAGTGATTGTTATATATACTTAATAGTAACAGGAAACGCATATTAATAGCTGGAATCTTCCCTAAAATGATTTATTCCTGGGCCTTGCCTATTGGAGCTTTGTCATAGATATAATCTAAAGTGAAGCCATTTCAGGAAGAACACCTGCTAGCTATTAGCTCATCCTATGATGGCTTCTGACACTCCTCTGCTGTCTGTGTGTGCTAAGTCAGCCAAGGTCCAACACACACATACATACACACACACACACACACACACACACACACACACACACACACACACACGCATGTACACATGCAGATGAAAAATGTCATAGAAACAAAGAAACAAAGCAAATAATAAGCTGGGTGTGGTGTCACGCACCTGCAGCCTGAGCACTCAAGCTGTAGAGAAGAGGAGTCAGTTCTAGGTCATCCTTAGCTACATAGTGAGCTTTAACCCAACCTTGGCCATATGAAGCCTGCCCAAAAATAAAAAATTAAAACAGGCTGGTTTGTATGTAGTTCAGTGGGAGAGCTCTTGCCTAGCACACAGCAGGATCTGGACTCGATCCCAGTACAACATACACAAATCAATCCAGGCAGGGTGGCCCATGGCCCCGCTCTCAGCTCTGCCCTTTGCAAGGTCTATTTTCCCTATCCAGAGACAGACTGTCATTTTATTAATGAGAAAACAGATACTCAGAGACACTAAGAAACTTGGCTGTTCTAGCCATGCGCTGGAGAGTGGTGGCGCTGAGATGCTGTCCAGTTCTCTGGTGCTTCGGGGACCACAGTGAAGTCCTCCTGCAAGAGGGGCCAAATCATCCTGGCAGTTTCTGGGAAACCCTAAGCAACAGCCACTTCAGGCACCCCAGCAGGCTGCCTGTGCTAGAGGTCATTGGGTCTGAGTGTCTTTGGATGGCAGAGCAGGGACTGGAAACAGATATTCCTCCCACCCGCACCCTGGTGTAGCCAGGTAGACCAGCTGGCCAAGCAGGTCTGTGTAACAGTTTGGGCTTTTCTTTGCCTGCCCTTGGTCTGAATAATGACACAGAGACTTATTTTTATTAATAAAGGCCTTAAGCTAGGCTTGTTCCCAACTAGCTTGAAACTCAATTATCCCGTTTCTCCTAATCTAAGTTCTTCCTTGGTTTTAGATGTCCTCCTGGACTCAGTGGAGAATCTTCCCGAGCCTCACTCTTTCCCAGAGTTCCTCTCTCTGTCTGGAAGTCCCACCTTACTATCCTGCCTTTTGCTATAGGCCGTAGGGTTTTTATTTTAACCAGTCAGAAAGTACCCAAGGCAGGCAAGGAAGGACAGAGACACACCATCAAACAGAGGCACATCCAACAGGTCTGGGCATCTGTGAAAGGAGGCAGAACACAGACTGAAAGCACTTTAACAGGGGTCATGATGTGCCAGACCAAGGACAGAAGACAGCTGGCCTGTTCCCAACTGCTCTTATACCTTAAATTAGCCTGTTTATACTAATCTATGTTCTGCCACAAAACTTGTTCTCAGTACCGGTCCCTGTTCCTGCCTCTGTTTTTGGTTGGTGAATCCCCGATGTGTGATTCTTTCCCAGAGCAGCCAGATGTCTCTGTCCACTGAGCCATCTCTCCAGCCCATCCCCTAAGTCTTTTAATGCTAACATCTGATACACATAAGACAATTACCAAAAGCAAGAACTTTACATTGATTAAAAATAAATTAGCCAGGGGGCTGGAGAGGTGGCTCAGAGGTTAAGAGCACTGGCTGCTCTTGCAAAGAACAAAGGTTTGATTCTCAGGGACCACAACTATATCCTGCAACCTTCTGGAGGCCAGACATCCGGAATCAAGTTGAGGACAAGGTCGCATGCTTTCTTGCAGGGTCTGATGTTCTTCCCTCTCTGGCTCACTGCTCCGGAGCACTTGTCTCCTCCTTGCTGGTGCTCCTGGGTGCTGGTGCTCCTGGGTGTCGGTGTCTCCGCTCAGGTTGTGTGCTTATTCCTGTCTTTTCTCTTCCTATAAGGACTCCACATTGGATGCTGACCTACACTTATTAAGAAGAGGGGAAAAAAAGACGAATGAAGCCAGATGTGATGGTCCATGCCTTTAATCCCAGCACTCAGGAGATAGAGGCAGGAGGATCTCTGTGAGTTCAAGTTTGAGGCCAGCCAGATCTATATATGGAGTTCCAGGACAGCCAAAGTTACATAATGAAACCCTGTCTCAAAAATAAGAAAAAAAAAGATGAATGATTAATTTAATTGGCATTTTCATAGACCCTAGTCCCAATAATGCCACCTTCACAGTAATCAGGATAAAGACCTCAACACTTCTTCCAGGGGACACAATTTAATCCATAATGGACAGCACACAGAAACATGCTTACAAACTTGTTGTTCTGAGTTATGCTTGTAATCCCAGCATTTAGGAGTCTGGGACAGGTGGATTGCCATAAGTATATGGTTAGCTGTAGTTCCAGGCCAGCCCCTGTTTAAAAATAAATAAATAAATCAAAACAACACAACAAAAACACATGTTCAACATTATTACTTAATAGAAAAAGTCTTCTGCCATGCAGGCCTACTGATTGATGTTGGTCCTATGTGCTGAAGTAGAGGGAGAAACTCACCAAGATGCTAAGCCTTCATTTTCTGAAGGAACAGAAGGGTTCAGCCTTCTTGGGAAAGGCTGACACCCAGGTAGCTCACTCCAGCTACTTTATTCAAATATTATACAAGGTTAATTGGGGCTGAGAAAGGTTCCAACTACCAAAGTTATCTTGCCCTTGCTGAGTTGGAGAGCAGAGAAGCCACCCGGATCTCAGCTCCATGGGTACCCAGAGTCAAAAGTAAAAACTCGGGGTTTGTCAGGAGTATCTTAGGACCAAGGCTGGTGCAGCTGCAACCTCTCACGTAGCACCAAGTGCAGATTGTCGAGACAGAGAACATTTCTTCAAAGTTCAAATGGTCTCAAAACTGGTTGAACCAAACATAGTAAAAGCTTTGCTGAAACATTTCACTCAAAGACAGACACAAAGGCTTTACAATACATGTCATTTACGGCCAGGCATAAGGCTCTCCTACACACATTGCTACATGGGTCCCAGAGATCAAGCTCTGCTCTTGAGGCTTGATGGTGATGCCTTAACCTTCTAAGCACGTTGCTGGTCCTAGTTATTTTATTATTTAGACAATGTCTAAATCAAATCAAATCAAATCAAATCAAATCAAAATTCTTCTTCCCTGGTCTCTCAAATGCCATATTACAGGTTGCAGGCACTGCCACGGGTGCCCATTGACACGACTGAGAAGATCTGGGTTGACGTTGCCCCTTCTCTAAAGGGCAACATGAGGGAGTTTCTCTAGGGCAATGATTGTTGTGATTGAAGTAGTGGTTCACAGGGATTTATGTAGTAATAAAAAAAAAATCATAAAAGTAGGCTTGACCTGGTGACACACACTTGTAATCACAGCATGAGAGAGAGAGAGAGAGAGAGAGAGAGAGAGAAGCAGGAGGACAAACTTGGAGGCTAGCCTGTGCGCCACAGTGAGCTTGTCCATCTCATAAACAACCCCAAGTTGGAGTGATGGATTGCATGCACCTTTATGCCAGATCTGAGGAGGGAGGGAGGGTAGGCAGACCTCTGTGAGTTCCAGGCCTGCCTCTGTCTCCTGAGCGCCGCACTGAAAGGCTGCACCACTCGCCTTTCGGATCTTCTTGGTTTGGTGGTTTGTTTGAATTGTTTTTATTTTTTATGCATTGGTGTTTGACCCACATAAATGTCTGTGTGAGGGTGTCAGACCCCTGAAACTGGAGTTACAGACAGGAGAGTTGTGAGCTGCCATATGGGTGGTGGGAATTGAACCCAGGACCTGTAGAAGAACAGCCAATGCTTTTAACCATTGAGCTGTCTCTCCGGTCCCAAGCTAACACTGACTTAAAAAAACAAACAAACAAACAAACAAAAACAAAGAAAAGCTGGGACAATGACACAACAGGTCATGAGAATCTGAGTTCAAATCCCGAGCACCCCCATGGAGGAAGCTGTCGTGACTATACTTGCCCCTGTAAACCCAGCATTTAGAATGATCATCACACACCCTATTATGATCTGCATGTTCTGAGGTTCATTAATCTTAAGAAATTCCACAATCATAAGCTCCATTTATGACCAATCAAATTAAAGGTCAGCTTGGACTGTTATTTCTAATCTTCTGAAATAGCTTGAATCAGGGCTGATCACCTGCACTCTTTCTGCACCTTTGTATAAACTCACTGGGGGCTTTGCCTTTACAAACTAACCCTGGGAAACATTCAGGGGGCTAGCCTTAGCTCCCAGATGTAGGTTATGAACCTGATCAATCAGTCTTGGGATGCGTGGTCAATAAAGCAGCCCTGTTTAACTGAGATCAATGGTTTGTGTAGCAATTCCCTGACCTCAACACATGCATGCATGTGGGGGTCAGAGGATGACTGCAGGAGTCAGTTCTCTCCTTCCACCATGTGGGTCCTGGGGATCGAACGCAGATCCTTAGACAGGCAGTAAGTTACTTTACCTGCTGACAGACTCCATAGGCCCCCCATCAGCCCTTGTCTAGAAGCAGCCTTAGATTGGACAGCCAGTTCCCAGCATCACCAGTTGATTCTTTTTTGAGGCGTGGCCTGTCAGTCAGGTAGACATTGGTTCTCTACTTACCGGCTGTGTGGTTGGCATGAAAGGGTCCAAAACTCGCTGAAAGAAGACCTCAGACTCAGATAGGATGCAAAACCAAAGAGCGTTTATTCTGCAGAAACATCCAGCGTGAGGGGGGTCAACCATTCTCTAGAATGGCGATCCAAGAAAAAGGTATGCAGGCCTTCTTATAGGGAACTGGGGGAACTCTCTAGAAGGATCAGGTAATCCAACATTTCATTGGTGGGTGCTAGGGGGTCACAGGTGGGTCAGTGGTCTGCATTCCTGTGCCATGGACGTTTAACCATGTGATGAAGCAGGGCTGCCCATCGCAGATGCTCCATTCTGAGATAAGACATTTCCCCATTCTTGTGGTTACCACCAGGCTGTTCTTTGTGAAAGGGTTTTATGATCTCATTCTGGGTTTTATGGTCTGTTTCTAAAGCTTGTGTCTTATAACTTAGTTTCTGGGACTTATGATATATTCCTGAAGCTGGTGCCTTACGGCCTTTTTGAAATCAGGCCTGGTCCTCAAAATGGAGACAAATGGGATTTGTAAGAGAGAAAAAAAATCAAAACTATTGAGAATAAAAAGTCATTTTTAAGTACTCAGCAGTAAAGGAGACACCTAGATAACCCACACTAAAACTCAGGGGACCTGGAGGAAGGGAGGGTTGAGAGAATCTCAAGCCCCAGCAGGAGGGAGTGTGGTAAGATACCATTTGGACGTGACAGTTGCACATAGGAACCTAAGGTGGTGGTGGCTTGCACAAGACCGGACCCAGCATTGTTTCATCCCGGGACCTAGGGAGATACCTCAACAGTTTGAAGCCCTTGTTGCTCTTTCAGAAGTTCCAGATTCATTTCTCAGCACCCACGTGGGGCTTACAACAGTCCGGTTCTGTGGGATTCAACCCCTCGCTTCTGACCTCTGCAGTAACCAGGCAAACACGGGGTACACATACATGCAGGGGAAACACTCACGTACACAAAGACAAAATAAAAGCTGCAAGAAGTTGATTTTAAGCCGGGCGTGGTGGCGCACGCCTTTAATCCCAGCACTTGGGAGGAAGAGGCAGGCAGATTTCTGAGTTCAAGGCCAGCCTGGTCTACAGAGTGAGTTCCAGGACAGCCAGGGCTACACAGAGAAACCCTGTCTCGAAAAAAAAAAAAAAAAGTTGATTTTAGTTCCACTGTGGATGGGGGCGGGCTTCCTGAGGCCCCACCCTCTCTGTAGACCCTTAATGAGTGCCTGCCCGGGAAGAGGGAGCAGCCCTCAGTGGGGTAGCCAGAGCCCTCAGTGGGGTAGCCTCTGCTAAGTTGCCTTTACTCAAGCAAGTAACCCTAATTAAGTGAAATGGGGCACACACAAGAGACATGAAAGTAGATTGGGGGTTGCTGTGCATAAGGGGGTCTGCGGGTGGGATAGGGAGGGGAGAAGGGAGGGAATTGGGGGTATGACTAAGGTGTATTATATGTATAAAATTGTGAATGAATAAAGAAAACAAGAATATTATGGGCAGAGCCTGAGTGAGCAGAGCCAGAGCTAAAGGGAAAGGGGGAAAAAAAAAAGAATATGCTGGGCAGTGGTGGCGCTTGCCTTTAATCCCAGCACTTGGGAGGCAGAGGCAGGCGGATTTCTGAGTTCAAAGCCAGCCTGGTCTACAAAGTGAGTTCCAGGACAGCCAGGGCTATACAGAGAAACCCTGTCTCGGAAAAAACAAAACAAAACAAAACAAAACAACAACAAAAAACTATGGGACTTTGGGGCTTTGGAGCTTTGGGGGATCCTGCTTGGGGTTTAAGAATGAAGACACAAAAGCCGGGCGTGGTGGCGCACACCTTTAATCCCAGNGTCCTTCTGCCCCATGGCTAGTTCTGTCTTCTCTCCTGCCTCAGCCCCAGCTGCCAGCACTTTACTGAACCACACTCCTTTCTCAAACAGCAAAGCTGTTAGCGTAGTGGGAGAGGTTCCAGCGTTTACACATCTGAGCTGCCAGCAGTGGGGCTAAGCAGCATATCTTACTGCGGAGCTAAGCAGCATATCTTACTGCGGGGCTAAGCAGCATATCTTACTGCGGAGCTAAGCAGCATATCTTACTGTGGGGCTAAGCAGCATATCTTACTGTGGGGCTAAGCAGCATATCTTACTGCGGAGCTAAGCAGCATATCTTACTGCTGTCTTTTGACCAGATTGAGGGTGCCGAGACCTTCTGTGACTGCCCCCATTATAGCTTGCAGGTAACAGATCACAGAAATGACAATACCAAATATCCTGCCAGCACTTGGTGCTGCCTCTCCCCCATTAACAATTGAAAACACAGGTCATGCCTACATAGTCATTTGATGCAATATGTGTGATATAGGTCAGAAGAAAGAAGAAGAAGAAGAAGAAGAAGAAGAAGAAGAAGAAGAAGAAGAAGAAGAAGAAGAAGAAGAAGAAGAAGAAGAAGAAGATCAACAACAACAACAAGAAGAACCCACAACAAATTCTGTTTATCCTCTGTAAAATGAGGCTGCTAAACATTGCCCACTTAGATTCATAGGCTATGAGCCACGGGCTCAGGGCTCCGGGCTTCCTTTCTGGAGATAGCTGATAAATCTGCAGCACAAGATCACCCACTGTGATGGAGAATATGGTTGGGCAGAAAGGCCTTGGGGTTCTCTGAGCTGGGGGTTGGGGTTGGGGATGAGGGGAGGGAAAAGCCATCACAGACCCCTCATAGACCTCAGAGGCCCAGGGACCCTGAAGACTCCAGAGAGGAGAATGTGGTGAAAGGAAGTGACTCAGAGGTCATTTTGAGTTGTCAACTGTGGTAGCACAGGCCTGGAATCTCTGCCACTCAGGTAGCTAAGGCAGATCACAAGTTCACAAGGCCCGTCTGAGCTATGAGTAAGTTCAAGGCCAGTCTAGATAACTGAGACTCAAAATGTATAATGTATAGGGATGGGGGTGGGGCAGAGAGAGCAAGCCTTGGCTCAGTGGGTAACAGAGCTGGCTGCTCTTCCAGAGATTTCCAGTTTGATTCCTAGTGTTCACACTGTGACTCACAGTCATCTAACTTCACTTCCAGGCAATCAGACAACACCTTCTGACCTCCACTTACAGTTTTTTGTTTGTTTGTTTGTTTTTGAGACAGGGCCTCCCTACTTAACCCCGGCTCTCCCAGAACTATTGGCCTGCCTCTGCCTCCCAAATGTTAGAATTAAATTGTGTGCCACCACGCCCAACTGGTTGTCCCTTTTCTTTTTTTCTTTTTCTTTCTTTTTTTTTTTTTTTTGGTTTTTCGAGACAGTGTTTCTTTGTATAGCCCCGGCCGTCCTGGAACTCACTTTGTAGACCAGGTTGGCCTCGAACTCAGAATTCCACCTGCCTCTGCCTCCTGAGTGCTGGGATTAAAGGCGTGCGCCACCATGCCCGGCCTTTTTTTTTTTTTTTTTTTGGTTGTCCCTTTTCTAAGGGACTCTCAAGTAATTGAGGGTACAGAGGAAGCTTTGAGAAATTCCTAGTTAGGGGGCTGTAAGGTAGAAAACTGAGAGGGTTCAGGGCAAGTGAGGTGAGTTGAGCGTTAAGCCCGCCCCTTCCCTTAGATGGGCTCTGATTGGTCTAGAGTCAGGGCAGAGCCGCAAGAGCTATTTAAAATTGCTAACCTGGACCCCAGAGCTGTAGGTAACCTCAGAGATCAAGGAAGCACTTCCCATCCTACCCCCCACCCCAAACACACACACACACACACACACACACACACACACACACACACACACACACACAGAGTTGGAGGATGTTAGACAACTTGTGTGACCTCGCCGGCATTTTCTGATCCTTTGTCAGCTCCTCCCTCCGAGGATGGAGTAGGGCTTAGGGCAGCTTGTATATCTGAGGAAGCCCCTGGGCTTGCTCTAAGTCCAAGTCTTTAGGGTTTGGGATGTAGCCCAGTGGTAGAGTGCCATGTGGCAAGGCCCTGGATTCATTTCCTGCCTAACAAAGGCGGGAGGGGAGTATGAAGAACTGTTAGATTATATTTGTTTATGAGCGGAGAGCAAATGCTCGCCAACGTGCAATGGTGGAGGTCAGAGTTCAACTTCGAGAGTTGGTTCTCTCTTCCCACCCTATGGCTCCTTCGAACTTGGATCATCAGGCCTTTATCTGCCGAGCCATCTGACTGATCCATATTAAGTATGTGAATCATTTCAGTTTCCTTTCTGAATACCGAGTTGGCGGGTCTTTCAACCATGTACTTAGGGCAGGGATGGAAAGTCGAAGACTAAAGAGGTGCCTTTAAACTGGGTCTGGCCACACAGGCCTGTAATCCCAGCACTCCGGGGGTAGAGTTAGTGGTATCACTGCAAGTTTGAGCCATCCTACACTATGTAGTAAGTTCCAGCCAAGGCTTCTCAGTGAAACTCTAGTCTTTAAATAGATGATGAAGAAGAAGAAGAAGAAGAAGAAGAAGAAGAAGAAGAAGAAGAAGAAGAAGAAGAAGAAGACAGAAATTAGGCAAGATGGTGTACACCTATAATCCCCAATGGTTTAAGATGTATATATATATATATATATATATATATATATATATATGAAATGTTTTATATTTATTTCCCCCCATGCTATTGTTTTTTGTTTGTTTGTTTTTTGGTTTTTCTTTTTCTTTTTTTCACAAAGAAAAAGCTCCAGTTCATCTTTTAATTTTTTTTGAAAAATTCCTGACATTACAGAACTAAACTGAAATGTATTAATAATCCACTCTTACATTTCCATGACAAACAAAAATTCATGAGCCAAAGGAAAAAAAAAACAAAAAACAAAAGGGGGGAGAAGCTTTGGTGGCGCACGCCTTTAATCCCAGCACTCGGGAGGCAGAGGCAGGCGGATTTCTGAGTTCGAGGCCAGCCTGGTCTACAAAGCGAGTTCCAGGACAGCCAGGGCTATACAGAGAAACCCTGTCTCGAAAAAAAAAAAAAAAACTATAAAACTAAATATGGATATCTCAGCGTAACTGCCGAACAGAGAAAGGAATGAAAACACTTTAATTAAAAAATCATGAGTGGATGATAAAGTGTGTAGAAACTGAAAATTTACAAACTATTTTAAAACCTGGAATCGCTGACTGTTCAGAAACTACACAGATGGATCATGGGTGGTGGTGAACAGCAGAAAGGGATTATGGATGAATCTGCTCTGTTCTAGCTGCTCCCCATGCCACCTGTCTCCGAGGAAAGCCTGACATTGATTAGATACTGAGCCAGGCTAATGCTGGCAGCAGATCCAGTGATGGTAACCTGCCGATCAGTAGATCCNAATCGCTGACTGTTCAGAAACTACACAGATGGATCATGGGTGGTGGTGAACAGCAGAAAGGGATTATGGATGAATCTGCTCTGTTCTAGCTGCTCCCCATGCCACCTGTCTCCGAGGAAAGCCTGACATTGATTAGATACTGAGCCAGGCTAATGCTGGCAGCAGATCCAGTGATGGTAACCTGCCGATCAGTAGATCCACTGGGTTTGCAATTTTGATCTGCGCCCCAGACATCTGACAGATCTCATTGATTTTGGCGCCCTGATGCCCGATTATGCAGCCAATCAAATAATTTGGAATGGTGAGTTCATGAGAAGTAGTTTGAGCAGATGAATCCAAACCTGCACTGAATCCGGTGTTGCCATGAGTCATTGGAAAATGAGACTGTTGCATTGCCAACTGGTGCAGCTTGGTCAAATCTGGCTGTGGAATGGCATACTGTCCTTGAATGGTATAGGCCTGACCACCTGCAAAGATGACTGGAGAACTGGAGGGCTTGGGCGGGTACCGGATGGTCACGCCCTTGGGGGGGGACTGGGAGAGAGTCTCCAACATGACCACGCAGATCTGTTTGACACACTCAATGATGGACTGCGTTATGCCAGCAATAGTGATTGCTCGCTCAGTTGAGTTGGGGAGCATATCCCCTGCCACCTGGACCTGAGCCCCTGTACTCTCTCTTATTTCCTTGATCTTGCAACCACCTTTTCCAATAAGAGAGCCACACTGACTAGCAGGAACCACCAGCCGTAAGGTAACCGGGGGTCTACTGGCAGCTGTGCTATTGGTCATAGAGCTGCTATGTCCTCTTCCAGTTTGTCAATGATCATAGCAAAGGCTTTGAAGATGGCATTAGTCGGTCCAGCCAAAGTGATAATTCTCTCAGACAATTCCCTTCTGAGATGTTGATATGTGCACCACTCTCCTCGCGCATCTTCTTAACAGATTCTCCTTTCTTTCCGATGATACTGCCAACTTCCTTTCCATGCATAAGTAGCCTGATGGTGAGAGTGACATTTAATCCACCTTCAATCACACCGGTGTCCATGTCTAGCAGTTACAGGGAGCTGGACTTTGAGTGGTCAAGTCTTTGGTCACTGGAGGCGCGAGTAGACTGAGGGGAAAAGGGGAGCGGGCGGGAAGGGGAAGGGCGGGAGGCCGGGGGCGGAACAATAGGGCGGGCGGGAAGGCGAGGGGGGTTCCCGCTAGTGGGCGGAGGAGGGGGGTGTGAGGAGGAGGAAGAGGGAGAGAGACCCCGGGGCGGGTGGAGGGCGGGCGGGCGGGGTGTTTTTTGGTTTTTCAAGACAGGGTTTCTCTGTGTAGCCCTGGCTGTCCTGGAACTCACTCTGTAGACAAGGCTGCCCTTGAACTCAGAAATCCGCCTGCCTCTGCCTCCCGAGGGCTGGGATTAAAGGCGTGCGCCACCACTGCCCTGCCCTCCATGCTACTGTTATACTAAGATTTCAAAGCTCAGAACTTTAACACTGATCAGTGGGATTCTGAAAAGCCAATGGCGCAGCTCTGTCTGCTTACAGTGCAGTCAGAGGCTCGGGCTTTAAATCCCCTGTGGCTGTCTTGTGAGTACAGACTCAAAGGTGCCGTGTGAAAAACATCCTGTCACATCTGTGTGTCCAGCCCTCTGACTGAGGGAAGAATGTGAAATGAGCCTTTCAACCCGAACCCACAGCTTTTGCTAGGTCTCAAAGGCTTGAGCCTACTCCTGCTGTCTGACACATACCTGATAACTGCTTTTCCTAAAGCATAGGTTTCAATACAATGGTAAATACTAATATGTATTTTTTTTTGTAAACTAAAATCCACATAAGCATCAGGGTATCAAACAAGTCCTGGATCCACCTGCCACAGCTAAAAGGGACGCCAGATAGGGACACCTCGTGTTCGCCTGGATCCACCTGCCACAGACCAAAGGGACGCCAGATAGGGACACCTCGTGTTCGCCTGGATCCACCTGCCACAGCTCAAAGGGACGCCAGATAGGGACACCTCGTGTTCGCCTGGATCCACCTGCCACAGACCAAAGGGACGCCAGATAGGGACACCTCGTGTTTGCCTGGATCCACCTGCCACAGCTCAAAGGGACGCCAGGTAGGGACACCTCCTGTTCGCCTGGATCCACCTGCCACAGACCAAAGGGACGCCAGGTAGGGACCCCTCGTGTTCTTGAAAATGGGGTTTTCCCCTTGGTTTTGGGATTCCTTAATTTCCCCAGTTACTAGTTAATCTTAGCTTCTGTCCCTAGTCTATATTTGTCTCAGCAGATTTTCCCCTGGCTGGCAGACTCCATCCAGGGATCACTTGTGGACTGAGCTCTGGATTTCCTGAAAGCTGATGTTAGCCAGTCCCTCCGCTGGGATTGCTCCCGCCTGGATCAGCCAATCAGATGCTTCTGGTGACTGCCCCACTGCCCAGACTTTGACTAGCCTCTCACCCTTCCTGGGCTCCGGATAACAACATCCTGATGTAAGCTGGAAGCAGTGACAGAAAAAGAGTACGTTGTCCATTGTCCCACCTAACAGGCTAAAATGCTAAGTCAAAAGGACAGACACACCAGCCTTACCACCAGCCTGATCCAGCCTTAGATTTGACATTTTATGTTCCTTGCATGATAAACTTCACTTCATGGTTTATCCAAAACTGCATTAATGCTCTCCAACCTATGATTTTGAGAGCATAATACAATGCCTTATATAACAGACAAGAGGCATAATATCAAAGATTTGATTCAGGTACATAAAGACAGAAGGAATGTTGGAAACAGGCAAAAGAAACACGTTGAGAGTGCCACCATTTCATTTTCAGACTCCATTTAATCATAGGGAGGAGCTGGATTCCAGGTCTCAGGCCCTGAGGGAGCGGGGATCTTCCCCTGAGCTGAACAGCTTCAGTTGTAAACAGTTGTCTGAGTCCGCACATCTCCGGGACAATTTGTAAGAAGACAGTTGTCTGGATCCAGCCATCTCAAGGACAACTTCTTCATCCTGCCGGCAGGGTCAAACAAGGTCATGTTCCCAGGCCTAGCAGTGACCATCCATCCCTTTTCTCAAAATATTTTCTTAATTGTCTGTTAACTAGTAAAGAATATCGAAATTGCTGTTATCTAAACCAAGGTGCATAAGTTATAAAAATATATAACCGATTGCCTGTTATAATAATAACAGGTGTGGTAGCATGGCCTGTAATTCCTGCTCTTTGGAGGTAATTCCTGCCCTTTGGAGGTGGTTCTAGGATTGGTTCCCAAGGGACAGAGGGCAGGAAGCTCAGAAGCTGGGACATTAGAAGCCAAGATGAGGACTGCAAGATGTTTCTTTCTGCCACTCCCTCCTCCCCCTCCCTTCCCATTCTCTCTCTTCTTCCTTTCTCCACCCCCTCTCCTCCCTCCCTTTCTTCCTCTTTTGTTTTGAGACAAGACTCCTGCTATGCCCACACTTGCCTAAAACTCACTCTGTAGCCCAGGCAGGCCTTAAATTTATATCATCAGTCCTTCTGCTGCAGCCTCCCAAGTGCTGAGATTATAGGTGTGTAATCACATGGGTGTGTGTGTGTATGACTGTGTCTGTGTGTGTGTGTATGACTATTTGTATGACTGTGTGTGTATGGCTGTGTGTGTATATGGCTGTGTGTGTGTGTGTGGCTGTATGTGTATGCATGGCTGTGTGTGTACATGGCTCTGTGTGTGTGTATGGCTGTGTGTGTTTGTGTGGCTGTGTGTGTGTGGCTGTGTGTGTGTGTGCCTGTGTGTAGATCAGAGGGTAACTTTCAGGACTAGATTCTCTGCCCCCCACTGTTGGCTCTGGATCTCAACCACACTGTAAAACTTTTACAGCAATTTACCCAATGCATCACCTCAGTGGTCCCTCATGAATTTCTTATAATGTCCTCTAGAAAAAGAAAACCTAAATATAAACAGACATATATGTGTATGTATCAGATAGTCATATATGTATGAATATAGTATACAAATGTTGAACTCTGATTTTGTCCCTAACACTCAGCTCCTAAAATACACACAATTTTCTGTGTGATAGAATTTGTCCCTAAAAGAAGTCCTTGGATTATTCACAAGGCAAGCATGTGGGATTCATACTAATGAGGTTACAGGGCCAGGGCTGCTCATTTTAGAAAAGCCCATTTTGGGACTGGAGATATGACTTAGTAGTTAAAGTGCACTTGCCCAGAAATTGAGAAGACCAGCATTTAAATTCTCAGTGATCAGGCATGGTAGCTTGCCTACAATTGTAGTTTTGGAAGGCAGAGATGGGATCCCCAAAGCAAACTGCCTAAGGAGACTAGCCAGCCATTTAGTGAGCGCTGGGTTTGACTGACACCCTGCCTCAGCAGGTAAGCTGGAAGAAGATTTAGAATGATTCTTGAAGTCAACCTCTGGTCCCCACATGTCCACAGTGAGCTGAGCTCTCCCACATCAGCCGTTAATCAAGACAAGATCCCACGGACTTGTCCACGGGACAGTCTTTTCAAAAAGATTTTTATTTATTTTTCTCCCATATAGCACATCCTGACTGCAGAGCCCCCTATTGTCTGTCCCTCCAGTGTCCCCAGGCCCTGCAGGAGAGTCTCACCGAGGTGTTTTCTTAGTTAAGAGTCTCTCTTCCCACTCGGCTAGGTTTGTATCAACTTGACAGAAACAATCTCTTTAAGACAGAAGGTTGTCACTTGGCCATTCTCTTTGTGGCTGCGGAGGGTGGAAGAGGAACCTTTAACCTGTGTGTTCTACACTAACTCTGAAAGCTAATGATGAAACAGGGGGACCTCTGGCAGGGGTGTGGTTCTGCCAGCTGAAGATAGTTTACCTTTGGAATTCTGGTGACTCTTAAGAGAGCTATATAAATGCCAGAGCTCCAAGAGAGGGAGAGGCTACTGCTCCTCTTGCTGCTGGGGTTTGAAGTGGTCATAAGCAGACAGACAAGAAGAAACTGGATATAAAGGCAAGTTCCTTGCCACCCTTAATCAGCAGGAAGTAGCCTAACAATACCAACGCCCCTTGCCCGCTCGCTTCCTTTCTCTCCTACCTAGTGTTGGGGGGGGGGCAGATGGGATTGGGGTAGAGAGGGTGGAAGGTAAAAGAACTGACCAATAAAATAGCCAGTTCAACCCAGCCTCATCTCATTAGCGTACTCAGGGGCTAGAGTTGCATTTGATATATCCCCATTTCCCAAGAACCCCTCCCCCACCTGCCAGTAAGTTCCTGTGGGTTTAACAGCTTTAGTGAGGTCTAATTGATATGTAACAAAACTACATATATTTAAAATGAGTATCTTGTTTCAATGTGTCATGTATCCATGAAACCTTTATAGTCAGAAGAATAAACAGATCACCCCCCCCAAAAAAAAAGAGTTTTCTCAAGGCCCTTGGTAATCTCTCCCTCTCACCCTTTTCATCCCAGTACTTACCTCACCACGAAACACTACAGTAGTGTGAGTTCCCTAGAACTTCCCCTTGCTTCCTCATGGGTGTTTGAATGAGAATGGCCCCCATAAACCTCAATGTTTGAATAGTTGGTCCCCAATTGGCCAACTATTTGGGCTGTTTGGGAAGGATTAGGAGGTGTGACCTTGTTGGAGGAAGAGTGTCAAAGCCCCCATCCAGGGGCTGGAGAGACGGCTCAGCGGTTAAGAGCACAGACTGCTCTTCCAGAGGTCCTGAGTTCAAATCCCAGCACCCACATGGTGGCTCACAACCATCTGTAATAAGATCTGGTGTGTCTGAAGACAGCTACAATGCACTTACATTCATTAAATAAATAAAAATCTTTAAAAAATATATGATCTAAAAATCAACTATGATTAAAAAAAAAAAAGCCCATTCCATTCTCAGCCACTGTTCCTGTGCCACACCTCCCCGCCTGGTGCTCTGCTGTCCCTCTGAAACCATAGCCCCCATAATGGCTCCTTGTCTATGTTGGCTTGGCCATGATATCTAAGCATGCAATAGAAAAGCAACTAAGACATCTGTCCCTTCTTCCCTCCCTCCCTCCCTCCCTCCCTCCCTCCCTCCCTCCCTCCCATTCTTCCTGCTGGGGCTCAAACCCAGAGCCTCATCTATATTAGGTTTTTGTTGTTTTTGTTTGTTTGTTTTTAAGACAGGATCCTGAAGTTTCAAACTTGTTATGTAGCTGAAGATGACTTGAATTCCTGATGCCCTGCCTCTACCTCCCAGGCGCTGGAGCAAAAGAGCACACCACCATGCAGTTTAAGCTGTTCTCGGCATTGGATGGAGGGTTTGCATGGTAGTTTGAATATGCTTGGCCCATAGGAAGGTGCACTATTAGGAGGTATGGCCTTGTTGGAGACAGGGTGTAGGCGGGGCTTTGAGATCTCCAAGTGCTCAAACTCTGCTCAGTGTGGAAGAGTCTCTTTCTGGTTGTCTTCATATCAAGATGTAGAACTCTTGGCTCCTCTAGCACCAAGTCAGCCGTATGCTGCCATGCTTCCCACCATGATTATAACAGTCTGGACCTCTGAACCTGTAAGCCAGCACCAATCAAATGTTTGTCTTTATAAGTGTTGCCTTGGGTNAAAAAAAAAGCCAGTTGGTGGTGGCACACGCCTTTAATCCCAGCAGTTGGGAGACAGAGGCAGGCGGATTTCTGAGTTTGAGGCCAGCCTGGTCTACAGAGTGAGTTCCAGGACAGCCAGGGCTACACAGAGAAACCCTGTCTCAAAAAAACAAACAAACAAAATAAATAAATAAATAAAAATTAAAAAAAAAAAAAAAGAGTTGCCTTGGTCATGGTGTCTCTTCATAGCAATAAAACCCTAACTAAGACAGAGAGCTTTGTGTATGCTAGGCAAGAACATTATTCCACTGAGTTACATCCCAAGCTCCATTTATTTAGAAATTTGTTTCATTTTATATTTATGATTGTACATGTGTGCACCGTATCCCACAATGCTCAGAGAGGCCAGAAGAGGGCGCCAGAATCCCTGGATCTGGAGTTACAGACAGTTGCAAGTACTCACGTGGGTTCGAGGACTTTGAGCAGCATCTCAAAAACTAAGGAAACTTACCATGTTCCATTTTTTGTGCTCTGCTTGTTACAGCTGTTTTGTTGTTGTTGTTGTTGTTGTTTGTTTGTTTGTTTGGTTGGTTTTTTTCAAGACGGTTTCTCTGTACAGCCCTGGCTGTCCTGGAACTCACTTTGTAGACTAGGCTGGCCTCGAACTCAGAAATCCACCTGCCTCTGCCTGCTAAGTGGTGGGATTAAAGGCGTGTGCCACCACCGCCCGGCTGTGGTTTTTTTTTTTTTTTTTAAGATTTATTTATTTATTATTATATGTAAGTACACTGTAGCTGTCTTCAGACACACCAGAAGAGGGCATCAGATATCGTTACCGATGGTTGTGAGCCATCATATGGTTGCTAGGATTTGAACTCATGACTTTCAGAAGAGCAGTCATGCTCTTAACTGCTGAGCCATTGCTCTAGCCCTGCTTGTTATAATTGTTGCAGCAATATAGATACAATGTTATTCCCTGAAGTCCACAGATCACGGTCAGGTTCATCCTTAGTGTTGCTGATCTGCGGGTTTACAGATACAGAGCCATGCCCTGTATCCACCACGACTGTAGCTTCCTGGCCTTGAAAACATCCTGTGATCCATCTAGTCAGCCCTTTCTTCTCATCTTCTACTAACCACTTATCTCTTCATTTTGTCTTTTTTCTTCCCCATCTTTTCCAGAAAGTCTAAGGTTCAGAATCATTCAAGATACCACCTTCTCAAGAAGGTCTTTAAGAAGGCTCAGTGGGTAAAAGTGCTTGATGCCAAACTCGACAACCCAAGTTTGATTCCCGGAACACACACGGTAGAAAAAGAGAACAGAAACATGGACACTAATGTGACTTATACATGCCCCTTGTTTCAAAAAAAAAAAAAAAAAGTGAATTGGTCTGGAGGGCATTGTCTGAAGACCAGTTTGTTCCTGCAGCTTAAAAGTAGACTCCATGTTTCACCTTTCATGCTGAGGCTGGCACTACCCTCAATGACCATCTCGTCAAGTTCATTTCCTGGTATGACAATGAATATGGGGACAGAACCAAGGTGGTGGCACTTAGAGGCCACATGACTTCCAAAGAGTAAGGGCCTCTGGGCCACCAGTCAAGAGGGATCAGGAGAGGAAGAGAGGGCTTTCTCTGCTGGGGGTGTCCCAGCCCCTACTCAGCACCCCCCAACTCACAGAGCATCCCCTCCTTATAGCTGCACCATGGATCAGCAATAATGTTCGGGTCCTTCCAAAAGGGACACCTGCCACCCTTTTGGCTTGAGCCATCCTCTTCTGTCCCTGGATTTTAAATTTTTATTTATTTATTTTGGTTTTTCTTTCTTTTTTTTTTTTTTTTTTTTTTTTTTTTTTTTTTTTTTTTTTTTTTTTTTTTTTTTTTTTTTTTTTTTGGCTTTTCAAGATAGGGTTTCTCTGTATAGCCCTGGATGTCCTGGAACTCACTTTGTAGACCAAGCTGGCCTCGAACTCAGAAATCTGCCTGCCTCTGTCTCCCGAGTGCTGGGATTAAAGGCGTGCGCCACCATGCCCGGCTTATTTTGATATTTTTAAGACAGGGTTTCTCTGTGTAGTCCCCTTTGCAGTACTGGAACTCTCTCTGTAGATCAGGCTGGCTTCAAATTCACAGAGATCAGTCTGCCTCCACCTCCAGAGTACTTCCATTAAAGGCCTGTGCCACCACTGCCCTGCTACGACATTCTTTGATCAGGCTGCCCATGTCTCCTGTCCCCTCCAACCCTTATTTAACCTTCTTTGCTTGTACAATTCTGAGCCACCTCCAATAGAATGAAATCTAAACTAGCAGGGCTTAGTGGTAAATTCTGTAATCACAGCAGTTGAGAGGTGGAGGCAGGAGGATTGGGAGCTGAAGGCCAGTCTCAGCTACACATACAGTTCAAAGCCAGCCTAGGCTACGTGAGACTTTATGTCAGGGAGGAAAGAGCTGGAGAAATAGCTTGGCAGTTCTAGAGGGCTTGCTGCTCCTCTAGAGGTGCTGGGTTTAGTCCGTAGCCTTCACATCAGGCAGCTCTTTGATTGCCTTAACTCCAGCTCGTGAGGGTCTGAAACCCTCTTCTGCCCTCTTGTGGTTACTTGCATGCATGTGCACACATAAATAAAACAACAAAAATCTGAACCCCTGAATCTGCCTAACCCTGCCACTCTCCTTTCTTTTCTCCCCAGAGTAAGCAACACCCCCTACACCTCAGGTCCTCTATCTGCCTAGGCTTTCTTCAGGCACCACCCTATCTCTCCCCCGCCCCCGGCCACGCGCATCCCCCCACCCTTGCCATAGTCCCTGTGTTTGATCAGCGCCTTTACTGACACTTGCATTAGATCAGGCTTCAGCCGGGAAAAGTGTGAGGACCAACCCTTCCTCTCCATTACCTATGAAGGCAAAGGCGTCTTCATCATCTTATGTCCAGCTGAGTACAAAGCCCAGGTGCGAAAGTCAGACGCAGTCAGCTCTTAACTTTTGGAGTGTCGAGGTGCCTAGAATCCCAAGAAAAGTAGGCACCATCTATTCAATGAATGTTTGTCCTTCTTAGGTAGCCTGCATCGGCCATGCTGTGACCTCCATACCTGTGAAGTGCCCTGAGCCTTGGGACCGCCTCAATCCTTCTGCCTCCTTGGCGCTCCAAACTCTTGTAGTGCGCCCAGGGGAACCTGCAGGTCCTGGGTGAGCCTGCCCTGGTGTTCGGGGCCTCTGCTGCCCTCTCCCGGGTCAGGTAACGCCCAAAGGGGAGCTGATCCCAGGTGCGCAGACCAAGAACTTGAAAGAGAAGGCCAAAATGCTACACAAAGATTGGCTGAGGCCGTTGTCCCTCTTTTTCTTCTGCATGGTTGGGGAAATCGAGGCACGGATTTATCTAAGGCCATGCAGGGAATGCGCAAAGACCGCTAGGGCGGAGTGCTAGCTCTGCAGGCCTGCGCCCTAAGGTGAGGGGGTGGGGAGCTGGCTCAGCCCTACAGCGGGTCTGCGGCAGGGACCGGCCGGGGTGGGGCTACCGTTTGTCTAGCGTCCGGCAGAAGTCAGCTCTCATCCATCCAGGGGCAGCTCCAGCAAGCAGTTGCGGCCACCAGAGGTAATCCCCGCTTCGCCGAGCGCCGGCTGGGCTGAAAGACAGCTGCAATCCCGAGGCAGGAGGGGGCGCAGGAGGCGGGTGGAGGACTGTGTTGGCGGCGTCACTGAGCCGGATCGTCCCCAGTACCTTCCCGGAGGGAGACATAGGGTGGGGCAGGCGGCTCTGCAACTCGAGCTGCGGCCCTAGTTAAAAATACCCCTTGCCCTACGCTCTCTCTGGCCGGCGGTGCCCTTCTGTCCCAGTCCAACCCTCTTCACCCGGACTGGCGACCGGCTCCTCCCGGGAGACAACTCTGCCATTTACCAATTTGTCCTCTCGCAGAGCTGGCTTAGAGCCTGCGGAAGAAGGGAGGGACTGAAAGACACCCTAAGTAAGATAGGAAAAAAGTTTTGCAGGGGAGATAAGGGAGAGCCTAGAGGGAGAAGGGTAAGAGCCTCAGGAGTAGGTGGAGGACCAGGGAGGGAGGGACCAGGGCCGAGGGGCGGTGGAGGAGGGCGGGGAGGAGGGCAGGGAGGAGCGCTCTTCCTGGTTGGGCCCTGCCCTGAGCTGCCACCAAGGAAGCCAGCCCCAGGGACCGCAGCAATCTCCCAAACTCCCCTTCCCCAGGTAAGAAGTTGGGCGTCCAGACTACGACTGTTTGACCCAGGCCACTGCTTCTGGGGCTAGGGGGTCTGTCGCTGGTTAGCCCCTGCTTCAGGTCTTCTGTGTGCTTGCGTGAGGGGTAAGGGTCAGGAAGCAGCTCAACCCAGGCGCTAAGCTCAACCTGTCCGGCTGGAGCTGGGCCAATGTCTAGTGCTCTGATGTTCAGCTTGTGGAAGGACATCAGTGCCTGGAGTTTTCAGTTCCTAAGCTGAGGAAAGGGGCAAATGAACTAGATGCTTGGCAGCTTTGTGGAAGGGGGGGGGCGGTTACAGGCGGGCAAACGGAGTCAGAGACCTTACCTAGAGTATCTCTGCTCTCCGCTCCTGTGGCTGGCCTCCACCCTACACTGCCTGCCTGGATGGCTGACACCAAACTGTCACCTCTGGGCGGTAGGAATAGAGAAAAGAGATGGTGATCAGGATACCTAGAAACTGGACACCCCTTTCCAGATTCTGGGAGCCTAACAACAAGGTGGCTGAGAGTCCCAAGCTCTGTAAAGGGGGCAGTGACCCATGTATGGGGAGGAACGAGTCCGGGAGAATGCCGGCAGGCAGGAGTTGTGTTTTATCCCTGGGAAGGCCTGCATTTCTACCAGGCCCATGTGTTCCCCAGGATGGCAGAGGAGTTAATCACACCTGTGTACTGCACCGGGGTGTCAGCCCAAGTGCAGAAGAAGCGGGACAAGGAGCTGGGTTTGGGCCGCCATGAAAACGCCATCAAGTACCTGGGCCAGGATTATGAAAATCTGAGGGCGCGATGCCTGCAGAGTGGGGTCCTCTTCCAAGACGAGGCCTTCCCTCCGGTTTCTCATAGCCTGGGCTTCAAGGAACTGGGTCCCCATTCCTCTAAAACCTATGGCATCAAATGGAAGCGACCTACGGTAGGAGGGCCACTCTGGGTGGAACTTGGTTCTGATGGTGGTGGCAATGGGACTGGGCCCCCCATTATTCGTGGTGTCTGGGTACCAGTTTCTAGGAGGGACTGGCCCAGGAACGTGACCATGGGTCTTGTAGGAACTGATGTCAAACCCCCAGTTCATCGTGGATGGAGCCACCCGGACAGACATCTGCCAGGGAGCACTGGGTAGGCCCCCAGGGGTGGGGGTGGGGTTCTGGGCGTTCTCCCCATTGTAGCTCCCTGTTCCCGTTCCATTGGGCACTGCCCCAACTCCTCCCTCCTGCAGGTCCAGACAGGCTTTGGCTATCAGCATGGGTGCTGGCTCGCCCAGATTCCTGGGTCTTTTCTGTGAGCGGAGGGGAGATGAAGGGTACCCTACCCAGGGAATCCCAGGTGGCCCCTGGCATCCCACATACACAGCACCTCCCTCCCCTGGGCAGATCCGAAAAGCAAGCCTGACGAGGGTCTTTCCTATCCCAGGGGACTGTTGGCTCCTGGCTGCCATTGCCTCCCTTACCCTCAACGAGACTATTCTGCACCGAGTGGTTCCCTACGGCCAGAGCTTCCAGGACGGCTACGCCGGCATCTTTCATTTCCAGGTGAAGGTCCCTGCACCCTCCCTGGGCCAGAGGCATAGCTGGCATTAGGGAGATGGGAAAGGATGGCCCACAGCACTGTGAAGCTGAGATGGCCGGGGCCACGCCCTGTGAGGGCAGCCCTCCCTCTGGAAGGTATTTGGCCTTTCTGTGCCACCTCTGGTCAGTCATGTGTGAATGGTCAGGCAGGTATTTTCAGCTTGCAGCTCTCCTAGGTAAGGGTGTGTTTAGCAGAGAAAGTGTGGAAGGGGTGCGTTGGCTTTTCTTCGCCCCGGCCTCAGTTTCCCCACCTTCACCAGTCAGTTCACCCTTTTCTCAGTTTCCCAGCTTTGGCAAGCCTGACAGAGTGTAGAGGAAAAGACAGACATGGCGTTTAACCACCGTTCCCTGATGTTTCTGACGTGGCCCACTTTTCAAGTTACATTAGTGAATTCTCCAGGAGCTGGTGTTGAAAGGCACACCCCAAAAGTCTTGGTTGAGGCCTTTCCAGCCATGATGATCCCAGTCATGCCTCAAGGGGTCTCTGTGTTCCTTCCTTCTGCCTAATTCAGCCCCACTACCTCACTCTGCCCTGGCCGAGAAGAAATGGCAACTATTACTCTACGCAGAGTGCCCCACACCTAGCCAGCTCTGTCATCCTTTCCCCTACCTCCTTCCCTCAAATCTCCAATCTACTCTTCCAGCTTCTAATTGGCACATTCGGTGCAGCTTCCCAAATCCTTCAGTGATCCTCTTCTTACCTCATTATTCTGGGCTTCTCCCTGCAACAATTTTTGGTGTTCTCCGAAGCTTCTGTCCCTAGACAACCTAGGCCTTCATCCCTGGGGTAAATCTGGTGAATTTGGGAACCAGCCCACCCATCTGTGGTTGAGGGTCTGGGCACAACATTTTCTTTCCACATCTCCCACTTACTTCCATACTCAGGCATAAATAGGGAGGCCAGGGGCTGTGAAGCTGAGATGGCTGGGGCCACGCCCTGTGCGGACAGCCCTCCCTCTGGAAGGTATTGGGCCTCTCTGCGCTAAGAGCACTAGTTGCCCTTCCAGAGGTCCTGAGTTCAATTCCAGCAACCTCATGGTGCCCCACAACCATCTATAATATGATCTGATGCTCTCTTCTGTAGTACAGACTTAACAGAACGACTTATATACATAAATAAAAAAAATAGGAAGGCAAGTCAGAGGGGACAGGGCCTAGGGTTGCTTTGAGGAGGAACACGGGTTGGAGGCTTTCTTGCTCTTGCTCTCTCCCATATCTGAAGGCGAGCCTTGTTCTAACTTGTTCATCTAAAAATTCTAATTCCATTTATTTATAGTTTGTGTGTGTGTGTGTGTGTGTGTGTGTGTGTGTGAGTTGATGAGGATTAACAGTGTGTCTGTGTAAAGGGCAGAGGAGGACGACTTGCAGGGCCAGCTCTTCCCTTCCATCCTGTGGATCCTAGGACTGCGCGTGCACTCCAGCCCTTGGGCTTAGAGGCTAACAGCAAGACCCTCAGACACCCCCAGAACCATTGACATGGTCCAGATCTGGTTTTGTGGTATTGTTTTGTTTTTCAGCCCTGGCTGTCCTGGGACTTACTGTGTAGATCAGGTTGTCTTTGAACTCATAGAGATTACCTCCTGAGTGCTGAGACACCTTTAGGTGTCTATAGTTGTGGTACCCTGGGCTGAGGAGGGCTGAGTGACTGTATACTCTAGCAGACAAATGGCATGCCTGTATGAATGTGTGTGTGTGTGTGTGTGTGTGTGTTACACATGTACCCAGTATTCTGATCTAGACTCGTGCATTTAGTAAGCTCAGCTGAAGCTGGAGCCGAGGCCTGGGGGCCCCGGGCAGGTGCTGACTGTCCCTCCCCACAGCTGTGGCAGTTTGGGGAGTGGGTCGACGTGGTTGTGGATGACTTGCTGCCCACCAAGGACGGGAAGCTGGTGTTCGTGCACTCTGCGCAGGGCAACGAGTTCTGGAGTGCTCTGCTTGAGAAAGCCTATGCTAAGTGAGTAGGATCCCCAGGGCACATCTTCGGTCTCCAGGGGTGGTAGGGTTGCCCTGGCCCTCTTACCTGGTCCTGCTTGATGATGCTACTAACCAACCTGGAGCTGCCCACAGAGTGAACGGCAGCTATGAGGCCCTCTCGGGAGGCTGTACCTCAGAGGCTTTCGAGGACTTTACCGGTGGGGTCACTGAGTGGTACGATCTGCAGAAGGCCCCCAGCGACCTCTACCAGATCATTCTAAAGGCCCTGGAACGAGGATCCTTGCTGGGCTGCTCCATTAATGTGAGTGATGTCCAAGATCCTCTGGCAAACCCTAATCTCATCTTCAGCGCACCACTCACCCCCTCCTCACCTCATTTCCGGCTGCGGATGAGCCCCGCCCATCACCTCCTCCCATACTCCCTGTCCCCCACTTCTTCCTTCAAATCTCAGCGGTGCCCCAGCTTGTTGTCCAGCCCCCTCCTGCTCTCTCCCTTCTCATTCTTGTTTGTTTGTTTGTTTGTTTGTTTTTATTTAACATGCATTGGTGCTTTTCCTGTACGTATGTCTGTGTGAAGGAGTCAAGTCCCAGGAACTGGAATTACAGACAGCTGTGTGCTGCCATGTGGGTGCTGGGAATTGAACCTAGGTCCTCTGGGAGAGCAGCCAGTGCTCGTAACATTGAGCCATTCCTGCAGGCAGCACATAAACTAAAATTGAAACAATACGGAGTAGATTAGCAAGGCCTTCAGTCTTATGACCTTCCCGTGGTCTGAGGCTCTCCCAGACCAGGGCTTCATTCAGCCTTCTGATGCAATCTCTTTCCTATTCTTGACTTCACCCACGCCTGGCTCCTCCTCCTTTCCTTTCTCCTTGCTTACCGTTGTCTGCCCCACAATTCCCACAGCCACTTCTAGCCCGCCCTAGCCCCCTGCTTGGTCATTCCACGCCGGCATCCTGGCTATCCTTGGCCACACGATGCTATGGAGCCCAACACAAAATCTCACAATCTTACTTAAAACATTGAGATCTTAAAATCTGTGAATTGACCTAGCCGTCCCCAAGTGTGAACTCTCTGAATGGCAATGCCTTGCTACAGCGTCTTGGGGTTGGAGAGACGGCTTAGTGGTTAAGAGCATGTACTGCTCTTAAAGAAAACCCAAGTTCAATTCCCAGTGCCACACACATCAGGTAACTCAGGAGTGCGTGCCTGTGACTCCCACCCCAGAAAGATGCCTCTGGCTGCTAAGGGCACCTGCACGCAGCAACCCAGAGTCGCATACAGAGAGAGTTAGAGTCAACTAGAAAAGAAGCTTTTTCTTTTTTTTTTTTTTAAATTTATTTTATTTATTATATGTAAGTACACTGTAGCTGTCTTCAGACACTCCAGAAGAGGGCGCCAGATCTCGTTACGGATGGTTGTGAGCCACCATGTGGATGCTGGGATTTGAACTTATCACCTTCGGAAGAGCAGTCGGGTGCTCTTACCCACTGAGCCATCTCACCAGCCCCAGAAAAGAAGCTTTTAAAATAACTTCCTTATTTTTATTTTATGAGCATTTGATTGACATTTCACCTGCACACATGTCTGTGTGGGGGTGTTGGATCCTCTGAAACTAGAGTTACAGACAGTTGTGAGCTGCCATGTGGGTGCTAGGAATTGAAACCAGGTCCTCTGGAAGAGCAGCCAATGTTCTTAACGTAGCCACCTCTCCAGCCCCTAAACTAAACTTTTTTTTAAGGGCTATATGACTCCACAAATTTAGCCCCACCAGATCTGTCCTTTTCTTCCCCCTGTTTGTCCCCCTGCTGAGTCCCTCTTGGGGGGTGTGCTTGATTATAAGTGTATGTATATATGTGCACACTCACAGTCTGGCCAGCCCTTGCCAGCAGCAGCATAGCAAGAGCATTGGAGAGCTATCTAGGCTCTGTCCTGCTCCCCAGGAGGAACAGCATTTGTGTGTAACAATGGAGAAGACAGGTGAGGAGTCTCTAACAGTTTCTTCCATCAGCTTTTTTTTTTTTTTTTTTTTTTTTTTTTCGAGACAGGGTTTCTCTGTATAGTCCTGGCTATCCTGGAACTCACTTTGTAGACCAGGCTGGCCTCGAACTCAGAAATCTGCCTGCCTCTGCCTCCCGAGTGCTGGGATTAAAGGGGCGCGCCACCACGCCCGGCTTCCATCAGCTTTTGTGAGGGTTGTGCGTGCAAGGGGACAAGGGGTACAGCCTGAGCCTCATATATGCTCCAAGCAGGGTTGGCACCTCATCTTCTGACCACAGTGCACGTTTCCTTCTGTAGATCTCCGACATCCATGATTTAGAGGCGGTCACTTTTAAGAACCTGGTGAAGGGCCATGCGTACTCTGTGACGGGCGCCAAGCAGGTATCTCCCTGGATGGGACCCGCTCTGCACTGTGGCTCCTACTTCCATGCCTCCCCGGCATCTGACCTGGGCTGTGGGAAGTAATGCCTCCTTTTATGACCTCCGGGGATAACCGGGGATAACCGTCATGTGGTAGGCGTTAATGCTATGCCTAGGCCTACAGTTCATTTGTACAGCTGCCTCACTGGGCTGTGAATTCCTGGAGGACTGGCTTAGGCGGGTGTGGACTATGTCGCCCTGGTGTTGCTAGGTAGTAAGCAGGGTGAGGGTGTGAAGACAGAGGAAGGGACGTCCAAGGTCATGACACTGATGCACGCTCTTGGGGACAGGTAACTTACCAGGGACAGCGGGTGAACCTAATCCGGATGCGGAACCCGTGGGGAGAAGTGGAGTGGAAGGGACCCTGGAGTGACAGGTAAGCCACAGGCAGTGGACACTAGCTAGGAAGGTTTGGGGGAAGTCTGGAGATGTCCTTGACATTTCTGCCTGGGCCCCAGCAGGCTGGATGTGGACTCAGAGTTGAGGAAATGGGTCACAACTTGGGTCACATCTAGGCTGTGGGCACTGGGATACCCATAGTATACCTGTGGATACATCCAGGGCATCAAGGTCTGACTGGACCTTGATAAAACATAATCCTGGCTGGATGTGGTGGTTTCTGCTTGTAATTCCAGTGTTCAGGAAGCTGAGGCAGGAGGATCAATACAAATTTGGGGTCAGCCTGGGCTGCACAATGAGGTCCAGCTCAACCAAGGCTACCTAGTCTTTTTTTTTTTTTTTTTTTTTTTGGTTTTTCAAGACAGGGTTTCTCTTTATAGCCCTGGCTGTCCTGGAACTCACTTTGTAGGCCAGGCTGGCCTCGAACTCAGAAATCTGCCTGCCTCTGCCTCCCAAGTGCAGGGATTAAAGGAGTGCGCCACCATGCCTGGCTTAAGGCTACCTAGTCTTAGAGAAGGTAGGAACATGTTGGCGTATACCTTTAATCTCAGTGGAGATAGGCAGATCTCTGTGAGTTTGTGATCAGCCTGATCTACTTACAAAGTTCCAGGCCAGCCAGGGCTATTGTATAGCAGGTCCCTGACGCCAAAGAAAGAAAAGCAAAAAGGAAAGCAAAAACAAGAAGTGTGGAGGTGCCGGGAGAAGAGCGGGCCAGCGGTAAAGAGCTTGTACAGTAGGTCTACAGGAAAGACCAGAGGTTGGGTCCCAGCGCCCATGCTATGAGGCTACAGCTGCAGGGGGTCTAACACCCTCTTGTGGCCTCCACAAGCATGCATACATGCATGTATGCACACAATTTAAAAAGTTAAAAATGGCTAGGCCTTTAATCCAAACTTTTAGGATGTGTAAACAGGTGCATCTCCATGAGTTCAAATCCAGCTAGTGAGACCCTGTCCCAAAAAAGAAGAGGGACCCTTAAATAGGGATCTCTAAGGACCTCAAGAGGGTGGCCCTAGAGAAAGCCTGCTGATCTGGGCTCTGCAAACACGCCAGGTTGGACAGGACCCAGGGACAGAAGTTAGATAGGTCCGTGGTGTCCAACCCTAGCAGTGCCTGCTTCCCACAGCTCCTATGAGTGGAACAAAGTGGACCCCTATGAACGAGAGCAGCTGAGGGTCAAGATGGAGGATGGAGAGTTTTGGTAAGCAACACTCGTTTTCCCCCTAGCTCCTCTAAAACCCAGTTCATGATGGAGGACTGTGGTTCACCTCTGTCTGCCCTTGGGCCCTCAGGATGTCCTTCCGAGACTTCATCCGTGAGTTCACCAAACTGGAAATCTGCAACCTTACACCTGATGCCCTTAAGAGCAGGACCCTCCGGAATTGGAATACCACATTTTACGAGGGCACCTGGCGTCGGGGAAGCACCGCTGGAGGCTGCAGGAACTACCCAGGTGAGTGGTTGGGAGTCAGGGTAGCGGGGTGAGCAGGGCCACCTGGCTGAGCCTGTTGTGTCCCTTGGGAGACAAAGAGTCCTGATTGAATGTTGCTTATCTTTATGGATGGTAATAAAGGGGCTTGCTAGACTGTCTGGGGCCTGGGTAAGAAAGCCTTGTTGTTATCCAAAACCTGCCCGTTCGTTCCCGGCACCTTCTCACCCACTGACCCGCTGTCTGACTACCTTCCCCCTCATAAATGGTGACTGTCACTACTGTGGAATGGCCTCTCTATGCCCCCAACCCCGGCTCCCTTCAACTTTTTTTCTCTACTCCAGCTCTACCCTGCCCCACTGAAAAGCATTCTGGGCCTGTCACACTCACTGCCCCTGCCCAGGCCTCAGCCCACGGAATTAACTGACCCTGCTGACACCTCCCATTTTCATTACTCTCTCACTTTGCACTCTGTCTGTCTCTCTGTCTCTGTCTCCCCCTCTGTTTCTCTCTTGTTATCACTTTTTTTGGTTTGTTTTGATGTGTTTTTTTTTTTTTAGATTTATTTATTTATTTAAAGGCATGCACCACCACACCCGGCTTTGATTTGATTTTTTTAATTAATTAATTTATTTTGAGTCATAGTTTCATGTAGCTCAAGCTAATCTTGAACTTGCCATGAAGCCAAGGATGACTTTGAACTTCTGATCCTCCTACCTCTGCTCCTAGAATGTTGGGATTACAGGTGGACATTACGGCACCTGGTTCATGTGGTACTAGGGATGGAGCCCAGGCTTTGCGGATGCTAGGCAGGCCCTCCACCACTTGAGCTACAGCCCCAGTCCCGTTACCCAGACATGAATCATCATTTTAACATTTTTAAAAGTATTACATTTATGTATCTTATGGGCGTATGTGTGGGTGTGCATGTGTTCACATGCCAGAGTGTGTGTGTGTGTGTGTGTGGAGTGGAGGTCAGAGGACAATTTTTGGGTTTTTTGTTTTTGTTTTTTTTCCGAGACAGGGTTTCTCTGTATAGCCCTGGCTGTCCTGGAACTCACTTTGTAGACCAGGCTGGCCTCGAACCAGAGGACAATTTTTAGGGCTGTTTCCCACCATGTGGGTCCTTGAGATCTAACTGAGGTTGGGAGGTTTGCTGGCCAGTGCCTTTATCCACCGAGCCATCCTACCAGCCCTCTGTGTTTTCATCTTGACCTTGCAAACATCCGCTTCCCTGGTTTCTCCCTCTGCCACCCAGCACAACTGCAACCCCACTGAACACAGCTTTGTACTGACGCACAACCACTAAATGTAGCTGGCGAGAAATCAGACAGCGAAGGCTGCTTTCCTTGTAAATCCACAGCCACAAACCTCGAGTAAGCAGCTTGTGTGGTCCCCACCTTTCCACTAGGAACCCTCCACTCTCCCCCACCTCTCTCTTCTGCTGCCATCTAGAGACCTTGCATGTCATTGAAAAGAAACTGGGCCCCCTGTGACAGCTCATACCTGTCATTCCAGTGCTTGGGTAGTAGGAGGATGAGGAGGTCGAAACCAGCTTTGGCTGTAGAGTAAGTCTGAGGCCAGCCTGGGCTGCATGAAGCCCTGTCAGAAAAGAGGAAGAGGGAGGGATGAATGGGGGAAGGGAAGAGGGGAGAGAGACGACGTTACATAGGACAGCTTGGGTCCCCACCTCTGCCTCTTGTCTGTCTCCAATGCATGTGTGTGCTCCTGTATCTGTACTGGTTCCTCACTTGGGACAGTGGCAGAAGTATCTGGGCTGCTGGGAAGGCCTTGCATTCCCAGATCCTGTTCTCTCTTCCCTGAAAGCACTTTGCTTCTTCATCTCTCCTCTCATCCTGTGTCCTTATGGAAAAATCCCATCTTAAAACAAGTGGCCCTCTCTTGACCTCCTCCTCCCACCCCATGCCACCTCCTTCCTCCATTCAGGGATTGGTTGCCAAGCTACCCTTTCCTTCCTGGTGGCGTTGACATTGACGGGGCTGATTCACTGCTATACTGGGCTTCTGCCTGTGTGTCCCCCCTCCCCAACCCCCCGGGCTGGGCTCCTGCCTGTGTCCCCATCATCGTTCTTTGGAAGCATTCTTCTTCCCACTTCAGCTTTTCTCCAACCCTGTAAGGACCAGTTTCCTGTACCAACTGAGAGGCCTGTGTTTCCCTCTGGCCAGTGTGCAGTTTCTGTGTGTTTTGGGTATTTCCGGCCCTAGGCTACACTTCTGCCAATTGTTCATTGATGTGATTGTTATGGATATATTTATTTGTTTGTTTGTGGTTTTCAAGACAGGGTTTCTCTATATATCCTTGGCTTCCCTGGAACTCACTCTGTAGACCAGGGTAGCCTCGAACTCAAATATTCACCTGCCTCTGCCCCTTGAGTGCTGGGATTAAAGGCGTGCACCACCACTGCCTGCTGCTATTATGGATTTATAAGAAGTCCTGTCAAGGTGGATTCCTTCTTCAGGAGTGTCTTTGCAATTTTTTTAAGATTTATTTTTAAATTTATTCGTTTTATTTTATGTATAATGGTGTTTTCCTACATGTATGTCTGTGTACTACATGCATTCCTGGGACCCATGGAGGTCAAAAGAGGGCATCAGATGCCCTAGAACTGGACTTACAGAATTTGTGAGCCACCAAGCCTTTGCTGGGAATCTAACCCCAGTCCTCTGAACAAGCAGTATGCACATCATGAGCAGTCTTTCAGCCCCGTTTAGCTCCGCCCCCAAAGGAAGGGAGACAGAGTCAGGAAACCCAAGTTCCATAGGATTCAAGTTTAACTAGAACTCAGTTTGCAGCCAAGGATGACCTTGTTCTCCTCTTCCTCCTCCTCCTCCTCTTCCTCCTCCTCCTCCTTTTCCTCCTCTTCTTCATCCTTCTTCTTTTTTAGAAAAGACTTATTTATTTTATGTATGTGAGTATACTGCCGCTGTCTTCAGACACACCAGAAGAGGGCATCGGATCCCATTACAGATGGTTATGAGCCACTATGTGGTTGCTGGGAATTGAACTCAGGACCTCTGGAAGAGCAATCAGTGCTCTTAACCTCTGAGCCATCTCTCCAGCCCTAACCTTGTACTTCTGACTCTCCTACCTCAACCTTCTCTTGCCTTTCTTTCTTTCTTTCTTTCTTTCTTTCTTTCTTTCTTTCTTTCTTGGTTTTTCAAGATAGGGTTTCTCTGTGCAACTCTGGCTGTCTTGGAACTCGCTGTGTAGACCAGGATGGCTTTGAACTCAGAGATCTGCCTGCCTCTGCCTGCTGAGTGCTGGAATTAAAGGCATGAGCCACTGCTGCCCAGGCAATCTGGGGTTTTGCAATGTGCGTTCTGGGACTGAACTTATGTCCTGTGGTTTCAGGGCAAGCTTTGCCAATTGAGCTATCTTCTCAGCCCTTTACGGCTTTTAAAAGAAAATTATAATGTTTAAAGAGTTAATACATCTTTTGAGATTTAGCATTTGGGACACCATCCTTCCACTGTAAGCACAGACTGACTTACCAAAATGTTTGTACCAGAAGTGGCTCAGGAGTTTAGATGGTTTTAGATTTTGACATATTTATATATGTATATAGTAAAATATCTTTTTATTTTCATACTCATACACATATTTTTATGTGTATGAGTGTTTTCCTGTATCTATTTCTGTGTGCCACATGCATGCTGGGGTCTGTGGAGACTAGAAGGGGCATTTATTTCCCTGGGATTAGAATTACAGTTGTGAGCCACCATGAAAAGTGTGGGAATTGAACCCGGATCTTCTGAAAGAGCAGTCATCATTCTTAACCACTGAGCCAGTTCTCCAGGCCTCAAAGAGCTTTTAAAAATAACATTTATTTAATCAGTATATGTGTGTATGTGATAGGTCAGAGGACAATCTGCAAGAGTCCCTTCCTTCCACTGTATGGGTTCCAGGATCAAACTCAGGTTGTTGGATTTGGTAGCAAAACTCCTTTACCCACAGAGCCATCTTCCAGCCCAGTGTCTACTTTTAAAATCTCATCTCTCAGCTGGATGTGGTGGTGCACTCCTTTGATCCCAGCCCTTGGCAGGCAGAGACAGGTGGCCTCTGAGTTAGAAGCCAGCCTGTGCTACAGAGTGAGTTCCAGGACAGACAGGGATACACAGAAAAACCCTGTCAGGAAAACAAAACAAAACAAAACAAAACAAAACAAAACAAAACAAAACAGACAAAAACAAATACTTTCTCACCTCCTGAATAATATTTATGGGTACAATAAGGCACAATTGCCTCTTTAAATGTATTTTGTAACCAGACTCATCTCTTGCTAGATTCTTTGTAACTTGCCTTCTTTGTAGACAATCAGATGATAATTCATCTGTTTCTTCCCATTCTTCTTCCAACTTTTGTTACTTTTTCCTGCCTAGGACAGGCTAGAAGAGCAATTAGGAGCCACTATTAACGGAGTCCAGGCTCTCCTTGTCATTTTGTTGCTTAAGTTTCTAATGTTTATTTACTTTTGAGCCAAGGGGCTCACCCACAAGGTCAAAGTATAACTTGTAAGAGTAGGTTCTCTTCTTTCCCAGATGTGGGACTTGGGAATGGAACTCCCATGCCCAGTAATAAGTATTTCTTGTAGGTTTCATTGTTGCAAACTTTGGGGGGAGTTGGGCAGTGAAGAGCATGTGTGGTTCTGTTGTTCTGTGGTGACAGAGATCGAATCCAGGAACTAAGCAAATGATCTTCCACAGAGCCACATCCCTACCTGCCCATCATCCCTTCCCTTGGTTTTTGTTTTTTCAACAACAACAAAAAAGTTTCTGTGGCCTGGAATTCATAGTTGTCCTTCCTCCGCCTTCCAAGTGCCAAGTTATAGGTCATGCATTGCCGTGCGTGATTTATAAGGTGCTGAGGACCAGACCCAAAGCTTTGTACGGTGGGTGTTCTAGGAGGCAAACACTTCACCAACTGAGCTACATCTCCCGCCTTGATAAAAGTTTTCCTTTAGTTTTGTATTTTGTGTATATAGGTAGGTGTTTGTGTGCTAAATATAAGCCTGGTGCCCATGGAGGTCAGAATCGGCAACAGATCCCCTGGAACTGGAGTTACAGACAGGTGTGAGTCACCATGTAGATGCTGAGAATCAAACCTAGGACCTCTAGAAGAGCAGTCAGTGGCCATCTCTGCAGCCCTTTGACTGAAATTTCATACGGCAGCTTCTTTTTCTTTCTTTTTTTCTTTTCCTTTTTTTTTTTAAAAGATTTATTTCATTTATTATATGTAAGTACACTGTATCTGTCTTCAGACACTCCAGAAGAGGGCGCCAGATCTCGTTACAGATGGTTGTGAGCCACCATGTGGATGCTGGGATTTGAACTTATCACCTTCGGAAGAGCAGTCGGGTGCTCTTATCCGCTGAGCCATCTCACCAGCCCTTTTCTTTTCCTTTTTGTTGTTGTTGATGGTGGTGGTGGTGGTGGTGGTGGTGGTGGTGGTGGTGGCGGCGGCGGCAGTGGCAGTGGTCTTAGTATTTTATGGGACCTCGTTCCTTTGTGTAGCCCTGGCTGTCCTGGAACTCTTTCTGTAGACCAGGCTAGCCTTGAACTCAGAGAGATCCGCCTGCCTCTGCCTCCCCAGTGCTGGGATTAAAGGCATGTGCCACCACTGCCCGGCTCAGCTCCTGAGTGAGCTCTGCCTGTTCATTCTAAAACAGCCCCTTTCTCTGTGTTTTCTTGGAGAGTTTGCATAAGAAGAGATGACTCATTGGGTAGAATGTCTGGCTGCCGGACCTGTCTTTCCTCTTCTGTTTCCAGCACCTAGGGCCTTGTGTGTACAGAACAAGCACTCTATACTGAGATGCATCCCCAGCAGGTGCCCCCTAGTTGTGTGTGTATGTATGTATTTATTTATTTGAAGTGTATGAGTGTTTTGCCTGTATAGATATCTGATAGGAAGCTAGACTAGCACAGCAGAGCCCCTGGAACTGGAGTTACAGACCATTATAAGCTTCCGTGTGGGCCCTGGGAACTGAACCCTGGTCCTCTGGAAGAGCTGCACGCCAGTGCTCTTAATTGCCCAGCCGTCTCTCTAGCCCCATAGGTGACTTTATAATAATCTAGTTTGATTTTTTAAAATGACATTTATTTTTATTTGAAGTGATGGGTTCATGTGTCACTGAAGCACAGGGAGGTCAGAGGGTGGCTTTGAGGGACTCAGTTTTCTTCTTCTACCCCGTGGATCCTAAGGGTCAAAGGATCTGCCTTTACCTGCTGACCCACCGCAGCAGCTTAACACATTAATGTTTATTTCTATTTGTTTACTTCCTTACTTTCTTCCCTCCCTCCTCCCTTTTATTTTTTAAGATTTATTTATTTATTTGCTATATGTAAGTACACTGTAGCTGTCTTAAGACACACCAGAAGAGGGCATCAGATCTCATTACAGATGGTTGTGAGCCACCATGTGGTTGCTGGGATTTGAACTCAGGACCTTCAGAAAAGCAGTCAGTGCTCTTAACCAGATGGCTGAGCCATCTCTCCAGTCCCTTTCTTCCTTCTTTTAATAGGGTCTTTTACTCTGCAATCCAGGTTAGCCTGAAATTCACAACCATCCTCATATCTAGTAAATTTTCCTCACCATGGGTTGAACATCTTGAGAACATGCTCTATGCATTTTGTTTTGTTTTGTTTTGTTTTGTTTCAATTCGTTTCATTTTGTTTCATTGAGACACACAGGTTTTCCTGAAGCCCAGGCCAGCCTTGAGCTGGCTGTGTAGCTGAGGTTGGCCTCGACCTCCTCTTCCTGTCTCTATGCACTGGGATCACAGGCTCAAGCCACCAGCCTGGCCTCACTTTTTTTTGTGTTGTTAGTTTTTCAAGATGTTGACTCAGACCTAGTGACTCACATGTGTCACAAAGGCTCGGCCATTGAGCCCAGCCCAGTGTACAGTGCTGTGCTTAGCTGATATGAATGATATAGGATTTTAGGGCATCTCCCTTTGCTTGCCCTTCCTTTTATGAACAGTTTTTGCTTTGCCATAAGTTAAATGTTATCGTCATCTGAGCTTGGATTTTCTGCAGAGTAATGACGACTGTCACACTCTCAGACCTGTCATCTGGGCTCATATTCTCTACCTAAAATGTCTTTTAGAAAAGTTTTTGTTGGGCTGGAGAGATGGCTCATTGGTTAAGAAATCACACTGCTCTTCCAAGAGACTCCAGTTTAGATCCCTGTACCTTGGTCAGTGTCTCACAGCTGCCTGTACATCCAGCTCCAGGCAATCTCACGCCCTCTTCTGCCCTCTGTGGGTACTGCACTCATGTGCACATACCCACCCCTACATGCATCATTAGAAACAAGTGTGTGTGTGTGTGTGTGTGTGTGTGTGTGTGTGTGTGTGTGTGCATATGTGTTCATATATGCCATCATGACCAGCCTGGATGAATGACTGGTCTGAGGCACCAGACTCAAAGTTTCTTCTTGTAAAGGCACTGAGAAAATCAGGCACTGGCTACTCCACTAGGGCTCAGCTTGCTGTCACAATCCCAGGCCAACTAGCTTGCTTCGTTTTAGAACCCAGGACCTTGAGCACGCCAGTGCTCATTGGGTTATCATAAATCTGCACCTCCTCCAGCTTACTTTTCTTTGTAATAATCCCGATAATTCATCTACTTCCCCTTCCAGAAGAGGTGTCTTGTCCATCTGCTTTCCTGTGTTCTGACACTCACGGGGCGTCTGTAACCACAGTATTGAATGAGTTAATGAATGAATAGAATCGAGGTGTGAGAGAGGGTTGAGAAACCCTGCCCTGCTTGCTTCTGATCCTCCTCTCCTGTCCTCCTGCAGCTACCTTCTGGGTAAACCCCCAGTTCAAGATCCGGTTGGAGGAGGTGGATGATGCAGATGACTATGACAATCGAGAGACAGGCTGCAGCTTCTTGTTGGCCCTCATGCAGAAGCACCGCCGCAGGGAGCGTCGCTTTGGCCGAGACATGGAGACTATTGGTTTTGCAGTGTACCAGGTTAGCTGAGGTGGACCCACCTCTGCCTACTGCAGCGAGCATCCACCAGGGGATGCCCAGGTGCATCCTGAGGGCCTGAAAGGCTGACGGCTGAGGCTGTGGTGGGGGAAGGAGCTCCTAAATTAGCTGCTGAGTCCCACTGCTACTAGAGAGGGTGAAGGAGTCGGTTGGCTACAGGAAAGGAAGGTTCCAGGGAAGAGGGTGCTTGATTGCTACATGCGCCAACAGCCTCTGGGGTCAGACTGTGGGCTCAGCTTTGTAACAAAGTAGAGTGTTCTGTGAAGCACGGTGAACAGGCCTCTGGAAGGGGGGGTGGTCGGTCTGTGACCCAGGGAGAGGCTGTTCAAGGCCTTAGTACTTCTGCCTACTGCTGCTGCTGTTTCTCCTTCTTCCTCCTCCTCCTCTTCCTCTGGGCTGAGCCACACCCTGGCTGTCCTGGAACTCACTTTGCAGAGACCAGGCTGGCCTCAAACTCAGAGATCTGCCTGCCTCTGCCTCCCAGGTGCTGAGATTAAAGGAGTGCTCCACTGCTCAACCTCCCTTGTTTCTTATTCTTTGGTTCAAGATAGAGATGGAAACTTGTTGATCTCTCTTGACAGAGTAGAGGAAGGCCATAGCCTTGGCCTACACCCAGAACCCCTGGCAGCACATGAAATGTAATCTCTGATGTCCCTGGAGTTTATCACACTGTGATTGGCCATCTGGCAGCTGTTTTGAGCAGCTTTGATTCAGAGGGAGGGCCAGGTCATGGGTCCCTGTTCGTCCACTGGGAGGATAGGTCTGTGTCATCACTGGCCCATTTTCTGTCTCTGGACCATGATGTATGTTTGTCCTAGGTCTGGGCAAAGATGCATTATTCTCTCTGTCTCTCTTGCAGGTCCCTCGGGAGGTAGGTGTGGTTCTCTCCGTGTACTTGCTTCATCAGCCCCTGAACTTAGCACCCTGATGGGAGGAGCATGGCCGGAGTCAGCGGTACCACACTTAAAGCATCAGGGAAATGTCACCTTGTCACTGCCTGAAAAATGTTTCTCCCAATTCTTGTTCACCAAGTAGGACAGTCATTGCAGGAGCAGGGAGTAAAGATTGGGTTTGAACCCCTGTCCTCAGATCCCCACTCAGCCTGCACACAGGCTAGCTTCTCTCTGTCTTGCTGTTGGCATGAAACAAGTGCTAACCGGGTGCGGGGTGGGGTTAGGAGCGGGAGTCACTGGGCTGAGTGGTCTAGACTCTTCAACAGTTGCATAAGCCTTGCGCCTTGGGGGTTGCATTGAACCACGGCACTTCCCAGATGTGCGCGGTGGCTCATGCCTGGAATTCCAGCACTTGGGAGGGAAAGGCAGGAGGATGAGATTATCGTGGGCTATAAAGAGGGATCAGGACCAACCTAGGCTACTTGAGACCCTGTTTTCGTGGAGGGAAAGTAGAATAATGTTTTCTTCAGGGCCATCAAGATGGTCAGCAAAGACACCAGTCAGCTTCATGCAAGGCACGGTGACCCCAGGAGCACTCCAAGGAGTGCTAATGGCAATGATGGCATCTTAGATTTATTTTTCAGTGTGAGAGACTGAGCCTAGGCTCTTCACAAGTGCTATGGTAGCACTGAACCAGTGCCTGCGTGCGTGCATGCGTGCATATGTGTGTCAGAGTGAGCGTGTCTTTTTGTGTCTTTTTTTTTTTTTTTTTCCTTTTCGAGACAGGGTTTCTCTGTGTAGCCCTGGCTGTCCTGGATCTCACTCTGTAGACCAGGCTGGCCTCGAACTAAGAAATTTGATTAAAGGCATGTGCCACCAAGCCCAGCGTGAGCGAGTCTTTATGTGTGTGTGTGTGTGTGTGTGTGTGTGAGTGTATCTGTGTGTGTCTGTGTGAGTATGTGAGTGTGTGTGTGTGTGTGTGTGTGTGAGTAAGGCACACATGCCACATCATGAGTGTAGAGATAAGAGGGTGACTGAGGACTGGTTCTCACCCTCCTCCTTTATGTGACTTTCAAGGATGGAATCAGGTCATCAGGCTTGTGTCACAAGTGAGCTCATTTGTTGAGCCGTCTGAACAATGCCTGCATCATAGTGTTTTTGGAGTCCCTTAGCTGTAGCCAGATTTTCTTTTATTTTTGTTTTATTTAATTGCTTATTCATTTCTTTTTGAAATAGGGTTTTATGTAGCACAGGCTGGCCTTAAACTCACTACGGAGCTGAGGGTGACTTTGAATTCCTGATCCTCCTGCCTCTACTTCTTGAGTGATGGGATTACAGGCGTGTCCCATCATACCTGATTTAGTGCACCTATGGAAATCAAAACCAGGGCCTGGGGCTGGTGAAATGTCTGGGTAGATAAAGGCTCTTGACCCCAAGCTGGACAAACCAAGTTTAATCCCTAGAACCCACATGGTGAGAGGAGAGGAGAGACTCCTCCAAGGTTTCTTCTGACCGACACTCTCACACCTTAGCATTTCATCCCCTTCCACAACCGCATAAACAAACCATAGTGGGAGGTAGCAGTACCCTATCCCTGTCTGCCTTTAGATGCCCGCCCAGGCACTAACCTACAGGTAAGTGACTTATCAGGGTCTGACAGGCTGTGGGCATGACTTGCTAGCTAGCCAGGACTTGAAGTCTGGGCTCTGGGCCTGGGACAGCATCTAAAGGTAGACAGAGTGGACCCTGCAGCCACCGCTTGCTTCTTTCCTCCTGCCAGCTGGTGGGTCAGCCTGTGCACTTGAAGCGTGACTTCTTCCTGGCCAATGCTTCTCGGGCGCAGTCGGAGCACTTCATCAACCTTCGGGAAGTCAGTAACCGTATCCGCCTGCCCCCTGGGGAGTATATAGTGGTGCCCTCCACCTTCGAACCCAACAAAGAGGGCGACTTCCTGCTGCGCTTCTTCTCAGAGAAGAAGGCTGGGACCCAGTGAGTAGCAGACCCCCACCCTCTCCCACCTCCTTATCTCCCCAAGCCCCTCTGACTGACCCTCTTCTCTGCTCTGCAGGGAACTAGATGACCAGATCCAGGCCAACCTCCCCGATGAGGTATGTGGTGCCTTCGTCTCCCCTGGGTGTTCGATGGGAGGTGGGCTCCAGACAGGAGTCCTTAAGAGCAATACTGGGCCTTTGTTTGCCCAGCACTTTATAGTGCACTAAGGGCCTGTGGTGATAATGGTGGCGTTACTAAGCTCCGACTGTATATCTTGCTTCTTCTCCATCATTACCTCTTGTAGGTCCTTCATGATATCACCTTCTGAGTGGTAAACACAGGCACAGAGAGGCTGATGAGTTTGCCCCAGTTCACACAGCAGGGCCCCTAACCCAAACTTTCCAATGCTGAGCTGACTTGTACCCAGCATTTTAGCTACAAGAGTTCTAGGCAGGGGCCAGATCCCATTTTACAGGTTAGAAGAGTGAGGCTCAGAGGGATAGAGTGACTCGTAACTGTGAGTGTCGTGCCCCAAATGCTATTCTTGCTGGCAAGAGCTGGGCCACAGTACCCTCGACCTATTCTCTCCGTTTTGTGTACAGAAAGTTCTCTCTGAAGAGGAGATCGATGACAACTTCAAGAGCTTGTTCAGCAAGTTGGCAGGGGATGTAAGTCAGGGCCTGGCAGGGATGTGATAAGATGGGGAGCTCCTGTGTGAAGTGGGGGAACCCCACGGGCGCCATCCTTCTCTTCCGCTAGGACATGGAGATCAGCGTCAAGGAGTTACAGACCATCTTGAACAGGATCATTAGCAAACGTAAGGATCCCCACCAACCCACCCACCCATCCCCGGGTCCTGTTCCCAAACGACTCCAATTGTCACGCTCTCCTTCCTGCATGGAACTGAACCCCACACCTTGGTCAGGGTGGCTGGCGAGGCTTCCATTGCCTGGGCCCGTTCACCATTCCTACCCCAGACTCCTCGCTAACCCCGCTAACCCCGCTCCACTCCAGTCTACTCACCTGAGCTCTGTGGCCTTAGGGAGAACAGGCAACCTAGAGTGACGCCAGCCACAGGTGCTCAGCGCCAGTGAAAGGGCAAGGGCGCACCTCCAGGCCAGGCTGCATGTCTCCGGAAGCAGAATAAAACCAAATCCCAGGCTCTCTCCCTACTTTCCCTTCCCTCCTGGCTTCCGCTGCTGCATGTGGACATCAGCCTGTTGCCTGTGGCTTGTTGTGCCTGACCTCTCTCTGCATACCTCTCTCAGCCCAGGAGGTCTCTCTGGCCCTACCCTGCCAGCGAAGCTTTACCAACCCCAGCCTGTACCTGCTGGCTCCTCTCCACCTAATCTCTTGCTTGTGTGTCTGCTCAGTCCTTTTCTCCTTTCATGCTGGGCCAGTTGGTGGGTACAGACCTGGCTTCTGAGACACAGAAATGCTCTGCTGTTTCTCATGAAAACAGCATCCCCAACTCCACCCCACGCCCATCCCCACCCCCATCCCCACGCTCTGCTGGTTTCAGCACCCATGACAGGACTGGAGTCTCCCTATCACCTGTCAGTCCAGGGCTCCTAGCATGATGGGTTCTGAGAGACTTCATACTTGAACTCCTGGAACTCGTTTCTTCTATATCTCTGTCATCTCTCGCTTGGCCGATGAGGACATCAAATGCCCTGCTCTGTCACCCTCCTCTCACCCTTGAGTTAGGGTCTCTCAGCCAGCAAAGCCCCAGCAATCCTCATGCCTCAGCCCTCAACATCACTGCGCTTACAGATTGTCTGAGTGTGTGTGTGCGTGTGTGTGTGACAGCGAGTGTGTGAGTGTATGTGTGTGTTTGTGTATGTGAGAGACTACTCACACCTTTTTATGTGGATGCTGTGGATTTTAAATTTTTTATTATATTTTTTATTTTATATGTATAAATTTTTGCATGCATGCATGTAAATATACCACATGCATGGATCACACCCCGTGCATCTGGCCGTGCATCTGGAGTTGGGAGCCACCATCATTTGGGCATTAAACCCAGGTCCTCTGCAAGAGATGCCAGCGCTCTTAACTCCTAAGCCATCTCTCCAGCTATCCCTCTTTTCTTTTTTAAACAGGGTCTATATAGCTGAGGCTGGCCTCGAACTCCTCATCCTCCTTCTCCCGACTGCCCTGGTTACAGGCATGCATCACCACGCTTCCTTTATGCAGTCATGGGGATCAAACCCAGGGCTTCAAGCGTGCCAGGCAAGCACTCTATCAAATGAGTGATATCCTCAGCCCCCCAAAACTGTTTGTTGTTCGTTTCAGACAAAGACCTGCGCACTAATGGCTTCAGCCTGGAGTCGTGCCGCAGCATGGTGAACCTCATGGATGTATCCTCCCACCTGCTCTGGTCTCTGGTGGAGTTTGGGGTTGAGGATGAGGCTGTGGCTGTCCACCTGTCCTAAGAGCAGCTGAAAAGCTTAGGCAGAGCCAGGAGAGTGTGGCTGTGGTCAGGCCTCACATTCAAACACCTTCCTGGATAGTTTTCGTGGATGTGGTCAGGCCTCGCGTTCAAACACCTTCCTGGATAGCTTCCAGTTGGCCAGCAAAGGAAACTTTGAGTCAGAGGTCTTGTGGGAAGTGGAGCAAGAAGCCGGTCCCTATTTGGCCCTAAGGCTGGTACCTGTCCCACCTCACTTCTCTGTATCTGACACATACAACAATGCTGGCTATGAGCTGCAGGGAGCTGCAGGGAGCTGCCACTGTCTCTCCCCTCCACAGTCAGGCTCCCTTCTGCCCAGGTCCTCCTCTCACATGAGTACTTTAAGCTGATTAGTTTCCTTCTTAACATCTGCCAAGCGAGATGGCAACGGAAAACTGGGTCTGGTGGAGTTCAACATCCTGTGGAACCGCATCCGAAATTACCTGGTAGGTGGTAGGAGGTTCCCTGGCTGGGTTCTCCTGCTCCTCTGTGGCCTCAGTCATGGCATGACCGGGCCTGGTAGCAGAGCCCAGGCTAGATACATAGCCAGCCTTTCCAACAGAACTCCCTTTCTGCATGGGGCTCCTTTCCCATCCAAGCCCACCGGTCTCAGCAGATGGCCATTCCCCAGGCTGCCAAGGAACGGCTGACTCAATCAGCCCCGCTTTTTATCCTTCCACACAGACCATCTTCCGGAAGTTTGACCTGGACAAGTCTGGCAGCATGAGTGCCTACGAGATGAGGATGGCCATCGAAGCTGCAGGTGAGGCTGATGGCCCCACTGCTCCTGACCCCCAGGCTGCCTCCCTTTGAGTGGCCCACCTGGCTGGCCCTTGTCCCTGGGGATGGTAGTACTAAAGGTGCTGTGTTTGATAAGCTACGGACTTTATCTAGGCTCCTCCCTTTCCTCTCCTTGTAGCTTACCAAGAACAAGGGCCTTTTCATTCGTTTTTTGCATATATGTGTATGTGTGTGGTGTGCATGTATGTACTTAAGTTCCTATGTGTGTGGACATACATAAAAGCCAGAGGTTGACATCATCTCATCTGTCTTCCTTCATTACTGTTACTGAGAGAGGACCTCTCACTGAACCTGGATCTCACAGATTAGGCTAGTTTGGCTATCCAGTTTCCCCAGGGAATCCTGTCTGCCTTCCCCGTGAAGGCTGGGATTACTGGTGGACTACTAAGTTTCCTTGGCTTTTATGTGGGTTCTAGGTATCCAGACTCTGTTCCTCAAGCTTTTGTGACAGATGCTTTGTCCTCTGAGCCATCAAACAGAGCCCTTTGCTTTCCCTAATGTGAAGAAGAGAAAAGTGATTGTTAGAAGGAGAGTGACTGAGTCCGGGTCACATGAGACAATGGTCGGGTACAGGCTCCAAGCTCCAGTGAGGCAGGTGTAGGGCTCTCCCACACTGGCCTGCATAACAAGTGTGGCCAGATGCCTAGGTCTCTGCAGCCAGCGTGTGATTTTTCTGGGGTGTTCTGGGGGTGATGTTCCTCCTGGGCCTGGCCCTCACTTGCCCATCCCTAGCTTCTTTTGTTTTGTCGTTGTTGTTGTTGTTGTTATTTGTTTTATGTAATCCCATTACAGGTGGTCGTGAGCCACCATGTGGTTGCTGGGACTTGAACTCATGACCTCTTAACCTCTGAGCCATCTGCTCCAGCTGGCCCCCATGCAGCCCCCCACGCCACCCCCCCAAGCTTTACCCACACCACCACCCCCAGCCCCACCCCAGCTTTATTCCGTCTTCACGGAGCAGCTCCTCCCTCCCGGCCCTAGCTGGCTGCACCTGCTCCAGCCCTCACTTGCTCATCTCCTCTCTGCTCAGGCTTCAAGCTTAACAAGAAGCTGCATGAACTCATTATCACCCGCTACTCGGAGCCCGACCTGGCCGTGGACTTCGACAACTTTGTGTGCTGCCTTGTGCGGCTGGAGACCATGTTCCGTGAGTGTCCCCAACGGACCCCACTTCACCACAGAGCAGAGTGTTCCTCCTAAGGCATAGAGGGGCGAGTGGGGGTAGAGGCTGAAGGAGAACAGAGGACTATTGCACAGGTGCATGGAGCACGGAGCATGTACGGAGTGGGGCCTAAGGGGGCCTCTTTGGACAGGAAGCATTATGACTTTGAGGGGCAATAACTTGGGGTGCATGGGAGGTGGGAGATAGTCTTGGCTGAATATTAACTGCCTGGCTGGCGTCCCAGATTTAACTCATTTTTCTCGAACACAGGGTTTTTCAAAATTCTAGACACAGACCTGGATGGTGTTGTGACCTTTGATCTATTTAAGGTGAGATAATCCTCCATGTTCACCCGACCCTACCAGGACAGCGTCCATGGCCTTGGAACAAGCCTTCAAATCTGGACCCCAGTCTTGGAAGCCTTGGGACAGGGGCTTTGGAGCCTGGGGGCGGGGGGATGAAGACAGGGAGGCCAGGCTTCTAGAAGCTGGTAGGAAGCAGCAGCCTCGTGTTCTGGAGTAGAGAAATGAGACAGCTGCTGCTGGCTGTGGTGGTGACTCATGCCCACCCCACAATCCCAACCCGAGGGAGGTAGAGGCAGGTGGATTTCTGGGAGTTTGAGGCTAGCCTGGTCTAATACCCCTGTCGAAGGCATAAGTATGACTGGTGATGGCTGAGCAGGGGCTGCAGCCTGTCCTCTGGGATGGGTGATGTGTGAAGGAGGAAGCTGACTGGCCATGTGTCCTGCTGCTCCCAGTGACCTGTCTGTCATTCCCTGCAGTGGCTCCAGCTGACTATGTTTGCCTGAAGTGGGGATTTGCACAGCTCCGGTTGCCTGTGTTCTTCCTGTCTTCCTCCGCCAAGCCACGCCTCCCCGCCATGCCACACCAGACCACTCCAGCAGATGCCTTTCTCAGAACAGGAAGGCACCCTTGTCCACTTGTCCCCCTCGTACTCCTGTCCTTTCACCTCCCCACTACCTCTGTTCGACTGCTCTGGGCAGAGTCACGGGGGCCCTCCCTGCCCCTGTAGTCAAGGGCTCAGAATGGGCACCCTGACCCCTGCTCAGGGCTAAGACGAGGAAGGCAGCTCCCTGCTCATCCCTGCCCCCTCCCCCTCGCTGCTACTGTCCGGATGTTTGTCTTGCCTAATCTGTGGAGGCTCTAGCCCCTGTCATCCCCTAGAGCTGCAGACTTCATAACCACTAGCTAGCTCCCTGTCTGCACCCGGGTGTTGAAGGCCTCACCTCACTGTTGGAGCCCCACAGCCAGACTCACCTTCCTGTGCCTTCTGTGCAGCAGCCAAGATCCCTCTGCAAACCAAACTACACCTCTTCTAGCCCTTGTGCCCACCAGGAACTTCCTGGCCTGGAGGGTACTCAGACCCTCCCTATCCCCGCCCTCTTCCTCTCTCTCTTTTTTTAATATATACTGGTCATTTTCAAGGGAATGCCTGAGGGATTAATGTACTGGTTATGGAGGAACTGGGGGTGGGGTGGGGAGGTCCCATGTTTCAGTGCAGTGAGAAAATAAAATGAAAGGCTGTACATCTGTCTCTGGGTGTTATTCTCCCAAACTGTTCCCTTGATTGTACCAGCAAGCCTTGGCGTAGAGACAGTTCAGGCTGTGTCATGCCCTTGTCTACCCTTCCCAGACACTGGGCATCTGGCTGTGCCCACCTCAGCTCCTGAGATGTTGAGTAGGCCTGGGCACAGAGACATGAACCGACTGCTCCACTGACAGCCAATCCAGGTGGCTTTTCTGGTTTTGCATGCCCTACCTGGGGGCTGAGTCTGACTTCCTCCTCTGCAGATATCAGTAAGGAAACACAAGACTTCTACTTAGCACAAATCTGACCTCCCAGGGAGCTCCCTAAGGCACAGAGCCCCCACCCAACCCCAGGCCGCAGTGGGACACCCAGTATTCCAGCAGCTTCCATTAATGTTCTGCCTCTGTGGTTCTTACCAGAGATAAGAGGGACTGAGACTAGAGAGTGAGTTGCCCCTAGGACAAAGATAGTAGGCAGCCAGTGGGGACTAAAGGCGCCAGGCGGGCCATATTTGGTTGGTAGAAGGCTTGCCACTGTGTGGTGGTGGTTCATGCCTTTTAGTTTCAGAATTCAGGGGGCAGAGGCAGGCAGATCTCTGAGCTCCAGGCCAGCCTGGTTTACAGAGCGAGTTCCAGGACAGCCAGAGTTACACAGAGAAACTCTTGTCTCAGAAAAAAAAAAAAAAAGGTTCAAAGGTCACCATCTGACTACATACATACATACATACATACATACATACATACATAAGGAGTTCTAGGCCAGCCTGGGCTATAGTAGACCTTATCTTGAGAAGAAAAGAAAAAAAAATTGAGGGAGCGGGCAATAGGAACTGCCCACAAGGCTGCATGTAGAAATGGAACTGAGAGTTCTGATCATGAAAGAGCCGGTGTCCTGAGCTTACGGTTTCCAGGAACTACTTACCGGGAGGCCAGAGCCAAGTCTGTACTGGGCTCCTCACTGGAGCAAGTCCTGGAGGGAGGCAGGATGCATCATGTCCTGGACTCCTTTCTCCTCTCAGCCCTCAGCCCCTCTCTAGAGTGGCTTTAATTTCATTTGCTGTGGTGATTGGCCAATGGGGATACCCTGAAAGTACCCCAACCCCAAACTGAGGCTGCTTCTTGACTGCCCTACTTGGGCTTCTTTGGTTTTGTTTTTGTATTGTTTGCTGTGTTGTATTTGTTTTTTTTTTTTGGTTTTTCGAGACAGGGTTTCTCTGTGTAGCCCTGGCTGTCCTGGAACTCACTTTGTAGACCAGGCTGGCCTCGAACTCAGAAATCCGCCTGCCTCTGCCTCCCGAGTGCTGGGATTAAAGGCGTGCGCCACCACGCCCGGCGGTTTATTTTTTATTTAAAAAAAAAATATGAGAGCCAGGTGTACACCCTTTAATCACAACCAAAAGGAGGCAGAGGCAGAGGCTGGCAGGTCTCTGTGAGTTTGAAGCCAGCCTGGTCTACACAGTAATTTTCAGGACAGTCAGGGCTATGCAGTGAGACCCTGTCTTAAAGAAATCCAAAAACAGCCGGGCGTGGTGTCGCACGCCTTTAATCCCAGCACTTGGGAGGCAGAGGCAGGCGGATTTCTGAGTTCGAGGCCAGCCTGGTCTACAAAGTGAGTTCCAGGACAGCCAGGACTAAGCAAAGAAACCCTGTCTCGAAAAACCAAAAAAAAATCCAAAAACAAAATTAAATTATTTATGTATTTGTGTGTACATGCACATGCAGAGTGCACATGCACATGCAAAAACAAACTTAAATTATTTATGTATGTGTATGTACATGCGCATGCACACACACAGAGGTATGTGTGCACACACTCATAAGTGTCATGGCACTTTGCAGAAGTCAGAGCCCAACCTCCAGTGGCATCCCTGAGGGCTGTCCTCCTTATCTTTTGGAGACAGGCTCTCTCACTGGGGCCAGCAAGCCCCGTGAATCTCTCTTCCTGGGATTACAAGTTCACGCCACCATGGCCTTGATTTTAAGCAAGTGCAGGGTTTTAATGCTTCTCAGGTCCTGAAGCACTCTGCTAACCCAGCTATCTCTCTAGTGCCCAACCCTTGGCTTTTCCAACTGGAGGAAACAGATGGAGAGAGGACTGGAGAGAGGGCCTGGGGGAGGGGCACACTGCAGATGTGGGGACACTTAGGCCTCCTGAAGGTGTAACTGGATCCTTCTGAGCTGCATTATAGAGAGAAGGCCCGTGTGGTCCTGACCCCTGGCCTGATCCTCCACCTCTAGGTCCCTCCCCTGCCTTTTTACATAAGGCCTGGGCAGGCTCGACCTGGGGTAGGGCCCTTGGCCATGGCCTTCACAGACCTGCTGGATGCCCTGGGAGGTGTGGGTCGCTTCCAGTTTGTCTATACAGCCTTGCTGCTGCTGCCCTGTGGGCTGCTGGCTTGCCACACGTTCCTACAGAACTTCACGGCTGCCGCGCCCCCTCACCACTGCCAACATCCTGCCAACTACACAGAAGCTACCACCAATGACTCAGGGGCCTGGCTGAGGGCCGCCATACCCCTGAACCAGCATGGCGTCCCCGAGCCGTGCAGGCGCTATGTAGAGCCTCAGTGGGCCCTTCTGAAACCCAACACCTCCTCCCATGGGGTGGCCACCGAGGGCTGCAAGGATGGTTGGGTCTACGACAGAAGCATCTTCCCATCTACCATTGTAATGGAGGTCAGAGGTGGGTGGGTGGCTTGGGGGGGGGGGCTGGGAGGAGGCCAAGCCTAAGGACAAGGCTTAGCACTTCTCTCTCTCCAACAGTGGGACCTGGTGTGTGAGGCCCGCACCCTTCGTGACCTGGCTCAGTCCATCTACATGTCTGGGGTGCTGGTGGGAGCTGCCTTGTTTGGTGGCCTTGCTGACAGGTGAGCCTTTGGGGGAGCGCCTAGTCCCCCGGGGAAAGCCCTTGTGTTCACCTACATTCTGTCTTTTCTTTCTTTATTCCTTTTGTTATTTGGGGTTGTTTGTTTGTTTGTTTTGCTTTTCTAAGGCAGGGATTCTCTTAGTAGCCCCAACTGTCCTAGCACTCACTCTCTAGACCAGGCTGACCTCAAACTCAAAGAGATCACCTACCTCTGCCTCCCAAGTGCTGGGATTAAAGACATGTGCCACCTGGCTATTCCTTCTTTTCTTTCTCTCCTTCCTCTTCTTTTTGTGTGCATGTGTCTGTATGGTCTGTATGTGTATAAACACAATGAGTTTGTGTGTGTGTGTGTGTGTGTGTGTATATACATATATCTGTGAGTATTTTTAAATTTTTTTTTAATATCTGGTCCATCTGCCTGCACTTCCCAAGTGTTGGGGTTATAGACATGGATCTCTTTTCAAACTCTCTACCTTTCCCCAACCTGGACTAAATCTCTCTGTCTCTGATCTTCCATCACATATGTCCCTCTATTCCTGATCAGCCTGGCGGTTGCATGTGGTATTTAGAGGGGTGGCTTTTACTGGGCATCTCATCTTCCCTTTGGTTGTTTTGGTGTCCCCACCAAGGCAGAAGTGTCAGACATGGCCTTTTCTTTCTTGGTGATGTCTGGCCGCCTTGGGATTCCCTAGCCCCTCACTCTTTGGGTTCAGGTTGGGTCGCAAGGCCCCACTGGTGTGGTCGTACCTGCAGCTGGCAGTTTCGGGGGCTGCCACAGCATATGTGGGCTCCTTCAGTACCTACTGTGTCTTCCGGTTCCTGATGGGCATGACCTTCTCCGGCATCATCCTCAACTCCCTCTCCCTGGGTGAGTCCAGTCCAGGTGGGACCCAGAGGGGCTGGGGACACGCAACAAGGGAATTACAGCATCACAGGACAGCTTTGCAAATTTTGTGTTATGTAATTCTCACCCAGAAACTGCAACTCAAAACCTCCTACCCAGGGGTCTGGATTTGGAAGACCCTGGTTAGCAGACTGTGACCCTGGCAGCAGTGGGCAGTAGTGGCCTTTCTTGGGTCTGGGTTTCAGTTGACTAATCTGTGGGCTGAGAGGGTCAGATTGATTTCATGAGAGTTACTCAACAGTACCTACTGATTATCTATAATGTGCCAGGCTTACATGGGGTCACATAGGTGACTGGGACACAGGGACATAAGATAGGATGGTGTCCAGCTACGGTGGCTCACACCTGCAATCGCAGCACTTGGGAGGTGGAAGCAAGAGGATCAGGAGTTCAAGGTCATTCTCAGCTGCACAGCAAGTTTGAAGCTTGCCTAAGGTACATGAGTCTATAATTAAAGGGTAACAGGGAGTTCATATGATCAAAAGACTTTAACCTGACAATCCAAACTCTAAAACCTTAGGGCAGGGTGCCATAGTGCATGACTGTAATCCCAGCACTTGGGAGGCAGAGGCAGGAGGATAGCACATTTGAGATCAACACGATCAACGTAGTGAGTTTGAACTCCTGGGTGCTAACCAGATAGGAGTGTCACCTTTCAGGGATAAGGAATAAGCTGGAGCCCGTAGATGAAACCCTAGTGGAAGGCTTTATGAAGCAATAGACAGCCTGCTCTGAACACAGGGCTGACACCTGCCTGTGCTGCTCTTACTTAGTTTGCCTCTGATGACATCATCAGGCTCAGACACTGCCACCACCTCTAGTTGTCCATAGGCAGGTGGACCTTTGATTTCAGGATGGGAGACAGATCTTGGGTCCAGAGAACCAGGTGTACAGGCCAGTACCCCTTTTCTGTCCCAGCATTTGGACACTGAGAGGTGCTAAGTGCTCTCCTGCTCTCTTGCTTCTCCATTGCTCTTGCTCCCCTTCCTGCTCCTGTCCTCTCCCCATTCCCTTCCCCACTCTTTCCACTTGCTCATGGCCAGCCTCTACTCCTCTATTTCTCTCCTCTTCTCTTCTCTTCTCTTCTCTTCTCTTCTCTTCTCTTCTCTTCTCTTCTCTTCTCTTCTCTTCTCTCTCTCTCTCTCTCTCTCTCTCTCTGCCTCTACTACCCTCTTAATTCCCCTCCCCGAGCTCTAAATAAACTCTGTTCTATTAAAAAAAAAAAGGAAGAAAGAAAGGTGCCAAACATATATTGGGACCTCAGAAATCCAGTTCCACCGACTACCTTCTAGAAGGGCAGGTGTCCCACTGCAGTTGAGAGCAAATGCCTGAAATCCATCAGCCTATCATACCAGAATGGCCTCTATACTACATAAACATTTTCCTGCTTGTGCTCCTGTACGCTCTTGTGTAGACACGCACACACTCACAGAAGGAGGGGCATGCCATACCCTGTCTCAGGAAATTCATCCTTACAATGAAGACTTTTTGTTTGGTTGGTTTGGTTTGATTTATTTGAGACAGGGTTTCTCTGTGTAACAGCTCTGGTTGTCCTGGGACTTACTTTGTAGACCAAGGCTGGCCTCAAACTCAGAGATATGCCTGCCTCTGTCTCCTGAGTGCTAGGATTAAAGGCGTGTGCCACCTCCACCCGGCTACAATGAAGCCATTTTAGAGTCTGATGTTCTGTAGTGAGTACTCTCCCACAGGCCATATAAGAGTGTTGTCTAGGTAGATCTTGGTATGGCCACAGCCATGAAGAAGGGACAGGTGAATGAAATAGCTATGTGGTAGCTGTCTGCCTTTCCTTCACAGTTGTAGAATGGATGCCAACCAGAGGCCGGACAGTGGCAGGCATCTTGCTGGGTTTCTCCTTCACCTTAGGCCAGCTCATCCTGGCTGGCGTGGCGTACCTGATCCGGCCCTGGCGGTGGCTGCAGTTTGCTGTGTCTGCTCCTTTCCTGGTCTTTTTCCTCTATTCTTGGTACGTCCAGCAGAGAGGGCCTGGGGTGGGCATGTGTCTGATGGGGGTGGGGGGTAGAGTGCTTTGGATGTGCTGTACACAGAGAACAGAGTCATGATGAGGGCCACAGGGTCCCAGGTACTTGTGAATAGCTTTAGGGAATCTTTGGTCAACCGATTTCCGTGGCATGGGGCTCTGGAACATACAAAATGATTTTGCCTGTATCAATTCCACTGTGCTGCATTAAAACCCATTGTATTTTGTAAGAGGGGAACTGAAGTACAGCCCAGAAAGGGGCCGTGAATTTTTTCAAGGCCATGCAGCTAGGGCAAGAGTCAGATGCAGTTCAATGCCAAGCCTGTCTTAGTTTTGAAGGGCTCTTCAATGATTCTCTGTCTGACATGCTAAAAAGAAGAAGAAAAAAGAAAGAGAAAGAAAGGGAGGAAGGGAGGGAGGGAGAGAGAGGGAGGAAGGGAGGGAGAGAGGAAGGAAGAAAGAAAGAAAGAGAGAGAGAGAGAGAGAAAGAAAGAAAGAAAGAAAGAAAGAAAGAAAGAAAGAAAGAAAAAAAGAAAGAAAGAAAGGAAGGAAGGAAAATGAGCAGGCAAGGTGGCTCAGTTGGTAAAAGCATTTGACTTCAAGTTTAACAATTAGAATTTAATTTCTGGGATCCACCCACATAGCAATGTGTGTGTGTGTGTGTGTGTGTGTGTGTGTGTGTGTGTGTGTGTGTGTGTATGTGTGTGTGTGTGTGTGTGTGTGTGTGTAAAAGGGGTGTTGGCGACATGTCCTGCTTGTAAAACTGGCACCCTGACATTGTCTTTAGGGTCTGATAGAGTGAAGGTGTGTTGGGATTGCAGTGGAAATGATCCTTCTGTACCCCAGGTGGCTTCCAGAGTCATCCCGATGGCTCCTCCTTCATGGCAAGGGCCAGCAAGCTGTGCAGAACCTTCGGAAGGTGGCCATGATGAATGGCAGGAAGGCGGAAGGGGAGAGGCTGACTACAGAGGTGAGGGGGGATGTGGATGGAAGACTGGGCTGGGTTTTTGTGGACAGGGGAAGCAGGTGTGGTAGAGGTTTACCTAGCACTGAAGGATGGACGGGTCCACCCCAGGGACTCACTTGCCAGCAAGCCTAGCTGGAAGAATAAATTTCAGCTTCACTGACCAAACCTCACCACCAGGCATGGCAGTACAAGCCAGCCTGGTCTACAGAGTGAGTTCCAGGACAGCCAGGGTTACATAGAGAAACCCTGTGTCAGAAAAAAAGGAAAGAGCCGGGCGTGGTGGCGCACGCCTTTAATCCCAGCACTCGGGAGGCAGAGGCAGGCAGATTTCTGAGTTCCAGGCCAGCCTGGTCTACAAAGTGAGTTCCAGGACATCCAGGGCTATACAGAGAAACCCTGTCTCAAAAAAAAAAAAAAAAAAAAAGAAAAGAAAAAAAAGAAAAGAAACACACAGAAGAGTGATTATCAATATTTGTCTCCACATGCCCGCCTCCCACACATGAGTGCACACACATACACACAGACATACAACGCACAACAGGAGGAGGAGGAGGAAGGAGAGGAGGAGGAAGAAGAAGAGGAAGGGGAAGAGGAGAAAGAGGAAAAAGAAAGAAAAAAGGGATTGGGGCCAGTGAGCTTGCTCAGTGAGCTAAGCACCTGCTGCCAAGCCTGATGACCCGAGTTCAATCCTCAGCACCCACACAATGGAGGGAGGGAAGTGACTTCTAAAAGTTGTCCTCTGCCCTCCACATACACACTGAGGCACACGCGTGCTTGCACACAAAATAAATAAGTGTAACACAAAACTGTAAGAAAGAGAAAGAGACGTGGAGGTTAAGAGAGGCCGGGTAGTTTGCCCATGAGGACGTGGTGGTGCTGTGTTGGAGACGGAAGCCAGGCCATGCCAGCCCAGCACTCTGACAGTTTACCTCCAGCCCGGCTGCTTCTAGCCACTATCTGATGCTGTGGTGAAGTTACTGGGAACTGAGTGACAGTCTCTGATGCGATGCCACTAAACCTCAGGGCTGTTTAGGTGCACCTCGAAGCCCCACTGCATCACAAAATCATGCAACAGTCTCCAAGGGCCTTAGTGAGGCAGAGGATACAGCCCATTGTCCCGGCAACCAACACACCAAAGCACCATTGTCTATGGATACGGAGTCCAATGAGGAAAATGGCGTCCAGAACCCTCGATGCCCCTGATCACACATTCCTCTCCCAGGTGGTGAGCTCCTACATCCAAGATGAGTTTGCAAGTGTCCGCACCTCCAACTCCATCTTGGACCTCTTCAGAACCCCTGCCATCAGAAAGGTCACGTGCTGTCTCATGGGGGTCTGGTAGGTGATGGCTCATCCCTTTTACCTGAGGTGGGGACATGCTTTCTGCTCTCATTAGCAAACGTTGTCCTGAATTAGTCCTAACATGGATTCAGTCTTATGTCACTTCCTTTCAGCACCCGGCCCTTAGGGCTGGGGAAATGGCTCAGAGCTTGCTCTGCAAGTACAAGAGCCTGACTTCAAATCCCAGAACCTGTGTAAACAAGCTGATCATGGCCTGCTATGCGTGTAACTCTAGCCTTGGTCAAATGGACCTTCAGGTTCAGATTCAAGGGAAGAAAAGGCATTGAAAGATAGAGAAAGATGCCTGATACTCTCCTCACATGGATAAGCACATCAGCACAGATGGGTACATACATAAGCAAAGGATGCGTGTATTGCACCACACATACACACACACACACACTCACACACACCAACACACACACACTCCCCAACACACACACACTCACACACACACACACCAACACATACACTCCCCAACACACACACACTCACACACACCAACACACACACACACATCACCCCAAGCTGGGTATGTTGGTGCACACCTTTAATCCCAGCACTTGGGAGGCAGAGGCAGGAGGGACCTCTGAATTCCCAGGACAGCCTGGTCTACACAGAGAAACCCTGTCCTGAAAAACAGAAGAAAAGAAAACAAAACAAAAAGGGGCTGGAGAGATGGCCCAGTAGTTTAGAGCACTCGTTGCTCTTGCAGAGGAGCCTGGTTCTATTGCTAGCACCTACATGGCAGCTCAACCCAATCTGTAAGTCCAATTTCAGGGGAACCTAATGTCCTCTTCTGGCTTCTGTGGTTATCAGAAGCCATGTGCTGTTCATGCATACATGAGGGCAAAACATACATACATACAAGCATTAGTGTTTTTGTTTTCTTTAATTAAGGTTACAGCACGCAGGGGTGGGGTGGGGGCAGGGGGAGTGCACCACTTTGATTCCAGCACTCAGGAGGCAGAGGACTGGCAGGTAGATCTCTGTGAGTTCAAGGCCAGCCTGATCTACAAAGCAAATTCCAGAACAGCCAGGGATAACTCTGTCTCATGACAACAACAACCTGATTAAGGTTATACCAGCACCTGGTACTCTGTGGGTGAATTGACATTATAGATGAGACATTATGTTGATCTAAGTATCTACACTTGAACAGAAGGTCTTACCTGTGCACGTGCGATACACATAAACTCACATGGATACACACATACAGGCACAAATAAGAACAAGTAAACAAAACTTTCTTTAAAAGATTTCTTTATTTATTTTATGCATATAAGTACACTGTAGCTGTCTTCAGACACACCAGAAGAGGGTATCAGATCTCATTACAGATAGTTGTGAACCACCATGTGGTTGCTGGGATTTGAACTCAGGACCTCTGGAAGAGCAGCCAGTGCTCTCAACCACTGAGCCATCTCTCCAATCCAATAAAACTTAAAAAAAAAAAAAGATTTATTTATTTTATGTATATGAGTACACTGTTGCTGCTCAGATGGTTGTGAGCCTTCATGTGGTTGTTGGGAATTGAATTTAGGACCTCTGACCACTCCAGTCTGCTCACATGCTCTGGTCCGGCCCAATGATTTATTTATTATTATATGTAAGTACACTGTAGCTGTCTTTAGAAGAGGGCGTCAGATTTTTTTCATTATGGATGGTTGTGAGCCACCATGTAGTTGCTGGGATTTGAACTCAGGACCTCTGGAAGAGCAGTCAATGCTCTTAACCGCTGAGTCATCTCTCCATGCCCAAAGCTGATAAATATGAGGCAGGAAGGCAGGAAGGCAGGAAGGCAGGAAGGCAGGAAGGCAAGAAGGCAGTAATACAGTACTTAGTGAACTATAGGCCTTATAGGGTCAAAGGGAACACATGAAGAAGGGTTTCCAATGTTTTTGTTGTTGCTTTTTGGGTTTTGTGGCCCCTGACCTGATTTGGGGACATGTTTCCTGGGTTCTGGGAATGAAATATCCTGAGCCCTTGGAAATCCCAAGACTTCATGGAGGTGTGTTGTAAACATTCCCCCCATTCTTCCCCCCATCCCACCCTGCCACCACCTTGCACTGCACTCTTAGAGGATCCAGATCCTGCCCTCTAATGTCCTGACACCCCCTGCCTGCCCTCCTGCAGCACCTTCTGGTATCCTGCCACTTCCTCATGGTCCTTGTTCTTGTTAGAAACAAACCAATTCGAAACTCTGAGGTTGAAAGACCTCTTTTGGATCCTTCTAGAAACTCTTTTTTTTTTTTTTTTCGAGACAGGGTTTCTCTGTATAGCCCTGACTGTCCTGGAACTCACTCTGTAGACCAGGCTGGCCTTGAACTCAGAAATCTGCCTGCCTCTGCCTCCCAAGTGCTGGGATTAAAGGAGTGCGCCACGACACTCCCGGCTTGCAAAGTCTTATTTTTGATAAGAGGCAGCAATCCACAGTTTAGGCAGAAGTGGGGCCATGGGCCTTCCTAAAGGATTCTCCAAGTATCCTGGCTTGTGTAACTTTGTTTTATACAGAAAATCTTGGCCGTCTTCAGGGCCTCCTTGAAGCCCTGGAGCCTCAGCAGGCCCCATCTGGATCCTATTCCACTGTTTCCATGAGGCTCGCTAGGCTGGGGTGGGGTGGGAACAGGGACTTCTGGGATCCCAGGAGGGCTGTGAGTATGAAAAGGGAGCCGAGAACTGGTTAGTTTGCACAAATGTCTCCAAACCCTGTTGTTTTCTTTCGTGGCTAATTTCCAAGTTACAAAAGCAATGCATACTCAGTGTACAAAGGAGAAAGAAAGAAGGAAACAAAGAAAGGAAGAAAGAGAGAGAGGAGAGAGAGAAAAAGAAAGAGAGGAGAGGAGAGGAGAGGAGAGGAGAGGAGAGGAGAGGAGAGGAGAAAAAAGAAAGTTCCAGGGTTGGAGAGATGTCTATGTAGCAAGTTCAAAGCCAAGCCTGGGCTACAAGAGACTCTGCATTAAAACAGGGAAGATTGAGGAGCTGATGGTCTGTGTTTTGCTCTCAGCGCCAGCATTCACTGTTAGATCCTGAGTGTGTTAACTTCTCTAAACCTCAGCTTCCCATCAGTCACTTGACTTTTATAATCTTAGCTATCACTTAGTGCTGTTGTGAAGATCAGAGTGAATTACACAGAAGGATTCCTGGAATGGAAGTGAACGTGTTCTTGGCTGGGTGTCGTTGTGCTTGCCTTGAATCCCAGTGCTACACTCAGAGGCAGGTGGATCTCTGAGATTTCAAGGCTAGCCTGAGCCACACAGGGAGTGCTAGGCAAGTCAGGGCTATATAGTGAGACCCTATCTTAAAGGGGGTTGGGGGTGTAGAGATGGCTCAGTGGTTAAGAGTATTGGATGCTCTTCCTAAGGACCCAGGTTCATGATAGCTCACAACTGTCTGTAACCCCAGTTCCAGGGGATCTGACAATCTCACGTGCACACAGACATGTAGACAAAACACCAATGCACATAAACAATTTAAAAAATAAAAATTAAATGCCGGGCGTGGTGGCGCATGCCTTTAATCCCAGCACTCGGGAGGCAGAGGCAGGTGGATTTATTTCTGAGTTCGAGGCCAGCCTGGTCTACAGAGTGAGTTCCAGGACAGCCAAGGCTACACAGAGAAACCCTGCCTTGAAAAAAAAAAAACAAAAAAAAAAATTAAAAAGCTGTGTGCCATCGAGAGAGTGGAGGGGAGAGAGAGAGAGAGAGAGAGAGAGAGAGAGAGAGAGAGCTCTTGCTCTTCCCTGGAGATTGACCCCAGGGAGGACAACACACACACACACACACACACACACACACACATACACATGTGTTTCTATAAAAACAATAGGTTAATACTCTGTTCTGCTACGGTTTCTTTAATTAACTTAATTATATTTGAAATGTCACCATCAGGTAAAGCCTTAGCATATGGTAGATTTGCAGTAAATATTTGATAAGCCAGTGAATAATAAGAAAATAGGAAATGTGAAAATTTTGTCAGGTGCAGAGACGTCAGACAGAGAGGAATCATAGAGAATATCTACCTAGTCTATTCTCCCTGTGTTGGGATACAGCTTGACATGACCTCAGCCATCTTGGATATGACCCTCCCACAGTCCATTTGCCAACCTCATACACTCCCCCAGCCAAATTCAGTAGGCTAAGCAAACTTGACAGGGTAGTCGGCCAAGCATTCAGTGCCAAGCTCCGATAAAAAGGACTGTTTCTTAGCTGACATCTGATCTGTAAATGTTTTTTAATCTGTCCAAGTACATTCCAGTTGGTGCTGATCCGTCTTGGCCTAGCTTAGTGTATAAGCCCCTTTCTTCTGCCCCTTGGCACCAAGACATGCTTTCATCTACAGGTCCATAGTAACTCAAAGCTTGTCAGTCCTAGACTAGTCTGTCTCTTGGCACCTTCTGCCTTTGGTAGGTAGCCAATTCCCCCTTCCCCCTCTGTTTTTTGAGACATGGTCTTTTTGAATAGCCTTGGCTGTCCTAGAACTTGGTAGCCAACTCTCAAACACAAGATTTTTCCAAAACATTGCCAGTCACAGTCCAACTTGGATGGCATTCCAGGTTGGTCATGGTCCAGTCTCTCTGGAAAGACCATTTCAAAAACAAAGCCATTTCTCACTCGTCCCTGGTAGCTGTGCCACCAACATGCCCTCATAGTTAGGATATACACTGGGTGGCTTTTGTCTGTCTGCTCTTCATCTTTCTCAGAGTCCACGCATGCTCTGATCAGGTTTTACTGACTTAAAGCATCACCTACCAAGCATCAGTACCCTGCAGGCCGTGGCCCACCTGGATGCAGCCTGGCTCCCTGCACAGCACTTCCAAGGCTGAGCAGAAGGAATCTGTGTAGCTCAGCTCCTTGGCAGAGCCTTTGGGGAAGAATTCATTTGGCAGAGCTCAACTCTCTGCAGCTGTAAGGTAGATGTCTCCATAGACCACTCTGAGTTCCAAGAGACCACCTACATTCCTGGCTAGGTAGCAGTCTCTGTTTCAGTGGACACTCTCACGTCAGATTGTTCTCTGTCTGGGAGAAGTAGCACACACCTGCAGCCCCAGCGTGTGGGGAAGTAGTGACAGAAGAGTCAGGGGTTCAAGATTAGCCTCTGAAAAATAACAAGTTCACCTCCAATCTGGGGCATATGAGGTCCTGTCTCATAAAACTGAAAAGACAGCCGGGCGTGGTGGCGCAAGCCTTTAATCCCAGCACTCAGGAGGCAGAGGCAGGCTGATTTCTGAGTTCGAGGCCAGCCTGGTCTACAGAGTGAGTTCCAGGACAGCCAGGGCTACACAGAGAAACCTTGTCTTGAAGAGGAAAAAAAAAAGTGGGTCTTCCCACTTTAAAAAAAAAACACTGAAAAAACAATAAAGTCTCTTAGGCTCTGAATCTCTAACTCCTTGTCTTTGACCTATAGGCCCAGGCTTAAACACCTAATGTGATTAAGTCAGCTTCCCTCACCCTACCCCAATTTATCTTCAAGTCAACTGATGTAAGACCTTCATTACACATGCAACATCCTTTCAAAACAACACCTAAGATTGGTGTTTGGATACTAGGAAAGGCTGTGGGTAAACCCAGGACAGAAGTAAGGGGGTCTCTGTTACACTTATGCCCATCCACTCCCCATCTGTGTCTTCTTTGTTGTTGTTTCAGTTGATTGGGTTTTGTTTGTTTTTTGGAGTGGGGATGGAGTTGAGACAGGGTTTCTCTGTGTAGCCCTGGCTGTCCTAGAACTTGCCTCGAAGACCAAGCTGGCCTCGAACTCAAAGATCTGCCTGTATCTGCCTCCTGAATGCTGGGATTAACGGCCTGCACCACCACTCAGCCTGGTTGGTTGTTTAAGGCAGGATCTCAGTCTGTAGCCCAGGCTGGCTTTGGGTTGTCCTGCCGTGGGCTCTCCAGTGCCGGCATTACAAGTGTCTTCGAGTTGAAAGCACCTATAGAAAAGTCCATGGCTCAGCTTGACCAAGTTTCATGTCTGATCCAAAAAGAGAACACAACTAGATGCTTGGCTCTTGCCTGTAATCCCAGACTCTGGGAGACAGAAGCAGGAGGATTACTGTGAGATTTAAGACACTCTGAGCTACAGTGAGTTTCAGGTCAGATTTAGCTATGATGTTAGAGACTGTCAGAGAGAGAATGGAGAGAGGCGATCGAGTTCAGACCTCCTGTCTCAGAAAATAAGGCAGTGCTGAAAGATGGTTCAGCAGGTAAAAGCTCTCACCACACTACCCCCACAACCTGCCAAGTTCCATCCCTGGGACCCAAGGTAGGAGAGAAACCGGATCCCCAAAGCTATCCTCTGACCTGCACAAGTGGCACAGGTGCACAGACAATAATAATTAATTAAAAAATCAAAACAGGATGGACATTGATTGAGAGAGACAGCCGTTGTCAATGTCTGCTTTCCACATGCATGTGCAGACACACGCACACCACACAGTCAACACGAAAATAGTAAACAAAGAAATCAATAAAGGTAAGGTTTTGAGACAGGATCTCACTATGTAGCCCAGGCTGGTGGTCCTCCTGCCCCAGTCTTCCAAGTGCTGGCACCACAGGCACAGACTGGCATGTGTTCTTTAACCTGTGTTCTTTTTTTTTTGGCTTTTTCGAGACAGGGTTTCTCTGTGTAGCCCTGGCTGTCCTGGAACTCACTCTGTAGACCAGCTGGCCTCGAACTCAGAAATCAGCCTGCCTCTGCCTTCCGAGTGCTGGGATTAAAGGCGTGCGCCACCACGCCCGGCTAACCTGTGTTCTTGAACCTGTCTGTCTTCTTCTGTTTTTGTTTTTTGTTTTGGTTTGATTTGGTTTGGTTTTTCGAGACAGGGTTTCTCTGTGTAGCCCTGGCTGTCCTGGAACTCACTCTGTAGACCAGGCTGGCCTCGAACTTAGAAATCCACCTGCCTCTGCCTCCCAAGTGCTGAGATTAAAGGCCTGTACCACTACTGCCCAGCCTGTTTTTGTTTTTTTAGCATTGTTTTAATTCCAGCACTGAAGTTGTACTGACAGTGAAGACCAAAGGTAACCCAGAGCTCAGAACCTGAGCTCAGGGGAGCGGGTGGTGAGAACGAGATGTAGTGAGAAAGTGCTCCAATGTCTGAGGCATGGGGGACCAGAAGATGCTGCCAAAGGGATTTGAACTCCCTGAGGGGAGGATCCCCAGGCCACACATCCTATATCCCTTGCCTCAAGCCCCAGACAGTGAGTTGTGGGGTGAATCAGGGCCATTCTGCCTCCTTTTCCAGGTTCTCTAATTCTGTGGCTTACTACGGCCTGGCCATGGACCTGCAGAAGTTTGGGCTCAGCATCTACCTGGTACAGGCTCTGTTTGGGATCATCGACATCCCGGCCATGCTGGTCGCCACCACCACGATGATTTATGTGGGACGACGGGCCACAGTGTCCTCCTTCCTCATACTGGCTGGACTCATGGTCATTGCCAACATGTTTATGCCCGAGGGTGAGTTGTCACTGCTGGCCTGTGGTAGGCACATAGACATAGGGTCCCAGAAACAGTGGGAAGCCCTCTGGAGGTGACCAGCAACACACCCATAATTCTAGCCCTTGGGAGGCAGAGGCAGGAGAATCACCAGTGCTTGGCCAGACAGGACTCCAGTGAGCCCCTGTCTCAAAGAGGATAAGCAGGAAACTTGAAAGAGGAAATTACCAAAGAGGAATTGGTGTAATTGATGCAAAGCTGCTTAGATGTGGGTGATTCGGGGAATCTCCTCAACTGGTCCACTCCAGCTAATACCAACTCAAAGCAGGTACCTATAGGGATTTCTCTGACCACCTCCCATGGGATGCTTCAGTCAGGGTTTGCAGTCTGTGAAGAGCAGCAGGACAAGCAGGCTAATGACAGACACACCAGCAGGAAGTGCTGACCGAGCACTAAACACTGCTCTGGTGACATGTGTCCACCTGATGACACCTTTGAACAGGCATGCAAAGCTGTGCTAGTATTGCCCTTACTCACAGGACAGAGGGTCTCAGAAATAGGAGGTCACTGTGGCTAGGTCTCCTACCTGGGTCAGAGCTAGGGTTTGAATCTAAGCTTGACTCCCACCCCTGTCCTGTCTCCGCAGTGGGCTGTGGAGACAGATGCAAATGAAAGAGGAAGTAGTCAGATGGGGACAGGGTCTTACTATGTAGCCCTGGCTGGCTTGGGACTCTCTTTGTAGACTAGGCTGACCTCAAACAGATCTACCTGCTTCCTCCTCCAGGACTGGAATTAAAACCATGTGCATTCGCACACGTCTTTCTCTTGTGCCTCCTCCTCTGCCTGAGCTTTTCCCTCTGGTCTTCTTCCCAATCCTATGTCCCTGCCGCAGCCTTCCACCATGCCCCTGCTCCAGCCTTCCACCATGCCCCTGCTCCAGCCTTCCACCATGCCCCTGCTCCAGCCTTCCACCATGCCCCTGCTCCAGCCTTCCACCATGCCCCTGCTCCAGCCTTCCACCATGCCCCTGCTCCAGCCTTCCACCATGCCCCTGCTCCAGCCTTCCACCATGCCCCTGCTCCAGCCTTCCATCATGCCCCTGCTCCAGCCT
>LR750921.1:26825-117258 GCA_902729485.2 Mus minutoides | reverse complement strand
CCTGTTCCAGCCTTCCATCATGCCCCTGCTCCAGCCTTCCATCATGCCCCTGTTCCAGCCTTCCATCATGCCCCTGCTCCAGCCTCTGCCTCTCACAGCTCCACCTGTCTCTTCTGCCTCTTCAGATCTGCAGACCCTGCGGACAGTGCAGGCAGCGCTGGGCAAAGGCTGCCTGGCCAGCTCCTTCATCTGCGTGTATCTGTTCACAGGAGAACTCTATCCCACAGAGATCAGGTGAGTACGAGAGTGGTACCCACGCAGGGGTTTACTCTCCTCCCTGCACCCACAGGCCTGACTCTTTGGGGGCCCAGACCTGGCTACTGATAGGGTCTTCACTTCTCACAGGCAGATGGGGATGGGATTTGCTTCTGTCAACGCCCGCCTCGGAGGCTTGGTGGCACCCCTGATCACCACACTTGGTGAGATCAGTCCAGTTCTGCCACCTGTATCCTTTGGTGCCACTTCAGTCTTGGCTGGAATGGCTGTCACCTGCTTCCTGACTGAGACCCGCAATGTACCACTGATGGAAACTATTGCTGCAATGGAGAGACGGTGAGTGTCCTCTGGCACTATGGAGTGCGGGATCAGTGGTTACAGGCAACCAGAAATGCCTGGAAGTGAGAGGAATTGTCAATGGCTATGCATAAAAAAATCACTTTCTGAGGGATGGAGAGATGGCTCAGTGGTTAAGAGCACTGACTGCTCTTATAGAGGTCCTGAGTTCAATTCCCAACAACCACATAGTGGTTCACAACCATCTGTAATGGGATCTGATGCCCTCTTCTGGTGTGTCTGAAGATAGCAACAGTGTACTCACATATATTAAATAAATCTTAAAAAGAAAGTAAGGAAAAACCCACAAAAGAAAGAAAGAAAGAAAGAAAGAAAGAAAGAAAGAAAGAAAGAAAAAGAAAGACTTCTACCTTCCTCTACGTAGCTTACCTCTCAATTAGAACAGGTCCAACATGAAGAGAAAGCACAGGAATAAAGGTAGAGCAGAAGACATAGGGAGGAGGGCTCAGGAGACAACACAGTGGTAGAGAACTTGCTGAGAACACAGGAAATCCCAGCACCACATAACCAGCACAGGATCCATAAAGAAGAGGCAGGCAGACCTTGGTCAGTTCAAAACCAGCCTGGCCTACATAGTGAATTCCAAGCCAACCACAGATACCAAATGAGACCCTGTTTCAAACAAACAAACAAACACGAAAACTGGAAAATGAACATTGAGATTTTTGTAGAAACCTGTTTCAGACTAGGCAGGTAAGTGGACGGGTCAGAAAATGACCACAACAGGAAGATAACAGAAGTTTCTAGGCGATAACAGAAGTTTCTATTTACCTTTGAGCAGAGTCAAAGAAGGCCGTTCCAAAAGAGACATGGAACAGAAGAGTGAAGAAATTTCTCTTCAGCAACTGGGGGCTTCACCCCTCAAAGAAACCATTTAAGTTGCCAGGACCCTGACACTGAGCTCAGCCTGTGCTAAGAGCGAGCGTCCAAGTCCTGCTAGGAGATCCTGGTGCAGAACTCCATGCAAAGCCAGAGGATATCATGGACTTTGCTGGTGAGCCACACCCAAGCCCAAGCAGAAAGTTCAGGAAGGGGAAGTGACCTCCAGGGGCCCAAGGAGATCATGCTGTCCACTGCAATAAAAGAACTACTGTCCAGGGCCACCAGAGACGCTGGGTCTTTGCAAAGGTCACAATGATGTCCGCACTCCATGCTTTCCTGGCCAGTTTTCTTGACCACCATCCCCACCCCTGAATTCCAGAACTCACTCTGCTTCACTCCTTTAGAAAGCACGGTCATCCCTTCAGACATCATGGGAGAAAAAGCTCATTTTTCCCAAGGGCTAGACAGTGTCTCTTCACAATTGGTGTAAGAGTTGATGCACCAACAGTCAGACTAGAGTCAGGACCTTTGCCTGTTGGTTATATTCAAAGCAATAACACTTTGCAGACGTGGGATCTGGCCCAGTTTCCCAAAAGTCATAAAAGAGGCACATCCCTGCATTCCCAGCTCCCCTCTGACCTCAGGTCAGCATACAGTGCAGACTTTGGACATATTCCTATATCCTTGACCTGGAATTTGTTATATAGAGTAGGCTGCCCCTGGACTCGCAGAGATCTGCTTGCCTCTGCCTCTCAAATGCTGGCATTAAAGGTGTGTGGCACCTTGCCTGGCCGTATTTTGATTTTTTTTCTTGTATTCCTAAAGACTCCGTGTCACTGAAAGTATGGCAGCCTTCCTGACACAGAGGACATGAATTCAAGAAACTTTCCATCCCAGGGGAATCTCAAGAACTCTGGCCCCTGAATGCACACAACAAGTCCCTTCAGGATAGCGGGGTGATCAGCAGGCATGAGTCCTTTCCAGCTTCTATGCGTCAGGAAGTCAGAGGACCTTTGTGGCACATTTCTGGCTCAAGGACTTTTCTGAGCCTGCTGTCTCCACATTGCCCAGATCTGCTTCATGACTACCTCTCCAACTCCAGCTCCAGGGGCTCTGGTGCTCTCTTCTGACCTCTTTAAACACTGCATACACACACACACACACACACACACACACACACTACATTCACACATATAATTAAAAATTTAAAATCACCCATGGTCATTTGCATCATAAAATGAGTTACTAACTAAGACTTGTTCCTGGTAAGAGGAAGGAAGCGAACCCTATATTTTGAAGAGGGGGGCTTCAAAGAATCTTGGGACTTATTTTTAAGCCATTATTCTTTGAAAGCTGCTGTAGTGGCACACGTATGTAATCCCAGCACTCAGAAGGCAAAGGAAGGAGAATCAGGAGCTCACAGCTCCATGGAGAGTTTGAGGTCAGCCTGGGCTATTGGAGACCCTGTCTCAAAACTAAAAAAAAAAAAAAAAAAAAACGATGTGGAAGTCAGATATGGTAGTGCATGCGTGTGCTGGCCTAGCTGTTCGAGCACTGCTGTAATACCAGCACTTGGGAGGCCTGGGATAGGAGAGTTACAAGTTTGAAGCCAGTATGGGCTACATGGTGAGTCCCTGTGTAAAACATAAAAATAAAAAAAAGAACTTACCCAAAGAGCAGGGTAATTCACCTAGTCAATATGCTAGAAAGACCTATACTTAATTTCTTCAACACATCCAACATATTCAGAAAATCATCATTTAAGCACATCACCATTATGAACTTTTTCTCAGCCAGAGCTACACAGAGAAACCCTGTTTTAAAAAAAAAGAAAAGAAGCCGGGCGTGGTGGCACACGCCTTTAATCCCAGCACTCGGGAGGCAGGGGCAGGCAGATTTCTGAGTTGGAGGCCAGCCTGGTCTACAGAGTGAGTTCCAGGACAGCCAAGGCTATACAGAGAAACCCTGTCTCAAAAAAAAAAAAAAAAAGAAAAAAGAAAAAAAAAAGAAAGAAAAGAAAAAGAGAAAGAGGAAAAAAAAAGTGTATACAGAGAGCAAGCCTGAAACTGTAAATCACTTGGCAGTTAGGACATGCACACAAGATTTGTCTTTTCTTTTTTTTTTTTTTTTTTTTTTTTTGGTTTTTTGAGACAGGGTTTCTCTGTATAGCCCTGGCTGTCCTGGAACTCACTTTGTAGACCAGGCTGGCCTCGAACTCAGAAATCCGCCTGCCTCTGCCTCCCGAGTGCTGGGATTAAAGGCGTGTGCCACCATGCCCGGCTAAGATTTGTCTTTTGAATATGCTTGGTGTATTCTCACAAACATTCCTTATAATATACTAATATAAAAGTTAGACATCCCACCAAGTGAGGTGCAGTTGTTTGGGCAAAAATGCTGCTGCAGGGTCCCACTGGGGAATTGTTAGGATGCCTCGAAAGCTTGCAGGCTTGACCCACATCTACTGTAAAGTCCTTTGGCTACAGCAGTCTGGAAGGATGGCACCCATGAAGGTCTAGGAGGTATTTGAGAGTGTAGGCCAGCACTGACAGTGGACCCAATGACAGGGCTAGAAGTTCAAGTCATTGCAACCCAGGCTACACACACAATCTCTAGTGCTCTTGCCAAAGATATCAACACGGAAGCTAGAGAGACCATGTTTTGTCATCATGGCAGTGGGATCATAGAGACCACCCCCAAGGCTCACATCTTTGTATCATTTCACTGGGTGGGTGGCTTTGTGTTATCAGGGCTCACAGCTTGGGGCTGTTCCCTAGCACATCAACACCACCTTGAAATTAGTTCATACGTTTATCAAGGCCTGTCCTAGACGAGGTACCTATCTGAGCCGGCCAGGGTATGGCTTCAGAGGCCTAGCTAGCTCTTATCGGTGTTACCTGATGGCAAGCTGGGGTATCAAATGATTCCAAGTCCTGTGTTCCTCACAGATGCACAGCACCATGCCTGGCTCAGCACAAACATTGTTGAGGTCCCTCACATCCTCTTGTTATTGTTCTAGTACACTCCCTGGAGAACTCAGGTTCTATTTGATCTGGGTTTGGTGGAGAGCGTGTCACAAGGGATCTTTTTATTATTATTATTATTATTATTATTATTATTATTATTATTATTATTGGTTATTTTATTTATTTACATTTCAAATGTTGTCCCCCCTTCCTGGTTTTCCCTCTGCAAACACTGCATCCCATACCCACCTCCCCTTTGCCTCTATGGCTCCCCCACTGTCTTAGTCAGGGTTTCTATTCCTGCACAAACATCATGACCAAGAAGCAAGTTGGGGAGGAAAGGGTTTATTCGGCTTACACTTCCACATTGCTGTTCATCACTGAAGGAAGTCAGGACTGGAACTCAAGCAAGTCAGGAAGCAGGAGCTGATGCAGAAGTTGTGGAGGGATGTTCCTTACTGGCTTGCTCAGCCTACTCTCTTATAAAACCCAAGACTTCCAGCCCAGAGATGGTCCCACCCACAAGGGGCCTTTCCCTCTTGATCACTAATTGAGAAAATGCCTTACAGCTGGATCTCATGGAGGCATTTCCCCAACTGAAGCCCCTTTCTCTGTGATAACTCCAGCTGACACAAAACTAGCCAGTACACTCACCCATCTACCCACTTCTGCCTCCCCTCCCTAGCATCCCCCAACACAGAGGCATCGAGCATTCACAGGACCAAGGGCCTCCCTCCTATTGATGCCAGATAAGGCTATCCTCTGCTACAAATACAGAGCTTGTGGCTTTATCTCTGCCTCCTTGGGTCATTTCGTTTTCTGTGTGCACTCTGGGGGCTGCAGCCCCCAGCATCAGTTTCATGAAGTGCAAGGGTCCGATGACCTGTCCAAGGTCACAGAAGACTCAAACCCAGGGTGAGTACAGGGGATGGGAACCTGTGCCAGTCTGGGGAGGCTCTCCACTGCCCAGGGGATCCTAAGCCAGTTCCCCTGACCCCAAGCTTCCGCCATAGATTTGCATCTGCTGAGAGCCTGCCAGGAGCCAGGCGCCAGGTCAGAGCAGGGAGTGTTCTGATGGGAAAATACCAGTCCAAACGTGAGCTATGTGCAATCCCAGCAGGCATGAGGGTGAAGAAGAGGCCCCGGAGGCCATGCAGGATGACTCGGCAAAATGCTGCAGAGATGAGATAGGAAGAGTCAGCTCCAGGTGTAGGGAACATTCCAGTAGAGTACAGGGAGGAAACCACTAGGCGCCATGGGACACATCCAGGCTTGAGAGGAGGAATGGGAGAGGAGCCCACTGGAAGGGGTTGGAGCTGACAGGGTCACAATGGCTTCAACAGGGCCTGAGCACGCAGAGGCTGGGGATGTGGCTTGGAAATAGAGTGCACACCCAGGGAGTAAATATGACTGGGAGACACCCAACTGAGCACACGCTTGGTGACCTCAGCTGCTGTCCCACTCCCTCGGAGTTACCATCCCTCCCTACCTCTGACCACAGGCATAGTGCCTCAGAGGCAGCTCCATAAACTGTGGCTTTTCTCCCTTCTCCCTCCCTCTTTCTCTCCCTCCTTTTCTCATTCTCTCCCTCACTCCCTTCATTCTTTTCTTTCTTTGTCTTATTTTGGTTTCTGTCTGGCCTTTAAGGGTTACCTTAAAAAAAAAACAACACTATTGCTGGGTGTGGTGGCACATGCCTTTAATCCCAGCACTTGGGAGGCAGAGGCAGGCAGATTTCTGAGTTCGAGGCCAGCCTGGTCTACAAAGTGAGTTCCAGGACAGCCAGGGCTATACAGAGAAACCCTGTCTCGAAAAACAAACAAACAAACAAACAAACAAAAAACCAAAACAAAACAAAACAAAAAAAACACTATTGCTGGGCGATGGTGGCTCATGCCTTTAATCCCAGTTCTTGGGAGGCAGAGGCAGGCAGATTTTTTTAGTTCAAGGCCAGCCTGGTCTACAGAGTGAATTCCAGGACAGCCAGAGCTACACAGAGAAACCCTGTCTTGGAAAAAAAAAAAAAAGAAGAAGAAGACAAGAGAAGAGAAGAGAAGAGAAGAGAAGAGAAGAGAAGAGAAGAGAAGAGAAGAGAAGAGAAAAGAAGAGAAAGAAAACTACTTTGGCCGGATGAGATGTATGTGTTGTTGCACAACTTTAATCCCAGCAACAACAATAACAATAACAACAACAACAACTCTACTTTGGGGGCTACGGAGATGTTTTGACATTTAAGAGATTTACTGCTTTTGCAAAGGACCTGGGTTCAATTCTTAGCACCCACATGGTGGCTAACAACTGTCTCTAACTCCAGTTCCAGGAGATCTGATGTCCTCTTCTGGCCGCCTCAACCTCAGACATGAACATAGTACACAGACATACATGAAGTCAAAACATTCATACACACAAAGTAATAAAATAGTCAAAAGGAAGATGACTTTGCTTTATTTATCCATTCAGCCATCCATTCATTTGAGGCAGGGTCTCCTGTAGCAGGCTGGCCTTGAAACTTCTGATGTGCCTAAGGATAACTTCTGGTCTTTCTGCCTTCATTCCCAAGTACTGGGATTACAAACGTGCCAATGGCCATCAGATTCTGAGGGTCAAACCCGAGGTCTAGATATGCCAGGCAAGCGCTCTGCCAAGCGTGCTATCCCCCTAATCTCTAGAAACAGGTGCTGATTGGTTTAAGGTTTGTGAGGTTGTATTTAAATCTTCCCTCTCCTTATCAGAAAGGCCATAAGCCTCACATATTATTGATATGTGGCAGCACTGAGGGACTAAATCGTAGTGTTGTGTGACCTTGCTGCCATCTGGTGGCTAAATTCCTGCAGCCCAGCCCAGTGCTTACTGCTTCTAGAATGAAAAATTAGTAAAGTTTTGTTTTGTTTTTCTGTTGGACAGACTTATAATGTGGGCCAGGTCGACAGCAGTCTCGTGTTAATATCCCACCACAGCCTCTCAAATATTGAGATTGTGGCTATGAGCCACGATGTTCATTGAGAAAGTTGAAGTTCAATCAGACTTTAAACATACACACACTTTATTTATTTTTGTTTTGAGACAGGGTTTCTCAGTGTGGCCCTGCTTTTCTGGATTTCATTCTGTAGACCAGTCTAGCATTAAACTCAGAAATCCACCTGCTTCTGCTTCCTACACTTGATCTTAGCCAAAAGGCAGAGAAGCGATGCTTCTGTTTCCTTAGTGTTGGGACTAACGGTATGTTTTTAAATGGGTGTTTGTGAGTAACTGAGTGTATGTATGTGCACCATGTGCTTGTAGGAGCCTGTGGAGGCCAGGAAGTCTCAGGTACCCTCAAACTGGAGTTACAGGCAGCTGTGAGCCACCATACTAATGCTGGAACCAAACCCAAGTCCTTTGTGAGATCAATAAACGTAACTGCCAAACCATCTCTGCAGTCCTGTTTGGTGTTTCTTGCTTGCTTGTTTTTTTGAGACAGGGTCTCTCTGTATAGCCTTGGCTGGAACTTGCAGAGATCTGCCTCAGCCTCCAAGTGCTGAGATTACAGGTGTGTGCTACCAGGCCTAGCTTCAAACCGTTTTTTCTTTCTTTTCCTTTCTTTTCTTTCTTTCTTTTCTTCCTTTCTTTTTTCTTTTTCTTTCTTTCTTTTTTTTTTTTTTTTGAGACAGGGTTTCTCTATGTAGCCCTGGCTGTCCTGGAACTCACTCTGAAGACCAGGCTGGCCTCGAACTCAGAAATCCGCCTGCCTCTGCCTCCCAAGTGCTAGGACTAATGACGTGCGCCACCACTGCCCGGCAAAACGTTTTTTCTTTTTCTTTTTTTTTTTTTTTTAAAGTTTTTTTTAATTTTTTTTATTTATTATATGTAAGTACACTGCAGCTTCCTCAGACACTCCAGAAGAGGGTGCCAGATCTCGTTATGGATGGTTGTGAGCCACCATGTGGATGCTGGGATTTGAACTTATCACCTTCGGAAGAGCAGTCGGGTGCTCTTACCCGCTGAGCCATCTCACCAGCCCCAAAACGTTTTTTCTTAAAGGCTCTGTCAGTCTTCCATTCCATTCTTATGGTCATAGGTCACTTGACCTAAGCCAAATCAATGGTGATTTTGATTCGAAAAACTAGTAAATATATCAAGAAGAGAATGCACTCCTCGTTTTACTCTCTAAGCACTCCCCCTTCAGTGACCTGCCCTCCCGCTATCCCCGTGACTGACAATCATAACAGCTATAATAACCACATTCCATACGAAAGCCTTAGATCAGGACGAGCCAAGGCAGAGCAGGATGGAGATGCTGAGGTGGGGTAGGAAGGAGCTAACATGCCCTTACGGGGCCGTGCTGGACACAAGTGTCAGTCACTGCAAGATACAAACAGCGCCTTCTGGCCAAGAAAAAAAAAGGTTCAAACAAGCATTGCGGAGCTTAGCAGAACAGGCGACTCCTGAAACAGCCACAGTACGCAGCTCCGACTCTCAATTTCCGCGCGGAGTGACGTGCAGAGGCGCGTTCTGCGCAGCCGCAGTGGGAGGACCGGCGCGGGGAGGGCGGGGCCGAGTCTGACCTCGCGCAAGCGCGCGCTAGGCAAAGCGTTTGGCGGGTTTTTCCTGGCTGTGCTCCTCACGGAGAAGCTAAGGTGTAGCTCTCGGAAGCAAGTTTTCTCTCCGGATCGAGACCTCTCGAGGGCTTTTGAAGTATTTCTCTGTGACCTGGTGGCTGGGGTCGTTTGAGGGCTTAGGCCAGGTGGTCTCGTGACGGGTCCCTGTCACCTTCCCATAAAGCGAAAAGATAGCGTCTGCTGGGCAGACTTGAGCTGAGATCGGAGCCCGGCGGCAGGCGCCCGGCCTCTCCCGGGTCACTATGGCCGTGTCCACCCAGCAGCTGGCGGAGGAACTACAGATCTTCGGCCTGGACTACGAGGACTCCCAGTTGGAGAAACGTGAGTCCCGAACCGAGAGGATCGCTTCCAAGTTCCATATGCTTGTGGGGTACCTAATGGGTCCTGACTAAACAACAGGTGACATTACCAATAGGAGACATTGGAGCCGTTTGCATCTCACATCTAGTCATTTGTTGCTCGACGACTTTTTCTCATCAGAGTTTTTTGTTTTTTTTTTTAAAGACAGAGTCTTTCTGGGTAACCCCAGAACTCATTATGTAGACTACTCTGCTGTCCTTGAACTCACGGAGATCGTCTGCCTCTGCTTCCCGAGTGCTGGGATTAAAGATGTACACCACCATGCCTGGCTCATCAGAGTTTTTAGTGGTCTGTACAAATAGGGATTCCTCTAGGTGGATGCTAGTCCTTTATTTTAGCTTTGGAAGAAACTTCAAGGAACGTATTGGCTTCCTCTTCTCTATAGATGGAGGGACATGGGCAAGGAGACTTAATTGCCTGATTGTGTGCTGACCCCTGTCTCTTGCTCTGGAGTCCACTGCCTCATCCTATTGGTCCACAGAGACCAGTGGTAAGGATTTAAATTACACATCGCTCCTGGAAGATGTGTGCATCAGTTTCAGAATAGCACTGTGTGCGCACCTTGAAATTCTTATTGTAGGAAATAAATCATGAGTATGAGTGGGTTTACCTGTTATCCCAGCACTAGGGAGGCTGAGGCCAGGAGGATCATAGAGAATTCAAGATCATATAGAGAATTCAGAAGTTCAAGGCCAGCCTGCTACAGGAGACCCTGCCTCAAATGAATGGATGGCTGAATGGATAAATAAAGCAAAGTCATCTTCCTTTTGACTATTTTATTACTTTGTGTGTAAGAATAGAGAATTCTCTGATCATAGAGAATTCAAGGCTAGCTAGGGCTAAATTAGTGAGATCCTGTTTGCTTTGCTCACTATAACTCCAAGATCTGACACCTTCACACAGACATACATGCAGGCAGAACACTAATGCACATAAAGTAATAGTAAATACATTATTATTATTATTATTATTATTATTATTATGAACTTGAAATCTTTTGAAGATTCTGTGCCCTGGGGCTGGAGAGATGGCTCGATGGTTAAGAGCACTGACTGCTCTTCCAGAGGACTGACATTCACTTCCCTGCACCCAAGGGATCTGCAACTCCCATTCCAGAGGATCCTGTGCCCCTTTCTGGCCACCTCAGGCACTGTATGCATGTTGTACACTTCAATGCAAGCTAAATACTCATGCATATAACATAAAGTTTAGGTGTTTTTAGAAAAAAATTGTCCCTATGAAGCTAGGAGGTGTGTTTTCTTCTTTTCGTTGTTGTTTCTGTGGAGATGAGGTCTCAGGATGCACCTGAAAGCAGGTGTCACCCACTGGGAGGGGTGTGTCACCCACTGGGAGGGGTGTGTCTTTTGCCTAAAGTGCTTCCTTGACCCTACTCCTGAGTTCTCCCCTTCCTGATTACAACAGGCCTCTCCAGAAGGGTTGTCCATACTTGATACCTTAAGTTTCCCTTCTCAGGGCCTTTCTGTGGCTTTTTGTCACCCTGGTTTTAGGAACCTGCTGTAATGGGGTAACTGATGACCTTTGTCCTGCCACAGTCAGAGCTAAACTCTTAGTCCTTATTTTGAATTATCGGCAGCATTTGCTGCTGTTCACTGTCTTCTCTCACTTAAAACCTATTCTTTTAAAAATAGGTTTACTTGAGGCTGGAGAGATGGCTCAGAGGTTTAAGAGCACTGACTGCTCTTCCAAAGGTCCTAAGTTCAAATCCCAGCAACCACATGGTGACTCACAACCATCTGTAACGAGATCTGACTCCCTCTTCTGGAGTGTCTGAAGACAGCTACAGTGTACTTACATATAATAAATAATAAATTAATAAATCTTTAAAAATATAGGTTTACTTATGTGAATGAGTGTTGGTCTGGGATATACAAGTGCACCACACACAGGCAGAGCCCTGAAAAGCCAGAAGAGGGCGCCAGAGCCTCTGGAACCACAGTGCCTGCTGCTTGTGTACTGTCAGGAGCACATTCCTGCTGTAGATTCGCTGCCACCACTCCTGGCTTTCCTTGGGTTTGCTCATCACCAATTCTCAGCCTTTGACAATCAGTCCTTTTCATCTTCCTGTTAATGGCCAGGATCAGAACCAGAATCACTTCCTGCTAGATACACCACTGCGGTGACTCAGTCTGTCTTCCCAATCACTCCTTAGCTTATACACTGAGGCTGGGTCTCTTGCAGACCCAATCACCGTTTCAACTAATCTGGCTGGTTTGCTCCAGGCATTCTCCGTCTCTGCTTTCTGCACAGTGGGCCTCATGGCCACGCCACCAAGGCCACTGCACTCCTGTCTTTAGGTGTGGCAGGTACTTTACCTCCTGGGGCCTCTCCTGGCCACTTTCTTTTTTAAGACAAGGTCTCCCTATGTAGCCCTGGCTGTTATAAATCGCCAGCGTCTCCTGAGCTCTGTGATCCCTTCCCACCCGCACTTCCTTTTCCTATGGCTGACATGAGTGCTAAGGCACTGTATGCTTCCTTGTTCTCTCTACCCCGACAGTAGTGAGTGTCTATGAACAAGAGCCCTTCTTGGCTTTGATGGCTGCTGTGTTCCCAGGCCCTGTGGATGCTGGATGGCAGAGGACTGTTTGGCCTCAGGCTCTCTCTGACTCGTCCCATTGCTCTCCCTGCAGTGGCAGAGCTGTGTGTTCTCTACCGACAGACTGAGGAGGGGATGGTCAGCGAGCTCATCGCCTTCTGCACCAGCGCGGGGAAGTCGTGCCTTACTGTAGACATCCTGAACTCCTTTGAACACGAGGTAAGAGCAAGTGTGAGTTTTCTGGCGTCATCCTGCTTTGTGGAGGTGTCAGTGGTGATCAGATGCAAGCTTTGGGTCCCGCTGTGTGCACAGCCTGCTCCTTCCTTCCTTCCTTCCTTCCTTCCTTCCTTCCTTCCTTCCTTCACTTCTTTCTATCATAATGTCTTTCAGGTTTTTTACATGTATTCTAGTTATTGTGTGTGCATGCAAGTGTGTGTGTATGCACGCCTGTGCTACAGAGGTGAGAGGACGACCATAAAAAAATGGTTGTTGCTGGGTAGCAATGGCACACACCTTTGATCCCAGCCCTCAGGAGGCAGAGGCAGGTGGATCTCTATGAGTTTGAGGCCAGCCTGGTCTAGCCAGTTCCAGGACAGCCAGGGCTATGTAGTCAGACCTTGTCTTAAAAAAAAAAAAAAAAAAAAGTGGTTCTCTCTTTCCACCAAGTGGGTTGTGGAGTTCAAACTCAGGCCAGTAGACTTAGCAGGAAGTGTCTTTCCCCACTGAGCCATATCACTGGACCCCTACTTAAAACTTCTGAGCCTTGCTTTTTTTTCTTTTGTTACGTTCCAATAACCTTTGTTTTAAATGACTGTCGTAAAAATTAAGTGAGAGGGACTGGAGCGATAGCTCAGCAGATAAGAGCACAAACTGCTCTTCCAGAGGTCCTGAGTTCAAATCCCAGCAACCACATGGTGGCTCACAACCATCTGTAATGGGATCTGATGCCCTCTTCTGGTATGTCTGAAGACAGCAACAGTGTACTCATATACATTAAATAAGTAAATAAGTCTTTTTCAAAAATTTTAAATGAGGTGTACATAAAGCACCTAAAACTGCCTGGTATATTCAGTTGGAAATTAGTATTATGTGTTGTTGGTAGAAGGTTATGAAGGGCTTTTTTTGTTTGGTTTTGGTTTTGGTTTTCAAGACAGGGTTTCTCTGTATAGCCCTGGTTGTCCTGGAACTCACTCTGTAGACCAGGTTGGTCTCAAATCCAGAAATCTGCCTGCCTCTGCATCCCAAGTGCTAGGATTAAAGGCGTGCGCCACCACGCCCAGCCGAAGATTTTTTTTTTAAGGTTTTTATTATATATGTAAGTACACTGTAGTTGTCTTCAGACACCCCAGAAGAAGGCATCAGATCTCATTATAGATGGTTGTGAGCCACCATGTGGTTGCTGGGATTTGAACTCAGGACCTATGGAAGAACAGTCAGTGCTCTTGCCCACTGAGCCATCTCTCCAGCCCCCAGTGAAGATGTATAATATGTTTTGGTTATTATTCTTATTATGTGTGTGTGAGCATATGTATGCATGAGTACAGATACCTGCGAAGGCCATAGGTGTTAGGTCTCTCGGAGCTGGAGTTAGAGGTAGTGTGAGCTGCCTGGTGTGGGTGCTGGGAATTGAACTCAGATCTTCTGGAAGAGCACTGTGTCGTCTTAACCGCTGAGCCATCTCTCCAGCTCCTAAGGGAGAAGTGTGTGTGTGTGTGTGTGTGTGTGTACACGCGTACTCTCACACATGCGTGAGAGGAGAGAGAGAGAGAGGAAAGAGAGATCTCCTGTCTCCCAGTGCTAGGGTGACAGGAGGCATGCTCCACCATGCCCAGACTGTCATGTTTTTGTTGATTTTAGAGACAAGGTCTCCTTATGCAGACCAGACTGGCCTTGAACTCAGAGACCCACCTGCTTCTGCTTTGCAGTGCTGGCATTAAGGGTGGGAGTAGGATGATGCTGGGATTGAACCCGGGGCTTCTTGCATACCTGGCAACTGCTCTACCAACCAGCCTTTCTTTGCTTACATCCTGAATGCCTGCGATTATTTCAAATGGGAAATGCGCCTGCCACCCCCTGCTCCCCTGCCCAGACTGTGGACTAACATAGTCACCATTTTCTTCTTTTCCATTCCTCAGGTTCTAAACAAAAAACTCTCCAAAGCCTGGCACAGTGCCTCCAAAGACAGCGGGCATGCAGGAGCCAGAGATATTGTTTCTATACAAGAGCTGTATCCTTTTCTGCTGAAGGTCTTTGGACTAAGCACATATATGTGGTATGTAATTTCCCAGGTTGCATATATGCTTTAAAAACAAACTTTAAAAATGCCTAACATTCAGGCTCTCGTTTAATCTCATGTAGTTGCTCTCCTTGACCAGGGTTTTCAGAATTGAAGCAGAGGAGGAAGAGGAGACCCTCCTTAGCTCTTACACCACACCCTCTAAGGTGAACATGCTGTGTCTGGGAATTGCATCCTACACATAACTTTTTTTTAAAAGATTTATTTATTTTATGTATGTGAGTATACCGTAGCTGTCTTTAGACACACCAGAAGAGGAAATCAGATCCCATTACAGGTGGTTGTGAGCCACCATGTGGTTGCTGGGATTTGAACTCAGGGCCTTTGGAAAAGCAGTCAGTGCTCTTACCCTCTGAGCCATCTCTTCAGCCCCACAAATAACATTCTTAAAAACACATCACGGAGCTGTGCATGGTGGCACTCACCTTTAGCCCCAACTCTTGGGAGCAGTGGCAGGTGGATAACTGTGAGTTCCAGGACAGCCTGGTCTCATTAAACACAAGGTTCACTTTGTGAATTACCTTGTATGAGGAGAGGGTGTGTCTGGTGTGAGGAGAGGGTGTGTCTGGACTGGTCCTGCCTCACCTTTATCTCTCCACTCTGCCACACTTGTTATTTGGCTTGGTCTTCAGGCATACCAGACCTACCAGCCTATCAGAAGTAGCAGCCTTCTGCCTCTTCCTCTTGGATCTTAATTTTGGTTCATTTCTCTTCGTTACAGACGCTCTCATAGTGTAGGTGCTGCTTCCTTCCCTGTTCTTTGCCTCGGGCCTGGGCTGAGATCACTGCAGAACTAGTGTACTAGAGGAATCTTTTTGAAAAATAGCTGGAGGAACCGTAAAGTCATGTTTATCCTTTGTCTAATCATTCTTCCTGGTGAAAGGTTTCCTGAGATTGGAGTGTAGCCTAGCAGGTACATGTTTGTTTTTTGGTTTGGTTTTTGGTCTTTCTTTCTATTTATTTATCTATTTATTTATTTTTTGTGTTTTTTTTAGACAAGGTTTCTCTGTGTAGCCCTGCCCTAGAACTCACTTTGTAGACCAGGCTGACCTCGAACTCAGAAATCTGCCTGCCTCTGCCTCCCAAATGCTGGGATTAAAGGCGTGTGCCCTTCACTTTTTTTGGTTTGGTTTGGTTTGGTTTTGGGGGGGCGGGGGTACATGTTTAGTGTTTCCAAGGCCCCACAGTCTGTCCCCAGCCTCCCACCTCCTAACAATGCCTGAGGGAACAATGCAGGTCACACACTAGTGCATGATGGTGGACATGCAACTGTTTATAATGACGAAAATAAAAATGACATATTCTAGACAAGGAGGCATAGAAATTATTTATGACCTCAATCAGATAACGTGGAGATTCAGGATAAAGATTGTACCAGTGTAGGAAAATGCATATAGAATTTAAATATCAGTATGTAAAAAGCTGTATGTTTTAAGTTTAAATTAGGATAACTATTTCAGTGAATATATTTAGTTGAAAGATATTAAGATACAATTAAGGAATGTTCAAGAGTGGTTATTTTAGCCAGATGTGATGGTACATGCCATTAATCCCAGGACTTGGGAGGCAGAGGTAAGAGGATCAATCTCCGAAGTCAAGGGTAACCTGGTCTACGTAGTTCTAGGACAGCCAGGATTACACAGAGAAACTCTGTCTCAAACAAACAAACAAACAAACAAGCAGTCACTTTAGAGGACCTGCCCTCCATCCCCAGAACCCACATAAGGTGGATGAAGAGAGCCAGCTCCACAGGATTGTCCTCTGACTCCACACTTGCACCAGAGCAACTACTCACACACACAATATGCACACATTCAATAATAAGTAAACATAGAAAAATTTAAATTTAAAATCTAGTTTGTAAGCCAGGTGTGGTAGAAGCACATCAGAAATTGGGGGCCAGCCTCAGCTACATAGTGAGTTGAAGGCCAGTGTGGGCTTTAATAACTGAGACTGTCTCCAACAAAAACCAGGCTGGAGAACTCTCTTGTCAGTTACTCACTGGATCTTGCTGCTCTTGCAGAGGATCCAAATTCAGTCCTTAGCACCCACATTAGATGGCCCACAGCTGTGTAACTGCAGGTCCAGGGGTCCTGATGCCTCTTGTGGACACCCTCACCTCCAGGTATTTTCACCTACGTGCACATGCTCACACAAGCACACAGGAATAAAATAAAATCCTAAGTAAATAAAACCACAAGTCATGGTCTCAGTGTGTAGCCAGTGCTGGCCCACAGTTGGGTAACCTTTGCACTGCAGCTCCCAAAAGCTAGGATTTCAAGTATGAGCCATCTGCCCTTCTTAGTGATGGTTCTGAGTCTGTTTTCACCTTGGATCTATCCCACAGGCTCTACCAGTTGATACATTGGTGGCATTTCCTTAAGTGCACCAACAGGGGGAGCCCTTGAGTTAGAAAAGTTTGTACATCTGAGATGTGTGGTTGTCCTGGGCAAGGCATTGTCCTTCCTGTTAGTCTCCCATTTTCCTAGGCTTTCGGGAATGTTAGGTCCCGTGATTGGGTTTCATCCTTAATTCTGGACTTACCTGGCTTCCTGTTGATGAGCGAAGGGGAAGAAAAGAAAAAGTAAAACAAAACAAAAACAACAACAAAAAACCCCCCAACCAGATGTGACCATTAGTGAGGTGTTTGCTGACTCCTCTCTCCAAGTATGAGCTCAACCACCTTATCTGCCTGGATTTAGTCCAGGGTTTAATTGGGAAAATGTGTGGTAGACTTGGCCAAAAGAAGTGTAACGTGGTCCCATCCCTTCTCCGGAGAATGTGTGCACACAGGTCAAAGCTATGCGTTGCCAAACTCTGGTCTTTCTAAGTGCAGAGAGTGGGGGAGGGGATGAAGACGCATGTGTGGGTTGGCAGGTCAGGTGGCTGGCTTGCCCTGCTCCTTGGGGGAATGTTTGCATTCTTGTCATGACAGCCTTCAGAGTGCAGATAGTGTCCCGGTGGGTGTTGGGTTACCGTGAAAGGTGTGTGAGCACGTGGAAGGTGTGTGAGCATGTGGAAGGTATGTGAGCACGGCTGGAAGTGGTTCCTGAGGCTCCCCAGCCTGCCCGGTGTCCCTTATTGTACCACCTTGTCCTTTCTAAGGAACTGCAGCGCTCGACGCTTAATCAGCAACTTGAAGCCGGAGTGGGTAGGGTTTCACTTTCGTCTTGTCTCTAGGGTCCTCACAAGCGAGTTAGCTGCACCCCAGAAACCCCCCTAACCAAAAGGAGCGTCGCTGCCCGCAGCCCACGTCAGCTTCTCTCACCGTCAAGTTTCTCCCCAAGGTATGTATCATAATCGATTCAGGCGCCAAGAAAGCCACACCTCTTTCTCTGCTGACAAGCCGAACTGCTTGTAACTTATTAACCGCCTTGGGAATGGGCCGTCTGCTTCGAGCTGGCCGGAAAGCCTGAGATTCTCTGCCTCGTGGAAAATTACCGTTTCGTACAGTAATTAAGGAAACTTGCTTTCCACCCACTTCTCTAGGGCTTGTTTCCTAGATAGGGAACTGATATCTCCTATTGAAAACAGCCTGGCTATTCAGAAGCCGAGGTGCCTGGCGGGTCTGGCCAGTCGAGGCAAAGGCTCTCACCTGCTTCTACTTGCTTGCGTTTACTTGGCTTTCTTTTTGTAATCTGAAGTTGGTTTTTTTGGAAAGGAAAAGCATGTGTCTTTGTTTGCAGCATTGCACAACCTGTTCATCCCGTGCTCAGGTGACAGCTGCTTTCTGAGCATTTTTCTTCTCGTCACTGAATCTTCTATCACCAGCTTACTTGATACTTCCTCATGGCTGCAGCCACTATGCAGAAGTCTGCAGAAGTCCACAAATGGTGGGTCTCCGTTAGAGAGACCCACAGATGAGTGCTTGTCTGAGGAGACAAGTCTGTGGGGCCGTCACATTAGGATGGGGCTCAAAGAACAGGCCAACTGTTAGGAAAATACCGGCATCTGGATCCCTTCAAACCAACCAGAATAAGGTTTGGTTTCTCGGTTCTGCCTGTTCAGAGAGGCAGTGATGGGGCCGGGGTGCTTCAGAACACTTGCTGCTCTTGCAGAGAACACAAGTTGGGTTCTCAGCTCCACTTTTTGTCTCTACACTCATTTCCTAAGTCTGTTCCATGGGATCCATGAGCTCTTCTGGCCTCTGTAATGCCAGGCACACAGACGGTGCACACACATCTACGCAGGCAGAGTACTTGATGCACATAAGATACAGATCTCGAAGAGCAGAGATGCAGGACAGGAGCTCTGCAGCGTTGACCATCAGTGGTCACAGAGGAAGGACAGTTTGATTTCACTGGGGTCCACCTGGTTTGGAGAGATCTCAAAACTGCTTTCAGAATGAACTTTCTAGACTTGAAAGGGCATATCTGAAACCTAGGAGAGTTCAAATAGTTACTGCAGAGCCATTTTGGGAGTTATGCTTTCTTAAGTGCGAAGCCCTTTAAATCTGTTCCTGTGGCCATGTTTATAGCTGTCCCCTGTGAGCATCTGATGACAGTAAAGGGCTGTGACGCATGTCCCTTCATGGGTTGTACTCTGAGAAGTTGGTGACTTCCCTGCCTGGTCACTTTTTAAGTCTACAGTAAGAAAGCTGACCTCAGAAATTCGTTCTGTAACTTATGAAAGTGGCCTGTGAATTATTTGGGTTGAGGCAACCCGGGAGATAGCTGTAATTGAGCTCATTTTCTGTAGCTCGTCTGGAAAGCAGAGATGTTAGCAACAGGTCCAACCAGGCTCTGTGTGCAGGCAGTTCCTACAGCGTTTGGTGTGCCCAGCGTGGTGTTTCTAGGCTTTCCTGTCAGCAGTGTTCACAGCGGGATGATTACAAGTTTCCAAATGGACCAGCAACACCCCAGTGTCCTTGGAGGTGTGATTTACAGTCAGAAAGGACACAGAATGCAGCAGTGCCCCCTTGGGGTGGGGCTGAGGGGCGTTTGCTCACCGTTAACTGTTCGTCCACTGCATCTCCACCTCGTCCCTCAGAGGCAAGAGAAAGGTTCATTGCTTGTGTTGAACTTTTATTTTTATTTTATTTTTATTTAGTTTATTTTGTGCTTTCAACTGTGAGGTTTTGGTTTTTGTTTTGAGGTCGGGTCTTATGTAGTCTAGGATATCCCCAAACTTGGCTGAGGATGGCCTTGAGGGCCTGCCCTGCCTTTGCCCTCTGAGTGCCGGAATTTCGGACCTTGCCACCGGGCCTGCTCTCAACTGTATTGTAGGCGTTTGTATTGCTCAGTAGTCTGACCCAGGCACTGTTTCGGGGTCAAATGGCAGCCAGTGACTCACAAGGAAGGAAAGGACTTGAAACTCAAGGTTCAGTCAAGTCCAAGCGCGTTTCGTCTTACTTCATTTAGTTCTGATGGAGAAAAATAACAACATTTTTATGTTTCTGTCCTTAAACTTGTAAGCTTTTGTCTTCTGGTGTTCCTCAGCACCTCATTCCCGAGATTCCTGAAGGGCCGGAGGATTCCAGCCCTGCCACGTTGGTTAGCTCTATAAGACAGCTTGCTTTTTCTCCAGGCCTGCAAGCCTCTCCTCATTGTGTTCCTTTCTCAGGTAGCCACAGGCAGGTACAGTGACTCCAGTCTGTTCTGTTTCCCCTCAGTGCTACCCCCTCTCAGAAATACAACTCCAGAACCAACCGGGGAGAAGTGGTCACCACCTTTGGCTCCACACAGGGTGTGTCTTGGTCCGGGAGAGGAGGCTCTGGAAGCATCAGTCTGAAGGTCTTAGGGGACCCAGAGCCACTCACTGGCAGCTACAAAGCTATGTTTCAGCAGCTCCTGGATGTTCGAGAAGGTAACTGGGTTTCCCTTGGACAGCCTCATGGGCTTACAGCCCCCTGGGAGAGCTGAGAGAAGTGAGATGGCAGAGGCTAGCTCAGCCGGTGGGTGGCCTTTGTGGAGAAGTTGGTAGATGACCTCATGGGTGCTCTGTCAATGAAGGGGAAGCTCACTGGGCGAGGCTGTAATTTCCCAAGTTGTATCAGCCACACTAGCAATGGAACATGAGCTGTGAAGGAGCTCAGCACTTGAACCATGAACACAACACGCAAGTGCTTCAGGTTGTCCTTAGTTCCCTGCAAGCAAGTGAGAATGAGGTTCCAGCGATGCCCTGGGACTGAGCCATGTGACCTCCCGAGGCCCCAGGGAAGACCAGATTAGCAGTTGTGTCAGAAAATAGACTAAGGCTTGAGGTTCAAACTAGACAGCTGGCCATGCTTCTCCATCCTGTAGGATGACTGTGATGTTTGGCAGCGGGCTGTTTGCACTGACAGCACCGGTCTCTTTGATTGCAGTTCTGACCTGTAAGATCGAAGAGCTTGGCAACGAGCTGAAGGAGCATCACAAGATAGAGGCCTTTACCCCTCTCCTGGTCCCAGTGCAAGTAAGAGTTACATGATAATTAGTACCACCCTTGGTTCCTGATGTAGAGCAGGCTGGCCTGGAACGAAGAAGCCAGCCAGTCTCTGCCTCCAGAGTGCTGGGATTAAAGGTGTGTGCCATGGTGGCCAGCTAAGCGATTGCTGCTCTTTGAAGTCCGTGAAGAAGCCTTATCCCCTCACCAGTGCTCTGCTTTGGTGTTCGCCTTGGTCGGCTCCCCGTAAGCGCTCCCTGGCTGGCTCGCCAGACTTTTTCCCTCTCTCCTGGACTCGGTCTTACACATATGCAAAAGTTGAAACCTCGTTTTCTCAGTGGTGGGGCAGGCTGCCTTTGAAGAGCCCCCACGGGTAGAAGTGTCCAGGCCTGTGAGGTCGGAGCAGCAGGCTGGGAGTGCTCTCATTGCCTGGGTGGTGACTGCTCCGGGTTGAAGACTGTCACCGATTAGTGGCTGCCTCTGGCATCTAGAGTTACATCATGCTCCAATTGTGGTGTGAGTACTTTCTCTGGAGCGCTGCTAATCTACCAGATGTGTCCTATAGAAATCCTTGACTGTGCTTTTGTCCTGTGTTTGTTTCCAGGGAGGAGGGACCATAAATAAACTTTGTTCTGTAGGAAGTTTTGGAGAAATTGAGAGGAAGTGTGGGGGAAGGGCCTCACATGAGGGAAAGATTAGACTTAACTCAGTTTGCTCCCAAGAGTGGAAGCCCTACCCAGGAAGCCACTAGGAGAGATTTCAGTTCCGTCTATGAATGACTTCCTCTGGAAGTGACAATATGATATCCTGTGTGGTATCCGGGCACTTGGGAACCGGAGGCAGGAGGACTGAAAGTTCAAGGCCTGCCTGGGTTGTGTAGGAAGGCTCTGGGAAGAGGCAAGAGCATGAGAGGACAAGAGGTGCTGTGCATATGGCTCTGGAGTGGAACTTTTGACCTCTGGGGCCAGGCTTCCCCTATTGTTTGACGGTAATGAAATTACCCTGTTGTTGCTGGGCACTGCCATATCTTCCTTACTGTGGTTGTGAAGGTCGAATGAGTTAATGCGTGTCGGCTGAGAACAGTGTGTGGCGGCTCTGTGAATGATCTATTAATAGCCATGGTTTTCCAGAGGTAGCGTGGGCTGCAGGCCTAGAGGGAACCCCCAGCTTGAGAATGTTCGATCATGGAGCCTCTCAGCACACCTGGTAGGCAGGTGGTGGCCTGGACACCTTGAAGGGTCCTTCTACTTTCAGTGATGATGCTGTGATCACCTCCTGGGCTATTTGGGGTTCACTGTGCCCGATCTTCCCTTGGCAGGAGCCTGTTATTCTCCTGGGTCAGATTGGCTGTGACAGCAACGGGAAGCTGAACAGCAAGTCAGTGATTCTCGAGGGGGACCGGGAACACTCCTCCGGCGCTCAGATCCCGGTGGATCTATCTGAACTCAAAGAGTATTCTCTCTTCCCTGGACAGGTGAGACTGGAACCTTCTGGGTTGTATAAGCCCACTATTTTAGGGACGTTTTTTCTCTCCTTGGCTCTGGGTTCAGCTGCCCAGTTTGTATCACAGCTCCACCTCTTGATGTGTGTGGCTAGGCGCAAGGAACTTGACCTTCAAAGCCAAGGTGTCTTCACCCATAAAATAAAGTAAAATAAAAATTCTTACCTCATGGGATTGTTGTGGGGATTAGGTCATTTGTGTAGGGGATAATTGTAACTGATATGTTACAATGAAGGGTGCCTTCATTTGTCTTCTGGGAAATGCCCTAGGTTTGTAATTACCCACAGTAATTACCTCAGACCTCTCAGTTACCTCTCCTGTTTGGCTATCTTGTGTTTCTTGTCTTTCAGGTTGTAATTATGGAAGGATTCAACACCACTGGTAGGAGATTTACTGCCACCAAACTCTATGAGGTACAGGGTGGGCCTCCCCTCCCCCACTCCACGTTGGCTTCAGGCTCAGTATGTTTAGTCCTGGTGAAAGAAGCTGGTCCTTTTCAGTCTCTGTCATCTGCTAGTCTTTTCTGTTTCTAGGACTGGAACCCACCTCCAAGCTATAAGTTAGTAAACTGTTTCCTCCAGATAGCTAAGGAGCAGGTGCTTTTAGGCTGTAAGACCACCCGGGAGTCTGTATCGTCATACTGACAATACAGCCATAGGCAGACATGTGACTGTGGGGGTGTCCCGTTCCAGCTTCACTTATAAAAATGGCTACTGCCAAATTTAATTTGGCCTCATCTCTGCTCTCCACTGCAGCCCTCCAGAGAGTTCCACAGGATGACAGGAGAAGTAGCTGGGCTCCCTTTTCCAGCCTCGCCTAGCAGGCCAGTGATTTAGGCACCCACTTTGCATGGGGTGCCCAGGTGTTTTGTGAGAGTCTCAATGACTTCCCCTTGCCTGGCCTGTGTAGTCACAGTGAGCTATTTAGAAAAATGCAGATCCTGCCCGGCGTAGTGGCGCACACCTTTAATCCCAGCACTCGGGAGGCAGAGGCAGGCGAATTTCTGAGTTCGAGGCCAGCCTGGTCTACAAAGTGAATTCCAGGACAGCCAGGGCTACACAGAGAAACCCTGTCTCGAAAAACCAAAAAAAAAAAAAAAAAAAAAGAAAAGAAAAGAAAAAAGAAAATGCAGATCCTGTGGGCTCTGGGTTGTAACTCCCAACAGCAAGGCAGAGATGCTTCCTCTGGTCCTTGTTCCAGTCCTCCCACTGAATACCTACAGACATTCAGAGCCACCCCTTACCAAAGCCATGGCAGGAGCAAGACCTCAGCTGAGCTTTCCATCTGTTTCAGGGAGTGCCACTTCCGTTTTATCAGCCTACTGAAGAGGAGGGAGGTAAGTTCTGGTTCAAAATTTTTCTTGCCAACAATGGGGGTGATAGACAAAGTCCCAGACTGTAGCTGCTCGGGCTCAGGAAGCAACAAAAGCTGTGGGAGTGATGAGCAGGAGGGACACAGCGGTCCATGGGCGCACAGGCCCTCTCTTCACAAACCACGGGTGGGCCTGACCTTCGAGCGCAGGTAGAGGCATTATCTGGGCTCTGATGACGCGGTGTGAGCAGTGTCATCTGGGCTGCTGCTGAGCAGGCATGCGAAGGGAACGCATGCACACATTACGATACAAACCCGGTGTCTCAGGTGGAATCCTGGAGGAGATGGGCACGGGTGGGAAAAAAGCTTAGATGGCAGTGACCAACCGGAGCTAATTCCAGCAAATGTGCTCTGGAGGAAAATGTTAATATCAGAGAGCTCTGGGGAAAGACACACGGAAGTCTGTGCTCTCTTTGCAAGTTTGTAAGAATGATTTCTGGCCAGGCATGGTGGCACATGCCTTTAACCCTATTACCTGAGAGGCAGAAACCAGTGGATCTCTACATTCAAGTCCAGCCTGGTCTATGCCAGCCATGGCTACATAGTAAGCCTCTGGCCAAGGTAGTGTTGATGCACAACTTTAATCCCAGCACTTGGGAGGCAGAGACAGGCAAATCTCGGAGTTTGAGGACATCCTGGTCTACAGAGTGAGATCTATGATAGCCAGGGCTACACAGAGAAACCCTATCTTGAAAAACAGGAAGGAAGGAAGGAAGGAAGGAAGGAAGGAAGGAAGGAAGGAAGGAAGGAAGGAAGATCAAGTAATCTGAATATAAAACGCAAAACAAAATAATAATAAATTTTCTTTTAAGTTAACAAACTTTGTTTCAAAATATCGGTAGCTGGGCTTAGGTATTACTCAGTAGGTAACACTTGTATAGCAAATGTGAGGCTCTGAGCTCCATCCCATGCTACCACAAGAGAAAAGGGGAAGGCATTTCTAAACGTTTTTGTAAGCAAAGTAGAACAAACACCAGTAAAGATTTTCAATAAATGCCCACGCTGGCATGCTGCCAGTGCCCCGTACATTAATGTGTGTGCAGGCATCCTTGGAGATGACCTGGGATCAGGAGTGACAATCAGTTGTTTGTGAGACTGTACACAGTCTCACAGAATGCCTGTGTGGGGGAGAAAGGCAGACTCTCCCAGTCTCAGTTCATGGTGATATCCTGTGGTAGACTGAATAACACTTCCATAAGTATGCCACTTTATATGGTTGGAAGGACTTTGCTCCTGTGCCTGAGAGCTGAGATGGGGCTGGATAGTGTGGTAGTGTGTGCCTTTAGTTTTAGCACTTAGGAAACAGAAGCAGACAGATCTTTGTAAGTTGAAGTCAAGCCTGGTCTAAATATGCTATATAGCCTGGTCTATATAACCAGACACTGTCTCAGAAAATAAAATAAAATAAAATAAAATAAATTGGAGCGATTGCACAGTGGTTAACAGCACAAGCTGCTCTTCCAGAGGACCCAGGTTTAATCCCCAGCACTTATATGGCACCTCCCAACCATGTAACTCCTATTCTAGGGATCTGACACCCTCATACAGAAAATTGCTTTAAAGTCACCAAGTTTGGAATAATTCATATATATATATATATATATATATATATATATATATATATATATATATATATGAATTATATATATATTTAAGATTTATTTGATTTTTTTTGTTTGCTTATATGTATACTGTGACTATGTGCACTTCTGAGTGCAGGTACCTGTGGAGACCACCTTGGCTCAGTGTCCTCCCTCCCTGTGCTGGTTCAGGGTTCTTGGGAGGGGGGTGAGGTCCTCGCCTTGAATTTCCCAGACTTGCACTCATGGGATGTGGCATTTCCCTCAGTGACCCTGCTCCCACCACCCAATGCCCGTTCTCTTTCTCCTCATGACCTTTCAATGTCTTCTGTCTCAGCTTCTGAGCAGACTATGGTGTTAGTTGCCTGCGGGCCTTATACCACCTCCGACAGCATCACATATGACCCCCTGCTTGATCTGATCGACATCATCAACCATGACCAGCCAGATGTCTGCATCCTGGTAGGTCCCCTGTGTGCAGGGAGGCAGTGAGAGTGGGAATGAAATGGGCCTTAGAAAAGGGTTTTGACGCTTTTGAAGTTTTTAGGAAACCTCTATCTATCCTTTTACAAAAAGTTCGTTTTGTTAATTCTTTCTTCTTTGTTTTCTTTCTTTCTTTCTTTCTTTCTTTCTTCCTTTCTTTCTTTTGAGACAGCATCTCACTACATAGACCAGGCTGGTCTTGAACTCACAGAGATCTCCCTGCCTCTACCTCCCAAGTGCTTAGATTTTTAAAAATCTGCACTTGTGGAGGTATATCCCCATTCCATAGCTGTCACTAGGTCCAGAGGCCCAGCAGTACTGTCCCCCTCTAGTTTTGAAAGATTTTTACTCTGTCTTTGTACCCTGATCTTAAACTGATCTCTTTTTATGCTACTGGGAACATAGTGGTCTGCTGTTCTTGCTAGGTGTATAAAACAGGGAAGAGCCCAGAGTCATTGAGGCAACCACGGGGGGCGGGGGTGGGGGATAGGGCCCTGGGAAGCCCTCTGAGGACAACAGGACTCAGGTGCCCTTGCCCATCTGCTGCCTCCCCAGGTTTTCCAGGGGACAGGTGGAGCCAGACAGGGAACTGCCCATAGACACTGTCTAAAAGCCTTTGAGACGGGACGATTCTGATTTGTTCCTTGGGGGCTTTCTCCCCACCTCTGTCATTGGCAGTTCGGACCTTTCCTGGATGCTAAACATGAACAGGTGGAGGTAAGTGCCTGGGGGAGGGGCTGGAAGTGTGTCTGTAACTGCAGTAGGCTTACATGGACCCTGTAGCTGTGAGGAAAACATCGTCACTGGCCATATTTAATAAATGTCATGAATTTGAAGGCTCCAGTCCACCAGACTGTCTAGAACCCAGGGAGGGAATTAGAAATGGGTGGCTCCTTTTCAAAACCACTAAACTGCTGCGGCACAAAATCAGTAACAAGTGCAGATGAGTCCGGGCTTTGAAAGTCCCCTATGGAGAGGCTGGAGACATGGCTCAGTGGTTAAGAACACTGCCTGCTCTTCCAGAGGTCCTGAGTTCAATTTCCAGCAACCACATGGTGGCTCACAACAATCTGTAATGGGATCCGATGCCCTCTTCTGGTGTGTCTGAAGAGAGCCAACAGTGCACTCACATACATAAAATAAATAAATTAATTAATTTAAAAAAAAAAAAAAAAAAAAAAGGTCGGGCAGTGGTGGTGCATGCCTTTAATCCCAGCACCAGCACAAGTTCGAGACCAGCCTGGTCTACAGAGTGAGTTCCAGGACAGTCAGGGCTACACAGAGAAACCCTGTCTCAAAAAGAAAGAAAAAAAAAAAAAAAAACCTAAATAAATAAGAAAGTGGGGCTGGAAAGATGGCTCAGCTGTTAAGAGCACTGACTGCTCTTCTGAAAGTCCTGAATTCAAATCCCAGCAACCACACTGTGGGTCACAACCATCCGTAATAAGATCTAATGCCCTCTTCTAGTGTGTCTGAAGTCAGCTACAGTGTACTTTGACGTAATAATAAATCTTTATTTTAAAAAAAAAGAGAGAGAGAAAGAAAGAGAGAGTAAGTGCGCTGGGCGTGGTGGCGCATGCCTTTAATCCCAGTACTTGGGAGGCAGAGGCAGGCGGATTTCTGAGTTCGAGGCCAGCCTGGTCTACAAAGTGAGTTCCAGGACAGCCAGAGCTATACAGAGAAACCCTGTCTCAAAAAACCAAAGAAAAGAAAAAAAAAAAAAGAAAAGAAAAGAAAAGAAAGTTCCCTGTGAGACTGACATACTACCTAACTTCGCTGAAGAGACAGAGACCGAAACTCTGTTCTGTGGCTACTGTTCTAAGATGGTATGTCATGTGTTAAGGTCCTCTGATACATAAATCACAAATGGTCTTTCCTGGGATCTTGGTCAAGGGCCTGGGCTTCCATGTTTCTCCTTCACAGAAAAGATTCAAGGCAGGTCTTCATCCCAGACTCAGCTTGTGTACAAGAGGATTAATTCTTCCCTTATCTGGACACTATTCCTTGCCGATGGGCAGCCCTACCCCATCCCCACCCCTTTTGTTTGTTTGAGACACTAGAGAGCCAGGCTGGCTTAGAATTCCTTCTGTATCCTAGGCTAGTCTGGAGCTCACAGCAATCTTGCTTCACCCTCCTGAGTGCTGGGTTTGCAAAGCTTGGGCCCTGTGCCTGGCTCCAGTCTTTCTCATTGTTACCCTGTGTCTACTCTGAGCCCTTCAGGGTCATCCTATAAGCTTTAGCCCTGAGCAGCCCCCAAGTGTCTGCCCTGAGTGCACCTTTTTTCCTTTCTTGCAGAAATGTAAGTTGACAAGCCCATTCGAAGACGTTTTCAAGCAATGCCTGAGAACAGTTATCGAAGGAACGAGAAGGTTAGCATTCCAGTTGCTGGACAGAACCTGGGGCTCTCTAGGTTCTTCCAGGACACATACCAGTAGGAAACTGAAACTGCTTAAAAGTTGTGGCTGTTCTGTCCTTTCCGCCCTTTGAACTCAGTGATCAGATAGAACCCTTGACCTTTGAGTGCTCGGACAGTGGGTAAAAAGGCATCTTTGTAAGTCAGATAAACAAACTTGAGAGGACGTGCTTCACACGCTCTTCTTCACTTCCCTTTCTCACTTCCCCTTGTATAAGCAGTGTAATACTCCATGGGAATATTCCCAGGGTGGGGAGGCATTCCAGTGACAGAGAAATCCTGAGAGGCCCCAAGCCTCTCCTTGCACAAAGGGAATGCTTTGGGGTAAGCCCAAGTCCCTTTCCTGAGTCAGTGCTCCCCATGGTGGGGGACGGCTGCCAAGAGTGCTGGGTGGGAAAGACTTGAGTGAGGGTGGATCTGGAGTCCTCGGCATAGCTTGGAAGACAGGACTGAGAGGCCTCAGTGCTGACATCAGCGCTGGGTTCTAGTGTGGGCTTCAGGACCAGTCTAAAGCTAGAGACAGAGTCACCAAGCTGACCCTCAGTTCCTGTCGGTTTCATTTGGCCAGGTCAGAAAGAAAATGGAGTGGTGGGCGGGCTCCTGGGATTTGCTTTCTGTTTAGTAAACAAACATCCCTGAGGCTCAGCTTTAAAGCAAACCTGTAACAAAGGTGGTTTGCAAAGGTCTTCCTTCCGCCTTCTGTCCTGAGAACAGATTCCCGGGTTGATTAGTTGTAATACAACCTAGTGCTGGCATCAGGCCTGGAGCCAGGAGACTTGAGCTGCTTCCATCCTCCTCCCTTCTCAAATGGAGGTTTACATATGCCTCCCCTCTTCTCAGATCTGCTAGGGCCAGTTGAGTTTATGAAACTTGGGGAATGCTGAGCAGAGGTCCTCAGAAGATAAACCTCTGCCACCACCCCCACCCCCTGCAAGACCCCCACACAGCAGGAGAGGCTGGAGCAGCACCCAGCACTGGCTGGTGCATCCAACATGAAGCTGGATTCTGATTTTGGTTTGTCATCCCATGTGCTATTGATAGCAGTGACATAAACAGAGAATAGACCGGGTATTGTTACCCTGAGGGCCAGCGCCCAGCGCCACCAGGCACTTTCATCTGTGGTTAGTGTGAGCTGCAGGGCCGGGGAGCTGCCCCACCCTGCCTGAGCAGTATAGAAACGGTGTTGAGTCAGAGATGCAGAGCCCCAAGCCTTCAGAGCTCCCCTGTAGCGGCAGAGAGGTCTGGTGCACCTCACTGCTCAGTGACAGCAGTAAGACCCTCCCACCATGACGTATGAAGTGAAGTTGTGCAAGGCTGCACATGGTTGGAATTTTCTTCCTGGCCCCTCCCCCTATGAGCAGAGGCTGTTTCCGCCTTAACCATTGCTCTCCTGAAGCCAGTCAAAGAGCAGTCCCATGAGGTCAGACAGCTGCCCCGCCCCCAGTCCCTTGTACCTTCAGAATTCCATGCTGGAGACTTGGAGCAAACGTTGCCCCTTCCTGCTCTCCCCCCTCCCACCCCCGTCCCATTCACCACACGATAGCACCCACATGGTGGACTTGGACAGTGGCAGTGAACTTGGTGACAGAGATTGTGAGTGATATGAAAGGTACCTTGGGTCTCGAGATTCTGATGGCCTGTTATAGCACACAAGTCCCTGGTATCTGATGGTGTGTCAAAAGTCCCTATGCAGGGATGGAGAGACTGCTCAGTGATGGGAGTTTGGTTCTCAGCACCCACATCAAGCTACTTGAAACTAACCTGTAATCCCGGCTCCAGGGCATCTGTGCCTGTTTCATTCATTGTTTAAGCACGAGGAGGAAGGGGCTGCAGAGCTATTGGCTGGTTCCAGATGCACCCTCACAGCAGCCACAGTTAAACACCTGTTTGCTTTACCGTGGCCCTCTCTGCCAAGGACTACAAGGGAACCAAAGAAGCGGGTTTCCCTTTTCTCCTTTGTGTGGTTGTGGAAGCAGCTGGCCCTGGGAACCACAGCTTTTGCTCCACCCCATGTTGTAACCCTAGAGACTTTCCTGTCCCCATCAAAGGAGCAGCTGCCGCTGGGCAGTATCTCTTTAGCATTTATTTGCTGAGTAGAAATGGTATCACTTCCTGACATGAATGAGGAGGTGGCTGGCCCTCTGACAGTCTCCGTCTTCAGTGTCCAGAAGACCAGCTAAGTAAGCCCTTTGTTGACGGAAGTTTGAGTTGACCTTCAAGGTGTGGGGCAGCCTTAGTATCTGACCAGTTTGCCTCACTCTTTCCTGGCTTGTATTGCCCCAGCCATGTATCAGGAAAACGTTATTGCCTGCAAGCTACCTATGTCCTGGAGAGCCGAGGTCAGACATAAGCTCTAGTTCCAGTCCTGAGGCTCCCCCCTCAAATAGGGTCTCACTCCAGAGCTCAGGCTAGCCTCAAACTCCTAACACAGCTCTGGCTCCCAAGCCCAGCTCCAGGTCTCCATTTTTTCCCTTTTCCCACCAGACAACAGTCCCCCTCAGTAAAGGGTGCCACAAAAATCAAGAGACAGTGTGTCCTAAGCTATGTGCACCAGATTCAGATCGGCATGTGTATGTGTCGGGAGGTTGCCTTTCCCTCACGGGGTCCTGGGAGGTAGTGTCTGGTCAGAGTGGGATGCCATCAAGTCTCCCCGGAGGACTGCCAGGTGAAGGCCATGCTCACACCTTGAGCCTACGGCCCAGGTCTGCTGAGTTGTCTGGCCGCTCTGGTGTTTGTGTTTTGAGCAGCTCCGGCTCCCACCTTGTCTTTGTCCCATCTCTGAGGGATGTGCATCACGAGCCAGTATACCCACAGCCTCCTTTCACTTTCTCCGAACTGCCTCGAGAGGACAAAAAGGTACCAGTGCCCACCTCTGGCCAGCCAGCAGTGGGTGGGGTGAAGACAGCCTTGGGAGTGAGGAGGGCAGAGAAGCCCTCTGAGGAGGGAGCACAGCCCCTAAATCCAAAACAGAGGTGTCATAGGTTGCTACCCTTGGGTTGGTCCTCGGTGGTCTGCAGGCCCCAGCTTTGGTGGGGAGGAACCCTCTGGTTGTTGGATGCGAGTATCCATGCCAGCTCCTCCTTTCAGCGAGTGCAGTTTGTGTCAGAGCCCTGCAGCCTCTCCATAAATGGAGTGATGTTTGGTTTGACATCCACGGACCTGCTGTTCCACATTGGGGCTGAGGAGATCTTTAGGTAAGAAGACAGCTGGCTCCCTGCGTCCCATCCCTGTCGTCACCAAGACACTGACCCCACCCATGTCCCCCGTGCTACCTGACAGTCTTGGAACAGAGTTGTAAGAGCCACACTTACACCAAAGGTACAGCCTTTCTGTGTCTGCTGAAGGGAGCAGGCAGGCAGGCAGGCAGATCTGTTGCTGTCGCTAGTCTACTGTGTCTGAGGCCCAAAGAACCAAGTCTGTTCTATCTAACGGAGACACCCAGGCACTGAAACTTATATTTTTGGCTCTGGTTATTTTCTTTACCTTCCCAATTTGTGACCTGAGCGTTCAAGTATTCCTCTGTACATTTCCCATGGATTTATCAGACCAGTGAATGTGGGGCCCCCAGCTGGGCACCGCCGGACCTGGTGTCTAGGCTAGGCAGTTGGTTTTTCTATCAAACTTACTTGCCAGAAGAGAGGGACAAGCCGGAGGTCAGCGGTCGGGTGTGAGCTTTGACTGGGGTGTGAGACACAGGGTTGCCTGGTTGTGTGGCTTGTCTCCTGCGGGACAGTGCTGGCCCCAGGGCTGAGGCCTCCCATATCCAGATTCCTAGGATTCTTCTTTCCCTCTAAGCCCCGTGCCCTGCTGCCCTGTCCTGGGAAAAGCCGGCTGCTTGCAGTGTGACTCCGAGCTTCCCCTGGAGTTGTGTCCTTGCTGTTCAGCTTCTCTCTAGTTGGCTTGAGTCCAAGGGTCCTCCCTGAAGAGCACTGACTAAGAAACCTGGTTCTGTCCCCCTCCCATTGCTTTCTGTCTTTCCCAGCTCTTCCGGGACTTCAGACAGATTCAGCCGAGTCCTTAAGCACATCCTGACGCAGAGAAGGTGAGTGTCCTGCCAATCCCAAGAGTAACTGGATCAGAGCTTGGGCATATTTGACTGTCAGGATCCTGCCCAGGACCACAGGAAATTTCACCCTATGGTGACAAAACTAAGTTCTGTCCCCTCAAATGGAAGAGCAAAAGCCACACCATACTTACGGCAGTGTGGAAACTGGGAGTGGGAGCCTCACCTAGGGTTCCTGAATTGGCTCTTCCATCTCTGCAGCTACTACCCACTTTATCCACCCCACGAGGACATGGCCATTGACTATGAGAACTTCTATACCTATGCCCAGCTGCCGGCCACCCCCGATGTCTTCATAGCACCGTCAGAGCTGAGGTACTTTGTGAAGGTGGGTTTGAACTGCCTTTTTTTCCATTGACATCGGAACCTGGCTTTTCCTTTCAGGCTACCTGACACTTGTTCTAACTGGGTCTACTGACAGTATCCTCTCAGGGCCAGCACAGAGCTGATTGCAGAGGTCAGGGGTGGCAAATAGTCCCTGTGTGGAAAGAGGCGTGAGAAAATGGCACACGCCTGCCTGAGCAGAGCCTCAGTGTCAGAGGGAGGGCTACAGGCCATTGCAAGGTGACCTGGGGACATGTGGCCTGCCTGCCTTTCCCTGCACTCTGACCTGGCTTCCCCATGGGCTCAGCCAACAATACCTTAAAGAAACTCTTGCTCTCTAGGCCCCGCTCGCTGCCTCAGTATTGATTCCCTTGCAGGGAGTCCCACACACCAGTGTTTTCAAACTGGGCCCAGTCTTTTCCTGAACACTGGTTTGTCTGCTTTTCAAGGGATGGAGCATTTTGAAGCAGGGTCTCTACAGCCAGAATGTTCTGAAACCCTTGACTTGTCCTGCTTCAGCCTCTTGAGTTCTAAGATTACACAGTGTGCGACACCCATCTCAACTCCTAGATATCCCCTTCGTGTGGGAAAACAAAGGGTTGGGATCAGCTCTGTCGCCAAGTGTGGGAGCTCCCTCCCCCAGAGGCCACTGTGTTCTTCATTCTGCCCCAGACTCTTCCCTCACAAGTGAACATGTTTGCCCGAGTGGATGCCTTTGTTTCTGTTTTCTAGAACTCGGTGTAAGATTCTGACAATGTTGCACCCAGTCGAGGGCCTCTAAACCCAGTGTCCTTTCTTCCCCAGGACATCTTTGGCTGTGTCTGTGTGAATCCTGGGCGTCTCACCAAAGGACAAGTGGGTGGCACCTTTGGCCGCCTCTACCTCAGGAGGCAGCCCAAGGCCATGGACGGTGGGGGCAGGCAGGGCCTGAGCGTGGCAGCGCAGGTGGTCAGAATCTGAGTCCTCAGCCTGCGTTGTCTGGCCTCACAGACACCAAGCGCCCAGGTATGACCCTGTGGTGACCAAACTGTTGGAGTACCTGACAAGCATCTGGCCCTGATCTGAATCACGCCCCTGCCTCTCTCCTGCTTCACGAGGTAGACGTGCAGAAGTGAACCATCTATGGGCACAGAAAAGCAGGAAAACTTTGTGATTTTCTGTATGAATCAAACAGCGTGTGGAGAAATAAATTTTTTTAGTATAACTGATTTTAATCTTTTTTTTTTTTTTTTTCCCTGAGTAGTGTCCTAGGAATGTTGTCTACTTGACCTATGTCCAGAGAAGGCAGAGCTTTGGTCCAGCCCTTTGGAACTCTCCCAAGCCTTACCCTGAATCCTCCCTAAGTCCCCGGGCTACAGTTGCTGAGGAGGAAACTGGGCTGCAGAGCGAGCAGCTGGCAGCCTGCCTGGCTCTCCCTGTGCCGAGTCTCATATACCAGGTCTCACATTGCATGCTGGGTTCTCAGCCCCACCTCTCCATCTGGAGGAGGCAGCCGTGTTGAGTCCTTCCATAGCTGTCGTCTCTGGTCAGTCTGACACTCTGCTGAGGCCAGCGGTAGCTTGGACTTGCCTGTAGCCTGGAGCTCTCGTGTAAGGTCAGGCTTCCTAGGACACACATGCATGCATGTCCATATATTCCGGTATCTGGGGATAGACTGCAGAATTAAGTTTGGCACAGATTTCTGCCCCATGCTAAGCAGGCTGTCCTCCCCCACATGCCAGAGACGAGGAGGGAAACCCCCAGCTGCCAGCCCTAGGAAGTGCGAGGAGCAGCAGCTCTGACTGCTCGATATGGGGCCTTACAGAGCCAGCCAAGGGAACAGGTTGCCCACCATGAGAACTTTCACCTCTGTGACAGTGTTTGGGAGGCATGGTGGCTGCACTGGCTGGTCTTTTGTCAACTTGACATAAATTAGTGTTATTCTGAACCTCAATTCAGAAGATGCCTCCATAAGATATGGCTGCAGGCAAGCCTGTAGGGCATTCTCTTAATTAGTGATTAATGGGAGGTGACCCAGCCCATTATGGGTGGGGCCATCCCTGGGCTGGTGGTCCTGGGTTCCATAAGAAAGGAGGCTGAGGAAGCCATAGGCAGTAAGCCTTAGGTAAGCAGTGCCCCTCCAAGACCTCTGCATCAGCTCTTGCCTCCAGGTTCCTGCCCTGTTTGAGTTCCTGTTCAACCTCCTTCCTCCAGTGATGAACAGCGATATGGAAGTATAAGCCAAATAAACCCTTTCCTCCCTGTCTTAGGATTTTTACTGCTGTGAACAGACAACATGACCAAGGCAAGTCTTATAAATGACTATTTAATTGGGGCTAGCTTACAGGTTCAGAGGTTCAGTCCAGTATCATCAAGGTCGGAGCATCGCAGCATCCAGGCAGGCACAGTGCTGGAAGAGCTGAGAGTTCTACATCTTCATCTGAAGGCTGCTAGCAGAAGCCTGATTTCCAGACAGCTAGGGTGAAGGGTCTTAAGTCCACGCCCACAATGACACACCCACTCCAACAAAACCACACCTCCTAATAGCCACTCCCTGGGCCAAGCAAATCTAAACCATCACACTCCCCAACATGCTTTTTGGTCATGGTGTTTCATCACCAATAGAAACCCTAAGACAGTTGCATATCTCAGTGTCAGGGAGACAGGCAAGCAGATCTCTCAGAGTTTGCTGGGGCTATTTAGAAAAAACCCTGTCTCAAAAAAAAAAAAAAAAAGCTGGGCATGGTGGCACATGCCTTTAATCCCACAGAGGCAGGAAGATTTCTGAGTTTGAGGCCAGCCTGGTCTACAAAGTGAGTTCTAGGACAGCTAGGGGTATACAGAGAAACCCTGTCTCGAAAAACAAAGTGCCTTCAAGGAAAGCCTTAGAAATGAGCCTTGACTTGAGCCAATAACCCTTGTTCTCTGGCTTCTAAACACAGGAAACATTTAATGGTCCACATTGCAGGGTGACTTGTCAACCTCAGAAGTTACATGCGTGGCACATGAGTGTTTTAACCAAGCCAAACCTGAGTTCTCAGCCTGCCCCTCCCTTGCCTTAGAAACAGCCTGGGAAGATTAAAACCACCAGGCCGCTGTAAACACGCACCAGCTCCATCCTGAGGCCCTCCCACTTAGCCCTTATCACGGGAGCCCATGAGGCTCCTCTGGGGACACTTAGTGATTGTCATGTTGCCTCTGAACGTTTGTGGGGGAACAGTCATGTCCTGCCGCTGCCCCGCAGTGGACAGAGTCCAGACTCAGGAAGATTTGGAGGCTTAAGAAGAGATGGAGAAAGCCGGGCGTGGCGGCGCATGCCTTTAATCCCAGCACTCGGGAGGCAGAGGCAGGCTGATTTCTGAGTTTGAGGCCAGCCTGGTCTACAAAGTGAGTTCCAGGACAGCCAGGGCTATACAGAGAAACTCTGTCTCGGGGGGAAAAAAAAAAAAAAAAGAAGAGATGGAGAGAAGAAAGAAAAGAAAAGCCGGGCGTGGTGGCGCATGCCTTTAATCCCAGCACTCAGGAGGCAGAGGCAGGAAGATTTCTGAGTTCGAGGCCAGCCTGGTCTACAAAGTAAGCTCCAGGACAGCCAGGGCTACACAGAGAAACCCTGTCTCGAAAAAAAAAAAGAGAGAGAGAGAGAAAGAGAGAGAGAGAGAGAGAGATGTGGCAGTGGGAGGAGCTGCGAGCAAGTCAAAGGGGAAGGCTGGAAATCAAAGGACTGTCACTAGGCATGAATGGAAGCCCAGGACTGTTGCCTGGATACAAGTCAAATGGAGCTGGAGATGATCTGGGAGAGCTCCGCAGGCATTTAAGACCCAAACAAAAAGGGCGTGGCACCAGAAGGTTCCTTTTGGTCAGGAAGTTGGTGCCAAGTGACTGCCAGCTCGCCTCCCTGGTCCTCACTTACGATGCCTCCACAGTCTCCTGCAGCATGCATTACCAGTAGAGCTTGCCTGTGCACCTGCCCTTGAACATAGGACCCTGAAACGGAATGAAGTGCTGGGGAAGGAGGACACGGGCTGACAGGGCCCCGTCTGCCTTACAACTTCCTTTTGCAGCGTCCTTCCCAGATCCGGTCTCGAGTGTGGCCTTGACACAAGAACTCGGGGCAAATTGATGACTCTGCTTCCTACTTGACTCACAGAGGGAAACTGCCACCCTCTCCCCTTTCTGGCGTGGCTGCCCTTTAGGAGTCAAGCCCTTTCTCTGGGAGGGCAGAGCTGCGGAGGGAACAAAAGCCCCCTCATAGTTCCCGTCCGTGGGAACTCAGCTGAGTGCCAGGAGCAAAGCTAGGGAATTAGAGCCACGAGGGGCACCCAGGGGCGGGAGTGCTGGGCCTATGCCAGGACACTGGTCCTTCGATCCTTCCATCTGTCCTGCTTCTGGAGTCACCCCGGGTGTAGTTTCCTTCCTTTGACCCCAGGTTCCTTGGCCCTGCTCACTTCTGGTGAGCTGAGTCCTTACTTTGCTGGGCCTGGGCCTGGCTGAAACCACCTGACAGTTCTGCACATGCGCATCACTCGTCAATCCTCCCTCCCTCCAGCCCAAAACTTAACCTGCCAAAGAGGTCTTGACTAGAGGTTTTGCTTGCTCGCTCTCTCTTTCTTTCTCTCTCTCTCTCTCTCTCTCTCTCTCTCTCTCTCTCTCTCTCTTGTTATTTATTTGTTTTGTTTTAAGACAGGGTTTCTCAGCCGAGCGTGGTGGCTCACTCCTTTAATCCCAGCACTCGGGAGGCAGAGGCAGGCTGATTTCTGAGTTCGAGGCCAGCCTGGTCTACAAAGTGAGTTCCAGGACAGCCAGGGCACACAGAGAAACCCTGCAAAGACAGGGTTTCTCTGTGTGCCCTGGCTGTCCTGAACTCAGAGATCCACCTGCAGGCTCCAACTTTTGAAGTTTTTAAAGAGTATTTATTTGACGTGTGTGCCTGAGTATGTATGTGTATCACACGCAGGTATGCAGGAACCTGCAGAAGTCAGAATGATCAGATCTCATTACAGACGATTGTGAGCAGCTATGTGGGTGCTAGGAACCAAACTCAGGTCCTCTGCCACAGCACCATGTGTTTAACCCCTAGCCATCCCTCCAGCCCCCTGGTTTGTTATTTCTTCTCTGGCTGGCTGGTTGGTTGGTTTTGGTTTTTCTGAGACAAAGCCTTGCTCTGTATCTCAAGCTGGAACAGCACATGATGCATATATATAAACATAAAAGAAACATTCTTTTATGCTTTTTTTTAAAGGATTTATTAAGCCTGGCGTGATGGCACACGCCTTTAATCCCAGCACTTGGGAGGCAGAGGCAGGCGGATTTCTGAGTTCAAGGCCAGCCTGATCTACAAAGTAAGTTCCAGGACAGACAGGGCTATACAGAGAAACCCTGTCTCGAAAAACCAAAAAAAAAGTATTTATTTTATGTATGAGTACACTGTAGCTGTCCTCAGACACACCAGAAGAGGGCATCAGATATCAGATCCCATTACAGATGGTTGGGAGCCACCATGTAGTTGCTGGGAATTAAACTCAGGACCTCTAGAAGAGCAAGTCTGCGGGGCAGGGAGCAAGCCTTATTCAACCAAAATAGGCTGCCTGTCACAGCCCCACACAAGTCAGTGGTCTTAACCACTGAGCCATCTCTCCAGCTCCCGAAACATTCTTTTTTTTTTTTTTTTTTTTTTTTTTGGTTTTTCGGGACAGGGTTTCTCTGTATAGCCCTGGCTGTCCTGGAACTCACTTTGTAGACCAGGCTAACCTCGAACTCAGAAATCTGCCTGCCTCTGCCTCCCAAGTGCTGGGATTAAAGGCGTGCGCAACCCTGCCCGGCCCGAAACATTCTTTTAAAACCCCCAAAATTGTGGCTGGAGAGATAGCTCAGTGGTTGAGAGGACTGCCTTCTCTTCCAGAGTTCCTGGGTTCACTTCCCATCATGTACATGGTAGTTTGCAACTGTCTATAGCCGACTCATGAGGAGGACTTGAGTCCTAGGAACCAACCCAGCTCTATGCTTGAGAGGAGAGGAAGGGAGAGGCGCTGACGTGCTAGTTGCTGATCTAGCCGGACCTGGGCCTGGAAAGGGTGAGATTGTAACTAGTCTAATTCAGCTTTGGAAGGCTGGCAAGGGTTGGGAGTCAGACTATAAATCCAGCCATAAAGAAAGCATTGAACACATTTGAACCTAAGAGTCACAGGGCAAGGGTCAGCAATGAATGGGCATGGTAGGGATCTGGAGCAAGGTTCTGACTGGGAAACCTCCAAAGATGTCCAAGAGGATAGACACCAAAGAGGAGAGACATCCAAGATGGGCTCAATCAGATAGCTGTGTTCAGGCAACAGGCCACCTCTCACGTACCCTCAGCTGTTCTGCTCCCTGTGGGAATGCCCTGGAAGTGCCTAGGGTCCTAGAGTAGACTGCCCTCAGACCAGACTGAGCCAAAGTCTGTTCCACATTCCCAGCCCCACCCTTCTCCAGCCCCAGGCTCCTCCCAGTCCAGAGCCTGCCTGACAGCTGAAGGGCTACAGCTGCCCTGGCCCAGAGGCCCCTCAGAGGTCTCAAGGACAGCTGCTGCCCATGACCTCATGGATCCCGGTTCCTGGACACTTCTCTGACAGCCCAGCCAGCCCTGTCTTCACTGCCCACTCTACTCTCCTGATCATGCCCAGAGCCTCCAGGGCTGTCCCAACACACAACAGGAGCAGGAGCCTGGGGGGAGAGTCAGCAGCAGGAGCGGTCGGTCCCTAGCCCTCGGACTCTTCAGAGGAAGCTTTTCCACCTGGCAGGAACAGTTCTGGGAAAGGAGGGCTCCCCTCTGGCCCACTTACTGCACCGAGCCTGTTCCAACCACTCTCTCACCAGACGGGCCAGAGGCGACCTCTCAGACAAACAGAGAGGGAAAGGAAGGTCATTACTGACGCCAAGCAGGTTTCTCGTAAAGTCTGCTGTTCTCATGAGTGCCTGGGGCTCCCTAGAACTTTTCTGATAACAGAAGTTGCCCCTAGGGATATGTGTCACAGGGTTTGGGGTTGTCCCCATATCCTGTTCAAACTAAATATATAGTTGAAACTGGCCTTGAACTCCTGGCCCTCCTACCTCCTGAGTGCTGGATTATATGGGCATGCCACCACGCCCAGCTTAGTGCTAGTGATTGAACCCGGAGCCTCGCTCACGCTGGCCAAGCATTTTGCCAACTGAGTCACATCACCAACCTTTGGGGTTTTTTGTTTGTTTGTTTGTTTTGGTTTGGTTTTGTTTTTTCGAGACAGAGTTTCTCTGTATAGCCTTGGCTGTCCTGGAACTCACTCTGTAGACCAGGCTGGCCTCGAACTCAGAAATCCGCCTGCCTCTGCCTCCGGAGTGCTGGGATTAAAGGCGTGCGCCACTACGCCCGGCTTCTCGCCAGCTTTTTAAAAATGATTTATCGGGGCTGGTGAGATGGCTCAGCGGGTAAGAGCACCCGACTGCTCTTCCGAAGGTGATAAGTTCAAATCCCAGCAACCACATGGTGGCTCACAACCATCCGTAATGAGATCTGGCTCCCTTTTCTGGAGTGTCTGAGGACAGCTACAGTGTACTTACATATAATAAAATAAATCTTTAAAAATGATTTATCTTTATTATTTTTAATTTGTGTATGGGGGGGCTATGTGCATGTGAGTTTAGGTACCCTTGGAGACCAGAGGTGTCCGAACCCGCTGGAGCTAGAGGTACAGGCGGTTATGAACCACCTGATGGCGGATGCTGGGGACTGTACTGTGAAAGAGCAGCAGGTGCTCTCAGCCACTGAAGCCACCTCTCCAGCCTCATTCCATCCTTGCCTTTAACAACAGAAATAGTCACAACTGCCTTGCCACCTTATTCCTGAAGTGCTCCACAGCATGTCCCTCATGCTATACTCACTCTTGATCTTCAAGAACAAGGACCGTCTTGTCCGCTGTTGTCTCAATTCAGATAGAGTGTGTAGCACATATTACCTCCAGTGCTCGGACCACATTCTCACACCATCGTGCCTGGCAGGAATTAAAATTCATCATGAGTGTACTCAGGGGATGGTGCTTATCCAAACCACAGCAAGCAGTCTACACAATATTGTGGGACTGTGATGGGCAGCCTATTTTGGTTGAATGGGACTTGGCTTGCTCTGGTGACCCAATAGAGAAATCTACAAGGGATGGAAAGTCAGTCGAGCCACGTTCCCAGAATCAGGTGGCTGTCCATAATTCTGTGACTCAGTCGAGCAGACAATGTCCCAAGCTTCTGGCATTCTGGCTAGATTCCACTCCCACAGCTACCAGAGTATAGCCAGGTATGCTCCTCCCCACAGTTACCTGGCAACAGCCTGATAGCCCAGCCCACTATAAGAAGTGGGCTATCAACCGGGCATGGTGGCGCATGCCTTTAATCCCAGCGCTCGGGAGGCAGAGGCAGGCGGATTTCTGAGTTCAAGGCCAGCCTGGTCTACAGAGTGAGTTACAGAGTGAGTTCCAGGACAGCCAGGGCTACACAGAGAAACCCTGTCTCGAAAAAAAAAAAAAAAAAAGAAGTGGGCTATCTGTCCCCAGCAGTGCCTTCCCTGGGACTTCTATCAGTCCCTGCAGGATTTGGGAGCTCAACTTGTCTAAATATTTTTAGCATTTGGGTAAAAAGAGATGAGAGGGGTCTTGCTTACTAACAGCTCTGGGAGTATCTGCAAAAGCTGATCATGCGGTCATCCCTGGGAGTAGTAGGTGCCTGGAGGTCAGGGGTGACCAGGAAACTGACTCTTTTTTTTTTTAATTTATTTATTATATGTAAGTACACTGTAGCTGTCTTCAGACACTCCAGAAGAGGGAGTCAGATCTCATTATAGATGGTTGTGAGCCACCATGTGGTTGCTGGGATTTGAACTCAGGACCTTCAGCAGAGCAATCGGGTGCTCTTACCCACTGATCCATCTCACCAGCCCGGAAACTGACTCTTGATGTGACTGAGTTTGGGGCTACATGAAAAGATAGCTTGTTGAGGGAAAGAAAGAAAGAGAGAGAGAGGGAGGGAGGGAGGGAGGGAGGGAGGAAGGAAGGAAGGAAGGAAGGAAGGAAGGAAGGAAGGAAGGAAGGAAGGAAGGTGAGTTTGGGTCGGGCATGGGAATGCAATCTGTAATCCCAGCACTCAGGGGACAGAGTCAGGAGAGTTAAACACAAGTTCAAAGTCAGTCTACATGGTGAGTGTCTGTCTTACTTAGGACTTCTGTTGCAGGGGTGATGAAACACCATGACCAAAATGCAAATTGGAGAGGAAATGACTTACACTTTGATATTATTAAAGGAAGTCAGGACAAGAGCTGAAACAGAACAATAGTGTGGAGGCCGAGCTGATGCAGAGGCCATGACGGGGAGCTGCTTACTGGCTGCTCCCCATGGCTTGCTCAGCCTGCTTTCTTATAGAACCCAGGACCACCAGCCCAGCCCAGCCCAGCCCAGCCCAGCCCAGCCCAGGGGTTACTCTACAGTGGGGCCCCCCATCAATCACTGATTAAGAAAATACCCTATATGTGGATCTTACAGAGGCAATTTTCCAATTGAGGTTCCCTCCTTTCATCTAACTAGCCTGTGTCAAGTTGACATAAAACTAGCCAGCACAGTGAGTTTGAGACCAGACAGAGCTACATAGTGAATAAAACCCTGTCTCTAAACAACAAAAAGAATGCCTGGTGGCACATGCCTTTTAATCCCAGAATTTGGGAGGCAGGGGCAGTTGGATTTCTGTGAGTTTGAGGCCAGCCTGGTCTATATAGAGTGAGTTCTAGCCAAGGCTTCACAGAGAAACCCTGTCTGGAAAAACCAAAAAGGAGGAGAAGAGAGGAGGAGGAAGAAAAAAATGAAGGAAAAGGAAGAGAAGGAGGAGGAGGAAGGCCGAGCAGTGGTGCCGCATGCCTTTAACCCCAGTACTTGGGAGGCGGAGGCAGGCAGATTTCTGAGTTCGAGGCCAGCCTGGACTACAGAGTGAGTTCCAGGACAGCCAGGGCTATACAGAGAAACCCTGTCTCAAAAAAAAAAAGGAGGTGGAAGAAGAAAGTCCTAAAGTCCTAATCGTGGTATACCCCTGTAGGACACCTATTGTCATTTCCAATACATTCAGCAACTGTCATGATCATCTCTGGTCTTTAGTTACTCAGCAATGAACCTTGACTTCTCATTGGCAAGTGACAGAAACCATACCAAAACCCCAAGCAAAGATTGGAATTTGTTAGCTAATGTAATGAAAATGCTTTGGTTATGTCTGGGACCAGGAACATAAACAATCTCATAAATTAGTTTTCCTGGCTCTGCATTCTTTATTTGGAGGGAGGGTGAGACAGGTTTTGAGTAGTCTAAGATAACCTTGAACTCACTCAGCCTGGCCTTGAACTCCTGATCCTCCTTCCTGCACTTCCTGAGTACTGGGATTAGAGGTGTGCACCAACACAGGAAGTACTTCTACTTCTTCTATACTGTTCTTATGTGCAGGCAGGCCCATCCCTTACAGCAGCAGAGCTAGCCACCAGCATCCCTAGTCTTGGCCTTTGGAACCCTCACAGTCCCAGGATTTCCAGAGCTCATGTTTACTGTTACCCCATTTCCACCCCTGAACTATCACCATGGCTCAGACTGGCCAAGTCCAAGCCTCAGCCACTTAGAAGTTGGAGAGTGGAGCCACTCACACTGGAGACCAGAAAGTCAGAACTATAACTAGCTGGCTCTCTCTTCAGCCACCTGCTGAGGCATGGTACCACCCAATCAACAGTCACAACAGTCTCTGCATGACATGGTCACGGGCCAGTCTGATCTGAGAAATTCCTGATCTGATGCTGCCTCTTCCCAGGTAATTCTGGGTTGTGTCAAGTTGACAAAAGTAACCAGTCCACTTCTTACTGTCCCCTCTGTGCCTTGCTCTATTGTAGTCTCATCTATGGTCACACCCTGTATGTGCCAAGTCCTCTCCAGGCTTCCTCCTGCTCGCTGCCACTCCAGCCCACCCATTAATACCTGCTCCATGTCTCCTTTCTTTTTTTTTTTTTTTTTTGGTTTTTCGAGACAGGGTTTCTCTGTGTAGCCCTGGCTGTCCTGGAACTCGCTCTGTAGACCAGGCTGGCCTCAAACTCAGAAATCCGCCTGCCTCTGCCTCTGCTGGGATTAAAGGCGTGCGCCACCACGCCCGGCTCATGTCTCCTTTCTTTGGAGCCCTGCCAACCATCTTTTTTTTTTTTCCATCCCGGGCAGCAAATCCATCTCTGCAGTTCTTTTTTGTAGTGTGTGTGTGTGTGTGTGTGTGTGTGTGTGTGTGTGTGTTCACGGTGCACATGTGGAGGTCAGAGGATAACTTTTGAAAGTTGGTTCTTTCCTTCCACCATCCTCTATGGTGTGGCCTAGGTATTGAACTCAGGTTGCTAGGCTTTGCAGCAAGCGCCTGTATTCACTAAGCCATATTGTAGGCCCCCTCTTTTGTTCTTTTGATTCCCAGCCACTGACCGAGTCTTCCTGGTGGTGACTCAGAGCTTGATGCTGTCCTGGGAACTACATGATGTCACATCCAGACTGATTTAGAATAGATATTTATGTCACCTGTTCCAAAGGTTGGGCCTAGCTTGGCCATTGTGTCTTCTCTAGTTCAGCAGGTCTTGAGCTAAAGTTCACATGCAAAAATGGCTTTTTGGCCAGGCATGATGGCTTATGCTCTGATCAGTACTCTAGAGGCAGGTGATCTCTGTGAGTTAGAAGCCAGTTTGGTCCATACAATGTGTTGCAGGGCAGCCAGGGCGGTATAGAGTGACCCTGTCTCAAACAAACAAACAAACAAACAAACAAACAAAAAAGGCCTTTTAGGATCTATGTCAGCCAGCACCTGCAACACCAGGTACTGAGAGTGAAAACTGTGATTGGAAGGATGTCCTTAATAATGCTGAGAGCCAGGTGTGGTGGCGCATGCCTTTAATCCCAGCACTCGGGAGGCAGAGGCAGGAAGATTTCTGAGTTTGAGGCCAGCCTGGTCTACAGAGTGAGTTCCAGGACAGCCAGGGCTACACAGAGAAACCCTGTCTCAAAATATCGAAAACCCCCCTCCAAAAATTATGCTGAGGTACCTAGGAAGTCCTAGGTCTGGGAAGTCCTGCAGGCAGGCAGCCCCTGATGACCCTTTCATTTATTACCAATGGCATCCGTGTAGCCAAGACACTCCCAAAAGCTTCTAAGAGGAAGTGTTTGGGCTTGTCCCTACTAGGACAGGACTGTCACCACTCTGGAAAACCCCATGGTACTGTGCTAGAGGCCAAAACTCAAACCTAAAGGAAAATCCCCCAACAAGGCCCTATCACCAATTCCCAAGGAGGTCTCATCTAGGCTGAGTCCATGGGTGACTGCTCATCTGGAAGCCCAGCCTTGGATGTCAAGTTCTCTGAAAGGGAGGAGGGGAGGGCAGGGCTTGGCAGGAGTCCTGGGAGGAAGGAAACACAAAACAATCAAGGAAAAAATCCAGCCCAGGCCTGGGGTGGGCTCAGGCCACAGGCACTGCAGGCCAAGCTGGGCTGGGACATCAGAGGCTCTCCAGGGGTGCACACAGCTCCTTCACCATTTCCAGAGGCTCTGTGACCCAGAAGGGGCCCTCGCATATCACTTGAGACCTCCATCATCCCTTCTCAGTATCTTCCCTAGATTCCCCGAGATGATTGTCCCTGACATCTCTGGCATCCTGTCTACCTCTCAGGACCCTATATTTCCAAGATGTGGATGGCTGGCTCCAGCCCAACCAAGAGGAGGGGACTCTACTTAGTCTCTTCATTCTGTCCACCCTTGGGGGAGGGACTTCTGACTGTATCCTCCAGGGCCCGCAGAGGTCAGGGTCTAGGATGAGGGCAATTTCCAGGAAGAAGTGGCAGGGACGGGAAGGAAGGACTGAGTCAGTCTGTGTGGTCATCTCCGTGGGGGAGGAAGCTGTAGGGCTGGACCTAGTGGATCCGTCCTAGGGCAGGGAGGCTGCGGGCTGGGAGTGAACTGAATCTCTCTTCTCACCGATCCATCAGATTGCACAGACTTTCTCTGTGCCTTGTGGGCCCTACTCCTCAGCCACAACAGTGCCCCCAGGACCTTCCCAATGGGCAACTGGGATGTCCAACCTGAACACAGGGTCTAGGGTGGGAGCTGTCCCCAAAGAGCTAAGCTAGCCTCACCTCTACACACACCTAGGTCTTTACATGTAGCCTGGGGTGGGTGTGGAGGGGTTGTGTTTAGTAACTGAAAATCTTATTTTATTTTTCTTTTGGCTTGAGACAGGGTATCACTCTGTAGACTAGCCTGGAACTCAGTATGTAGCCCAAGTTGGTCTAGAAATTATGGCAATCCTCCTGTCTCAGTCTTTTGAGTGCTGAGACTAAAGGCACAGACTGCAGTGCTCCAACTAAAAATTCCACTCCATAAATGATTAACTGTGAGACACCCAGTGGCAATGCCAGGCATGTCTGCACAGTCCCATGTATGCTGCACAGTTCCATGTATGCTGCACAGTCCCATGTATGCTGCACAGTCCCATGTATGCTGCACAGTCCCATGTATGCGCATCCCGCCCACTGGGACTCTCTTCGGAGACTGGGTTTCTAGCCTGTTTGAAAGTGGAGGAAAATCTAAGTGTCCTCCTCAAACTCTCCTACAGGGCAGAACCCAGGGCCAGGCCGTTCTGGGTGGAGACCAGGTCTTTGTCTTGCTTAGGTTAACAGCAAGAGCCAAGGAGCCATCCAAGTAGCATGGACAGCTCTGAGCAAAAGCTTTTCCCATCCAGAGTGACTGAAAACAATTCCCAGAGTGCTCCACAGTTCCCTACATACCCTCTCCAACCCTGCCCACCATCCACCCACTACAGAGACCTCCCCAAAGAGCCCTGGGCTGGGTGCTGCCAGGACAGCCCTGGGCCCTGGAGAAGAGTTTAAGATCCCCACAACCATCCACTCTTATAACTTCCTGTTTTGTTGTCAGCTCTGGTCCTGGAGGCTGGAGTGTCTGAGAACATCTGGATGCCAGCTGGCATTTGGTGAAGGTCCTCATACGTCTTCATCCTCTGGCTGAAGACAGAAGGGAGACTGGGTAGATGGGTGGGGTTGGGGGGGGGGGGAGAAATACACCCTCCAGCCCTTCCATAGTTGGAACTAAACTTTTTATGGGCTTATAGCCCTCTGACCTAACCAGCCCCCAGCAGGCCCTGCCTCCCAACAGGATTGCTACAGGAGCAAATTCCCAACATGCCTCTTTCAGGGACATATTCAAAGTTTAACCTTCACCCACACCACCGTGTGGCCCAGGTCCTGTTCCAGGACTGTCCCTAGTTTTTCTCTACGGCATCAGGCTAGCACTGATGCATCCTGTGGAACTGAGCATCAAGTACTGCCAACTGGAGATTAAGTACTGCCAGCCGTGCTGGCACACAAGGAGGCAGAGGCAGGTGGACCTCTGTGAGTTTGAGGCTAGCCTGGTCTAGGTAGAGTTCCAAGTTAGTCAGGACTACTACGTAGTTTAAAAAAAAGAAAAAAAAAAGCAGAAAAAGATTAAATTCTCAGCTTCCTTTATTTCGTTTTCCATTGATACTGGAACAAATTAACACAAGCTTGCTTGGTGGCTTAATACAGTGCATCTGGGCCGGAGAGACAGCTCAGTGCTTAAAGTGTTGCTTGTGCTGAACAGCTGGGTATGATTCCCAGATCCCGGTGTCAAGCGGTTCACACCACCTGTAATAAGGTCTTCCAGGTGCCCTCGGAGGCTACCCGCACACATCCCCACAGAGGCAGACGTATGCACGTAACTTAACAACAGTGGAGCCGTAGAGATTCTTTAGCATGTTATGTAGGTCAGTAGGCCAGTGAGGCTACAGTGAAGGTGTTAGCATGGCTGTTGATTCTGGAAGCCTCAGGGCAGACTCTGTCTGTCGCTGTCTTCTCCTGTTAGAAGGTCCAGAGGTCCTTGGCCCTCGAGCCCTTCTTTCATCTCTAAGAATAGCACTATGGTGTCTTTCTGGCTTGTCCTTTCCTTCCTTACACTTTACAAATTTGACTTATTTATTGGTGTGTGTTCAGGTCAGCGGAAAGCCTGTGGGAATGGTTCTCTCCTCCCACCATGTGGGTTCTGTGGCTCATCAGGCCTGGGGATAACGAGTTTAGTTCATAGAGCGCTTATGGAGCAAGCGTGAAGCCCTGGGTTCTGTCCTGAGCACTGAATGGAACAGCCCGTGATGGTGCCTGTCCGTAATCCCAGCACTCAGGTGAGCCAAACCCTTTCACCAGACCCCTCCCCCCTTTTCTCTTTTGACACAGGGTCTCATTATGCTGCAGTCCTGTCTGGCCTGGAACTCACTGTAGACCAGGCTGGCCTCAAACTTGAAGTAGCTGCGGTGCCTCGGCCTTTCTGGCTCTCTAGCACCGGGTCACAGGCTCACTGCCAGGCAGCTTCTGGTGCATCTTTCATTCTCGTTTTTATTTTTTAGTCTGGCCTATTCAGGACAGGTTTGTTTGTTTGTTTGTTTTTGTGGGGTTTTTTTTTTGAGTCAGGGTTTCTCTGTGTAGCCCTTGCTGTCCTGGAGCTCACTCTGTAGACCAGGCTGGCCTCAAATTCAGTAATCCGCCTGCCTCTGCCTCCCAAGTGCTGGGATTAAAGGCGTGTGCCACCACTGCCCAGCCAGGACAATCTTTCTTCCTTTTCTTTCTTAAAAAAAAGCCAGGCACAGTCAGGTTAATCCCTGTGAGTTCAAGGCCAGGCAGGATTACAAAATGAGTTTCAGGTTACCCAAGGCTATGTAGAGAGACATGCCTCAAAAAAAAAAAGAAAGAAAGAAAAGAAAAAAAAAGAAAAAGAAAAAAGAAAAGAAAAAAACTCTGAGTTTTCTTTGGGTGGGTGGGAGGTTGTGTGTGTGCCGTGGAGCACATGGAGATCAGAGAACAACATTTTTTTTTCTTGGTTTTTTTGAGACAGGGTTTCTCTGTGTAGCCCTGGCTGTCCTGGAACTCACTCTTCAGACCAGGCTGGCCTCGAACTCAGAAATCCACCTGCCTCTGCCTCCCAAGTGCTGGGATTAAAGGCGTGTGCCACACCCGGCTAGAGAACATTTAAAAGTTCGTTCCCCCCTTCTTTCTGCCATGTAGGCCCCAGAAATCAAACTGAGGTTTCAAGGCTCGGCCACAAGCACCCTTACACAGAGTCTTCACTCATAGTGGTCTTCTTTTATTTGGGGGCTTGAATTTACTACACAGCTGAGGAGAATCATTTTGAGCTCCTGATCTGCCTGCCTCCGCCTTCTGAGTGCTAGTACCCCAGCACATGCTGTTCAATCCAGTGCCCAGGGCTCCTCGGGGGCTCTGAAAGCGCTCCATGAACTAACGTACATGCCTAACCTAGGCTGATCTCTCTGTTAAAGTCAGCTGAGCAGGGTATGTGGCTCACATCCATAGACCCATCTCTTTGAGAGGTCGAGGAAGAGGAAGGTGGGCTGCTTGAACCCAGGAGTTCAATCAATTATAATTCCTGGTAATTCCCTTTTCCCACATAACAAAATGGTCCCAGAGGTTAAAATGTGGAGCTCTTGATCTATTGGTGCGTGTGTATGAGTGTAAGATTATGTGAATCTGTGCGTGTGTGCGCGCATTTGTGTGTGTGTGTGTGTGTGTGTGTGTGTGTGTGTGTATACGTGTGTGACTGGGGATTAAACAGAAGGACTGACATACAGGGAATCTCGCTGAGCTGTCCTCCCTGGCCCAGAATATGGTCATCTTTAGGGAAGCATGACCCAGTCTTTCCCATTCTCCCCTCCTTTTTAGCTTGCCTGACATACTCCCCAAGCCCAGCATCCCTCCCTCCTATACACACACCACTTTCCACATCTGCTATCTGGAATCCAAGCATCCCGAGTTCTCTCCTCCCAGAACTATCCTCTTCTTTGCCTCATTCCTCTTAGCACTTATCCACCCTGAAGGGGATCAGCCTGTGCCTGGAACCTCAAATTTCTTGAGTCCTGACTCCTCAGCTTCCCTAACCACAAACAGACACTCAACAACGAATTTACTCACAAAATGGAGCAATGAGAAGTTTCCCTCGGTTTGTCCCATCAGCTTTAGGACCTGTCCATCAATGTTTCTGAACCTGTTCTAAACCACCCACCTCAGAAATCACTTAGCAGGACAGCAAACTTGTGCAAGTTCAGGCTGTATCTTGTCTGTTTTTCTCTGTGCTTTCCGACCCTGAATCTTTCTCGAATCCTTCATCACTCTCCTAGCTTAGGGTAAACTCTACAAAACTCCCCTAGGTTTGCAAAGCCCAATTCATTCTTGAAAAGTCAGTGCGGGCGCCTCCTGGGTCCCAGTCCTTCTGTCAAGAAAACCCATCCAAGGACAGTTAGAGATTTCTCAAGAATTCTTTCTTCCGGCCTTTGTTGGCCCATTTCTTCAAACCTAAAGTTTTTATTCCAACACGAACAGCTGGCGTCCTCGTGTGTATCCACCCTTGTTACCCTTCGGTGATAGCCCTCAGCGGCCGGAGGCTGAGGCTCTAGAATCTTGGAATCCAGCTCTGAGCTTTTGCAGAAAGAAGAACCTGGGCGGTGCCGCAGTGGGCGGGGATGTGTGGGTGTGGGTTCGAGAAGAACGGTCCGGGATTGGCTCCTGGTGCTGGGGGCGTGGCTTAGGCTCAAGGTCTGCACTGTAAGTTCCCAGGCCCTCCCTGGTCCTCTATCCTAGCCGCACAGCTCTGCAGCTTTGCCCGCGCTCCTCAAGGTGAGTTCGGACTGGGGTTTTTACAGGCCTCCCGCGGCTCCCTGGAGAGTGCTAGCCAGGCGGTGTTCTGTTCTGGCCCAGATCAGGTCCCTTATCTGGGGTCTGGATCCCCGCCCCCTACCCATGACCTCCCGCAGCGCTCAAGGCGCTGTGCTGTCAGTCTCTCAGCTCCTGGTTGTACTTCTATGCTGGCCAGAGACCTGGGACTAGGGAATATCCTCTCTTCGGCCCGTGTCCCCGCCTGGGCTGGAGGCCGTATTTTTATCGGATGGTGAGGTGTCCTCCTATCTTTAGCTTTAGTGTTACTGAAATGGATCTGGGCCGTGCTGGGTAGCGCTTGACTGGGGACCTGGAGGAGTCGGCACAGGAACACAAGCCAGGGCTGAGCAGCCGGACTCCGGGGAGGGCGGGGGCCTGCACGTCCGAAGTCTGGCTTTGCGCCAAGCAGACATCGAGACTTCGCCTAGGCCGAGAAGCTCAGGCAAGGCAAGGCCCCTCCCAGATATCGGAGTCCCAGACAAGGTCCCCGATAATTGCAATTCTACCCTCACCGTGGTCCAATTGTGCAACCCAGAGAAAAAGGGCCTATGGGCGATCCACCTCGGGTACTGGAGCACGCAGTTCCTCGGTGGGCGTCTGCCTGGAGCGGGTATGCTCGGTGGGACCCTAGAACCCCGGGTTATAGCAGGCGCGCGCGCCACCTAGCGACATCGTACTACAGAGAGATCGCTGCAGGAGAACCAGATTCTGAGCTAGCTAGCCCTGTCAGGGCTGGCAGGAGGGGACCTAGAAAGGTTTGGTTTTTGTTCTTGATGCAACCTCTCCCTGGAAAAGCCGAAGTGCTTGAGAAAAGCCCTGCAGATATGTGCTGAATGTCCTTTGACAGTTACTGTGGATTCGTCTATTGTGCAGAGGCCTCTTGTTTCAAGTATAGCAGTGGGTCAGCTTTTTTTTTTTTTTTTTTTTGGTTTTTTTGAGACAGGGTTTCTCTGTATATAGCCCTGGCTGTCCTGGAACTCACTTTGTAGACCAGGCTGACCTCGAACTCAGAAATCCACCTGCCTCTGCCTCCCAAGTGCTGGGATTAAAGGCATGCGCCACCACGCCCGGCCTTATTTTTTTTTAAAGATTTATTTATTTATTATATGTAAGTACACTGTAGCTGTCTTCAGACACTCCAGAAGATGGCATCAGATTTCATTACGGATGGTTGTGAGCCACCATGTGGTTGCTGGGATTTGAACTCTGGACCTTCGGAAGAGCAGTCAGTGCTCTTAACCACTGAGCCATCTGGCCAGCCCCCGGGTCAGCTTATTTTAAAGATAGGGAAGGTGAGTTCAGTCCCAGAGAGAAAAGGTTCATTGCTCAAGGTCACAGAGGCCCAGGTGGAACTAGATTTCAAACCCTTCCCCTTGGGCTGCTAGCAAGACGGCTCAGCGGAAATCTTTTGCTAAGCAAGCTTGGAAGTGAGTTCCTTTCCCTGAAACACTTAGAGATGGACACCACAAAGTTTTCTGACTTCCACACACATTCTGTACTACGTACACACTTGTGAACACACACACACACATATACACACTCGCAAACACACTCTCTCACACACACATGATACACTCACATGATACACTCACACAGTAACAATAAATAAAACTTTCTAGTTTTTTTCCTTTTTTATTTTTAGAGGCAGTTTTTTGTTTTGTTTTTGTTTTTTAGTTTTTAGAAGTAAACAGATCTCTAAGTTCAACTGGCCTGGTCTACAGAGTGAGTTTCAGGACAACCATAAACCTTCTCAGTAAGCCTTTAGAAAAGGGGCAAACCTAGAGCTGGGCCTGGTGACAGACTTTCTTGTTTCTTTTTGTTTTTTGTTTTTTGTTTTGTTTGTTTTGTTTTTTGAGACTTGAATGTTTGACAGGGTCTCACTGTCCTGGAACTCACTATGCAAACCAAGATGGCTTCAATCTCACAGAGATCTGCCTGCCTCTGCCTCCCAAAAGCACTTATCACCTGCCTGGCCAGACTGTATACTTTTAATCCCAGCACTAGGGAAGGGGAAGAAGACAGATCTCTGTGAGTTCGAGGCCAGCCTGGTCTACACAGTAAGACCCTGTACTAAAACAAAAAAAAAAAAGTGGTGGTGGTGGGGAGTCCATGAGTTTTGAAGTGTTTATGTAGGGAAGGGAATTTTCATGAACATCCAGAGTGAACAGGGGCTAAATATTCTCCATGACCAGAGGTGATCTTCCTCTAGGAAGTAATTTTCTCTGAGGGAGGCCCAGGGTTGCTGTCCAGGGCAAGCCACAGAACTGGGATGGCTTTCATCTGTGCCTCCCATTGGTGGAGGAAGCTCCTCCTGGCAGCCTGGTCCTAGTCAGAGCTCCTTATAGTGCTGCACACTTGTAAGCTGCGGACGTGGCAGCCAAGAGATATGACTATATGGGGGAAGCCTGGAGACTCGATAGCTTCTCTCCTGCTCCCCATCCCTATCACCATGGGTATGGCCCCTTGCCTCGGAGACACGTGGACCAGCCTTGATACCAGTGCCTTCCCTTGCTGGTTTGATGACCTTTGTAAAGTTCCTTAATATGTCTGCAGTTCCAGTTCCACTCCAGCAGCTAACTGAGGCAGTGTTGGCACCCACCACAACGTGCCTTATAAGCGTGTAAGGAATTCCACGGCAGGCTGGAGCCCCTCGTCCTGTGGTGGCCAGATCTTCTATTTAGAGTTGCTGGTTGTTGTTTCCAGTTTTCTCCTGGGTGGTTGATACGGGCCCCACCCTTCCCGTTAGCCTCTGTGCTCCTCACATCTGGATTTGGGTGGGAACATCTGGCTCAGAATGAGACAGCTGTCAGGGACGCCAAGTTTGCTGTGGAAACATCCAAGCTGTCTTGGCGATCTAGTGTGATGGAGTGAGGGTGGGGTAGGACCTGTCCCAGGTTCTCAGCGAATCTCACCAGCCATCACAACTCTCCCTCAGCAGGAAGGAAGTCACCCAGTGCTCCACGCCAGCAAAGAGAACAGATTAGATATGGTCAGCGGGCCTTGCATTTGGTGTGGTGGTTACACGATTCTAAGACTTAGAGTGTGTCTTCATCAGACAGCTTCCCTAGACTTAGGTAGAACACACTGCTAGAAAGTCATTTCTTTGTTTCTGGTTGGCTGCAGGTGCTCTTGGGGTTAGAGCTGTCCAGCTTCCATGGCTCAGCATGACCTGTCTGGCATGTCTGGCCTTGGGGCGGGGTTTCCTGTGCGAGGTCCTGTGCTGGGATGGAGACAGTTAGGACTCTGCCCTGCCCTACACCCTGCCGCCTCCTCCCTGCTCATCCCTAGCCTGGGCAGAGGAAATGGTGGATGCCTCTTCTGTTCAGGTGTGGAGGAGGAGGGGCTCCTCTGGCTTCACTCCTGGCCCCGCCCCTAGCTGCTAGGTGAGCTTGGACAAGTTTCTTTGCCTTTTGTACAGGATTCAAAAGGATTTTATGTGGACTTAAAGGAGCTTGAGGAGCCGGTCAAGCCCTCCCTACACTAACCCCCTACCAAGGAACCACAGGGTATACCTGCTCCACTTTCTGTTGGTTAAAGCAGTATGACACCCATTCGCACCTTAAAAATAGCTTTGGTTTTTTTTCCTGACTACAAAAACAATTCTTGCTTATTAAGAAATCAGTGGCTGGGATGTGGATCTGGGTTTTGGGTTTTGTTTTGGATTTGGATTTATTTTGTTTTGTGTTTTTAGACAGCATCTCAAAAAAGAAACCTGCAATTATATAAAACACTGAACAAGTACGCACTGTAGCAGTGAATACACTGAATCCGACATACAGAGGTCTTAGTGCGACCCTGTGCAAGGGTAACACATTTGTGAGGTACCACATATTCTTTTTTAAGAAGATTTCTCAAGTCTGGTGGTGGCATTGGCAGCTGTGCATGACTTTGACCCCAGCACTTGGGAGGCAGAGGCAGGCAGAGACCATGTCTCAAAACACGATAACAAAAGCCCAAACCAACCAACCAATCAACCAGGATTTCTAGTTTAATTTATGTGTGTAACTATGTAAGTGTGTATAAGTCTGGACACCTGTGACATCAGATCCCATGGAACTGGAGTTATAGATGGTTGTCAGCAGTTGCCATGTGGGGGGCTGGGAACTGAACCCAAGTCCCTGGAAGAACAGTAAATGCTCTTAACCACCAAGCCATATCATTATTCAGTGCACCCACTGCTTTTTCTTCTTCTTCTTCTTCTTCTTCTTCTTCTTCTTCTTCTTCTTCTTCTTCTTCTTCTTCTTCTTCTTCTTCATCATCATCATCATCATCATCATCATCATCTGGGTGTGGTGGTGTTCATTTTTAATCCCAACATCCAGGAGAAAGATACAGATAAATCTCTGAGTTCTAGGCCACTCAAAGACTATATAGTGAGTCTCAGTCCCCCAGAAAGGTCCAAACAAGAGAGGAAAAGTCAGTCTGAAATGATAGCATTCATCCCTTCACACGCGTATGTCATACACATGTGCACATTACAGCAATGGGGCAAAGTGTAGCAGGTCTCTCAGTTACTGGGGACACCTTTCCTTCCAACGCACTGACCACACACCTTCTCTCTTTCAAACCATATGGTGATCTTCCTGGTTCTTTCTCATTTTTCATGTTAAGATAGGCTCCTGCAGGGCTGGAGAGATGGCTCCGGGGTTAGGATAGGCTCCTGCAGGGCTGGAGAGGTGGCTCGGGGGTTAGGATAGGCTCCTGCAGGGCTGGAGAGATGGCTCGGGGGTTAGAAGCATTAGTTGCTCCACTGGAGGATCTGGATTCAGTTTTTAGCACCCACATGGCAGCTCACACCTGTCTATAACTCCAGTCCCAGGATGTCCAACACAGAGTGTACAAACACACATGTAGGTAGAACACCCACAAATAAAAATAAAGGTTAAAAAAAATGAAAAGGAGGCAGAGGCAGGCAGATTCTGAGTTTGAGGCCAGCCTGGTCTACAGAGTGAGTTCCAGGACAGCCAAGGTTGCACAGAGAAACCCTGTCAAAACAAAACAAAACAAAACAAAACAAAACAAAACAAAAGACAGGATCTTATCCAGGCTGGCATATATGGAGGTGGATGGCAGGTGTAACTTTTAATACATGGCACCATCCTGGGGCTAGTTAAAATCACTTGTTGCGTTTGCAGAGGTTGGGTTCCCAGCAATCACATGATGGCTCTCGACCATTTGTAATTCAAGTTCCAGGGCATGAATGCCTTCTTCTGACCTGTGGGCATCAGCTATGCATGTGGTACACTTGCATGCTTGAAGGCAAAACACTCATACACATAAATCTAAAAAAAAAAAAAAAAAAAGTTAATGGCATCCCTCCGACCATGTTTCCACATTTTGCTTGTGGGACCCCAAAATGTAGCCTCTGCTCCTCATCTGTCTCACTCTGCTTCTCCAGCAAGGCATGGACTCTGCCAGGAGCGACATGGAAGCCCAGAGAGTTTGCATGTTCAAATGGGGGATCATAGGAGGGTTGTGATAATATGTGTTTACAAAACTTTCAGCAGAATGTCAACCACCCAAAAAGCATCTGTACACCCTGGTCTGTCCCTCTCAGTGCTGGGACTGGGAGGGTGGCCAGACAGATTCCATCAGACCCAGCCTCGCTGCTAAGGACCAGACCTGAGGGCGGAGGAAAGGGAAACCTCCAACTGGGAAGCAATGGATCCAGTGTGAGGCACTGACCATTCACTGGGCTGGACGCTATCCAGCTCTGGACCAGGCAGTTTCCAAACTCTCCACATTCAGTTGAGTAGGGAACTAAGAGCAATGGGGATACTCCTGTACAATGAGGCACTTCCCATGTGTCAGAATGTATCTGAGGGAGGTCAGGGATGAGAGTAAACACCTGGGCAGGAGCAATGAGCAGAGCCAGGGACCAGGGGTATGAGTTTGTAGGATCCACCAGTCAGATTCTGGGCCTCAGTTTTCCCTCAAAAGAGACTTGAGGAGGAGTATAATAGTGGCTTACATTTTAATTGCAGCATTTGAGAGGCAAAGGCAGGTGGATCTTTTTGTGTTCCAGATCACAGTGAGCTCTAAGTCAACCAGGGCTACATAGTGAAAGTATGTTTAAAAAAACCAACAGAAGCCGGGTGTGGTGGCGCATGCCCTTAATCCCAGCACTAGGGAGGCAGAGGCAGGCAGATTTCTGAGTTCGAGACCAGCCTGGTCTACAAAGTGAGTTCCAGGACAGCCAGGGCTACACAGAGAAACCCTGTCTCGAAAAACCAAACCAAACCAAACCAAACCAAAAAACAAACAAAACAAAAACCCAACAGAGCAAAGCAAAGCAGGACTGGGGGGCCTGGCATCATTCCATAAGACACCATGGACTTGTAAGGACACATACTTTTTATTAGGTGTCCCCTAAAGAGAGAGAGCCCTGATACACAGGGAGTAGAAATGAAAACATTATCAGAGATGCCTTTTTTTTTTTCTTCCTGAGACAGTGCTTCTTTGTATAGCCCTGAATGTCTTGGAACTCTATCTGTAGACCAGGCTGGCCTCGAACTCACAGAGATCAGTCTGGCTCTGCCTCCTCAGTGCTGGGAGATTACACCACCACTGCCTGGCTTTCTTTATTTTTTTTTCTTCTTCAAGATAGAGTCGCACTACATAGACCAGGATGATCTCAAAGTCAGAGGTCTACCTGCCTCTACCTTCCTTGTGCTAGGATTAATGGTGTAATCCACCAAGCCCCACAGGGGACTTGACTTTTTTGTTTGTTTGTTTGTTTGTTTTGTTTTTTTCAAGACAGGGTTTCTCTGTGTAGCTCTGGCTGTCCTGGAAGTCACTTTGTAGACCAGGCTGGCCTCGAACTCAGAAATCCACCTGCCTCTGCCTCCCGAGTGCTGGGACTTGACTTTTTAAAGTTATTTTTATTATTATTGTGTGTTTGTGAGTGTGGGCACATGTCACAGCCTGCATGAGGAGGTCTGAGAACAACTCCCGGGACTCAGTTCTCTCCTACTGTGGTTCTGCAGCTCAGATTTGGGTCTCCAGGCTTTACCAGCAGGTACTTTCACCCACCAAGCCATCTCACCTGCCCCTTCCCCACTTTCTCTATCCCTTCATCCCTGTATACCTGTGGCTTCACAGCCAGAAGTTGGTATGTAGTCAAGAATGGCCTGGTACTCTTGATCTCCTTGCCTCTACCTTGCGAGTGCTGAGAATACTGGCTTGTACCACTGCATTTATGTAGCCCTGGGGCTAAGCTTGGGCTTCGTGCACATTAGGCAATCACTATACCTGAGCTACACCCCCAGTTCTTGTTGTGTATTGTTTTGAGGCAGGGTCTCATGGAGCCTAGGCTGGCCTTGAACTCCTGATCTTCCTGTTTGTGCCTCCTGAGTGTTGGGATTATTGGTATGCACCTCACTTCAACCTGCTTTGTCTGTTGTGTTCCTGTTCCTGATTTATGGGTTCCTTCATTTCAGCTTCTCAACTCTGGACTAAGAATCTTGGAACAAGAGCAAAACCCATTGCTGCTGAGGAGACCTCACCTTTCTGCCTCAAGTTCTCCAAAGGGACTTGCATCCATCTGGGAAGAGAGTAGGTTGTATTCACCACCCTGTCTGTGTTGGCCTTTAATCTAACTTTATCTGACACCTTGGGCTAACTTTGATCACATCTCACCCTCTAGTTTTTGTTTTGTTTTTTGGCAAGAGTGGACATTGGCCCTCTGGAGCCTGTTTTGGGCAGAGGGTGTTGAGAGGGTACTAAGGACAGAGTGGCCAGGACTGTGTGCTGAAGTTACCATGTCCACCAAGGTTCCCATCTATCTGAAACGTGGCAGCCGCAAAGGCAAGAAAGAGAAGCTTCGGGACCTGCTGTCCTCAGACATGATCAGCCCACCACTTGGGGACTTCCGTCACACTATTCACATTGGCAGCGGTGGTGGAGATGACATGTTTGGGGACATCTCCTTCCTCCAGGGCAAGTTCCATCTCCTTCCAGGAACAGCAGTGGAAGAGGCTGAGGAGGATGGCAGCTTCGACCTTCCCTTCCAGTTTACTCGCACGACAACAGTGTGTGGGCGAGAGCTCCCTGATGGGCTGTCACCTCTGCTCAAAAACGCCATCTCCCTCCCTGTAATTGGTGGCCCCCAGGCCCTCACTCTGCCCACAGCCCAGGCTCCACCTAAGCCTCCTCGCTTGCACCTTGAGTCTCCACAGCCTTCTCCACAGCCCTCCCCACAGGAGGCAGGAAATGTGGACGTCTGGAGGATTCCAGAAGCTGGCTCACCTCACAATGGGATGAGCCCTGAGCCAGAGGCTGAGGAGCCCTTCCTGTCCCATGCCAGCTCCCTGCTGTCTCTGCATGTGGACCTGGGGCCTTCTATCCTGGATGATGTCCTCCAGATTATGGATCAGGACCTAGGCCGTGTGCAGATCCCCACATAAAACCCTTGGCTGACCAGGCAGGTCACCCAGGCTGTAGTGATGCCCGGAGACATCTATGGACATTGGCCCTGACCTAGGAGTCAGGATCCCAGGTCACACCTATGGGTGCTGGTCAGTGTCTGCCATTTTGAGCCTTTGTTTTCCCTTCTCCCAATGGACAGAGTAAATCTTTGTTTTCATCTAACAACGTCCACAGGGGACCTGCAGAAGTTGCCCTAGAGACTCCTGCATCTCTTTGGTCATTTGATTCTCACTGCCAATTGCCCCCTTTCCCTCGGGCCCCTTGTGGGGAAGACTCTGCTAAAATGGAGCCCCCCTCCTTTGTCGGTATTGTTGGATATGCTCCCCACCAGTCTTTGTGTTCTGGTCTGGGAACATGGCATCCGTAAAGCGTGACATCTCCTGCCTTGTGTCCTGTCCCATCCTTTCCTCACATGACCAGGGATTCTGGTCGCAATAAAACATGCTGCTGCTGGTGGCTGACCATCCTGTCCCCTTGTCCTGGGTGTCCCTCTGAAGGTCGGCCAGTCTCCACGAACAGTGGGCTCACGTGTGAAAAGCCCACCCTAGAAGATTCCACAGAGGTTGTGCCTTCCCTCCTGGGGGTTGTACTTCAGTCTGCACCCACAGTGAGAAGGACATAGAATAATCTGCACTGGTTATGTTGTAGCTGTGACAAATACCTGATGAAAACAGCTTCGGGAAGCAGGTTTATCCTGGTGCCTGGGTACAGCCCAGTCCACTAAGCTAAGAAGTCATGGGAGCAGGGGCTTGAGGCAGCCACGGTCAGGAAGCCAAAAGTGATGTCTGTAGGTGTTCCCATTACTTTTTTTTTCCTTGTTCCGGTCAACCCTGCTCGCTCCGGCCAGCCGGCCCCGCTCGCTCCTGTTGGTCCTGCTTGTTCAGTCCCTGCTCTCTCCAGTCCAAGGATTCATTTATTATTATTCATAAGTACACTATAACTGATTTCAGAGCACCTGAAGAGGGCATCAGATCTCATTACAGGTAGTTGTAAGCCACCATGCGGTTGCTGGGATTTGAACTCATCACCTTCGGAAAAGCAGTCGGGTGCTCTTACCCTCTGAGCCATCTCACCAGCCCCCTTTTTTTTTTTTTTTAACTTTTTTTTGGTTTTTTGAGACAGGGTTTCTCTGTATAGCCCTGGCTGTCCTGGAACTCACTTTGTAGACCAGGCTGGCCTTGAACTCAGAAATCCACCTGCCTCTGCCTCCCGAGTGCTGGGATTAAAGGCGTGCGCCACCAAGCCCGGCCCATTACTTTCTTTTATTTAGTCTGGGACTTCAGCCCACAGTCAGGTGGTCTTTCCACCACCATTAACTAGATCTAGAAAGTCCTTTACAGACACCTCCAGAGTCTCCATGGTGAGTCTCATCTCATTAAGTTGACCACCAAGACTAACTACCATCCAAACCAAGTATCAGGGGTGGATATTGGACATTGATTTGGTGTTTGGCAGGTAGGGGCTGGAAGGGGCTGGAGAGATGGCCCACTAGATACGAATGCTGGCTGTTCTTACAGAGGGACTGAGTTCAGTTTACGTGGTGCTGTGGACTGAACTCAGAACTTCTTGCATGTTAGGTTGGCGCTCTACCAACTGAACTACATGTTTGCTCTTCAATTAATGCTATACCATAGTATTTTTTTTTTTTTCGAGACAGGGTTTCTCTGTATAGCCCTGGCTGTCCTGGAACTCACTTTGTAGACCAGGCTGGCCTCGAACTCAGAAATCCGCCTGCCTCTGCCTCCCGAGTGCTGGGATTAAAGGCGTGTACCACCATGCCCAGTTGTATGCCATACTTTTTATATTGCAAAAGATTGAGATGAGCTGATAAGGGAATGGCCACATGAATGGGCAGAAATTCTGTATTTGTGGTAAGACTTTTTTTTGTGTTTTCTAACAAAAGCAAGGTGCAGTATCCCGTGTGTTGATGGGTTCTACATTCATGAGCTAGACAATCCATGGGCCAATATGTAAGTACACTCTAGCTGTCTTCAGACACTCCAGAAGAGGGAATCAGATTTCGTTACGGATGGTTGTGAGCCACCATGTGGTTGCTGGGATTTGAACTCGGGACCTTCGGAAGAGCAGTCGGTGCTCTTAACCACTGAGCCATCTGGCCAGCCCAGGCCAATATACTCTTAAAAAACTGCAGGGCACTAGAGATGGCTCACTGGTTAAGAGAACTTACTCCTTTTCCAAAGGACCAGGGTTCAATTCCCAGAACCCACAGGGCAGTTTACAACCATACGATGCTGATGCCCTCTTCTGGCCTTCCTGCCACCCCACTCCACCACCGCCCCCAGCATCAAGCAAGTAAGTGATGCATAGACATCCCTGCAAGCAAAACATTCAAATGCCGGGCGTGGTGGCGCACGCCTTTAATCACAGCACTTGGGAGGCAGAGGCAGGCAGATTTCTGAGTTTGAGGCCAGCCTGGTCTACAGAGTGAGTTCCAGGACAGCCAGGACTACACAGAGAAACCCTGTCTCGAAACAAACAAACAAACAAACAAACAAACAAACAAAAACATTCAAATACATAAAATAAAATTTAAAAATAAAAAAAATTGCTCTTGAGGGCGGAAGAGATGTCTCAATGGTTAAGAGTATTTGCTGTTCTCCAGAGGATGCGTATAGAATACATTCACACACACACACACACACACACACACACATACACATGCACACAAAGTAAATCTTTAAAACAACAAAACCAGTAAATGCCTGGCAGTGGTGACTCGTACCTTTAGTCCTAGTACTTGAGAGGCAAAAGCTGGTGAATCTTTGTGAGTCTGAAGCCACCCTGGTCTCCATAGTGAGCTCAGATATGTAGATAGACCCGGTCTCAAAAGCAAACAAAAGGGCCGGGCGTGGTGGTGCACGCCTTTAATCCCAGCACTCGGGAGGCAGAGGCAGGCGAATTTCTGAGTTCGAGGCCAGCCTGGTCTACAAAGTGAGTTCCAGGACAGCCAGGGCTATACAGAGAAACCCTGTCTCGAAAAACCAAAAAAAAAAAAAAAAAAAAAAAAAAGAAAAAAAAAAAACAAATACAAATAGAAAACTTAAAAGCCCGTGTACTGTAGGAACACTTGACATTGTTAGCTGTCCGATAAACACTTGTGTGTACTTTGGGACTTCCTTTTGATTATGGTATTTGAAGGATATGGTACCTAGACAAGCTAAAGAGGGAAGGTCCTGACTTCTACTTCTAGCTACCTCAGTGTAAGCAGGTACCTGAGGTCAAGAGTTCAAAGCCTCAGATTACCACTGAGAGGAGCTAGCTCCCTGTGTGGCTGTTGTCTGACACAGGGATCTGGGAACCCAAGGCAATAATGCCCTCCTCCTGTGGCTCCTCCAGCCTCAGCTTGGGTTTCCAGTGAGGCTGGATGGGTAAGGATGTAAGAAAGGTGCCTCTTCTTACCCCACCCACCCTACCAGAAGAGAGGCTCTCTTAGCACTGAGGCTGCAGGGAAGTGAGACCGCCCTTAGCTCCCTGCAGGCTTACAGACTCTGCCAGGGCCTGCAGCTGACATTCCATGCGGTTGGTAGCCAGGTGTAAGCTTTGGGTGGGTCTATGGTGGTTTGAATATAGTTGGCCCAGAGAGTGGCCTTTTTGGAGGAGGTATGTCACTGTGGGGGTAGGCTTTGAGAGATTTTCCTCCTAGCTACCTAGAAGCCAGTCTTTTCCTGTTTGTCTTCTGAATAAGATGTAGAACTCTCAGCTCCTCCAGAGCCATGTCTACCTGGATGCTGCCATGCTTCCTGCTATGATAATAGACTGAACCTCTGAAACTGTAAACTTGCTCCAATTAAATATCGTAATTATAAGAGTTGCCTTGGTCATGGTGTCTCCTCACAGCAATGGAATCCCTAACTAAGATAGGGTCCCATTGAGCCATAGTAGGTCAAAAGAGAATGTTGGATCTTGGAGTTGGATTTATACAGAGCCTCTGTGTAGTGTGAGCTTAGGTTTTTCAAAACTGACTTTATTTATTTATTTTTTTTAAAGATTTATTTTATTATATGTGAGTACACTGTAGCTGTCTTCAGACACTCCAGAAGAGGGCGCCAGATCTCGTTACGGATGGTTGTGAGCCACCATGTGGTTGCTGGGATCTGAACTTATCACCTTCGGAAGAGCAGTCGGGTGCTCTTACCCGCTGAGCCATCTCACCAGCCCTATTTGGGGTTCTTAACCCTCCCTTTTAGCCCACCAACCAGAGGTAGGGAAAAAGCAAGGTTAATAGGCAAAGAGAGTTGTGGCCCTGTTTAGAAGTACTTCCTGAGCCGGGCGTGGTGGCTCACGCCTTTAGTCCCAGCACTCGGGAGGCAGAGGCAGGCGGATTTCTGAGTTCGAGGCTAGCCTGGTCTACAAAGTGAGTTCCAGGACAGCCAGGGCTATACAGAGAAACCCTGTCTCGAAAAACCAAAAAAAAAAAAAAAAAAAAAGAAGTACTTCCTTTGGGCGATTCTACTCTTCATAGTCAGGATACCAGCAGACCAGTTCAATAGCAAGCACCAAACACGAATCAGTAGCAGTGGCACAATCCAACAGACACAGCCAGGCTCTGCTGATGCAGCCAGAGTCAGCCAGGATACCGAGAGACAGTGTTTAGTGAGTGAGTTTCTCTCTATGAAGTGAAGGCCAGTGAAGCATTGATGGTGTAGAAGTGCAAGAGCTCCCTCTCATTGTTCCTGGGGTTCCAATTATATTCTTTCTAATCACACACTCTCTCAAGTGTCTGTTTTCGGCAAAATATCACATGTCCTCTCACAAGACAGCTTCCAGAAAAACATCACATGACATGACTAAATTGTTAAAGAAACCAGAAGTTTCCACTTCAGTGGAGGCTCTGGGAACTTTTGCTGTTTGCTGCCATTGTCCCTCAGGTTTTCTATGTAGCCCCAGTGGCTTGGAGCTTGTGTAGCCTGGATGGGCCTTGAACTTGTGGCAATCCTCCTACCTCCTAAAAAAAAAAAAAAGACCATCTATGCATATGTATACATATACATATATACATATATATCAGGTCCAATGTGGACAGAGAGTAGCTCGCTTCTAAATCCATTGAAACCGAGGTTTGGTGACTTTGTTAGGAGCTATTTCAAAAGGTCTGGTGGGAACAAAAGCACTCAGTAAGCAGAAGAGAGCCTAGGAAAACAGGGCAGCACAGAATACGGATGAAAATCTGCTTTAAGTGCCGGGCATGGTGCCGCACGCCTTTAATCCCAGCACTTGGGAGGCAGAGGCAGGCAGATTTCTGAGTTCGAGGCCAGCCTGGTCTACAAAGTGAGTTCCAGGACAGCCAGGGCTATACAGAGAAACCCTGTCTCGAAAAACAAAAACAAAAAACAAAAAAAAAAAACCAAAAAAAACAACAACAAAAAAGAAAATCTGTTTTAAAAGAGTGAAAAGAAATGGGCCGATATGCAATGCCAGTGGGCTTAAGGGAGTCCTGTTGGTTTCTTCTTCTTTTTCTGTTTGTTTTTGTTTGTTTGTTTGTTTGTTTTTTTTTTTTTTTCGAGACAGGGTTCCTCTGTATAGCCCTGGCTGTCCTGGAACTCACTGTGTAGACCAGGCTGGCCTTGAACTCAGAAATCTGCCTGCCTCTGCCTCCCAAGTGCTGGGATAAGTTCAAGGACTAGGTTTACTGACAGGAATTGTCCGAATGAGAGTCAGGACCAAGAACAGCCCATTTTGGGCGTTCACTTTCCATTCTCTAAAATGGGCTGACTGGGAACAGAGGTACCTAAGGGACTCCCTGTGAGTCAACCACGCGGGTAACGGCCAGCCAGGCAGGACACTGATGCTCCTTCTAGCCCATCCGCGTGGCCTTTTACCTTACCTTTCTCACTTTCCAACTAAGTCAGATCTCCTACCTGAGGCTCCGCTAAATGGAGGGGAGCCGGATCTCCAGAATGAGCTGCAGAGGGCAAGTAAGTTTTCCAATCGCGCCTGCGCGCTGGGATCCCCTAGGCTCCTTCAGGACAGGTCGTTCTGGAGCGCTCGCTCTCGTGGGCCTGTGCGTGCGCGCGCACCCTCTGGCTGCGCCTGCGCAGAGAGTCGAGGACCCTGTGTCCTGAGAAGGCTTAGCGCCTGCGCGTTATGGGTTTCGGGGCCTCCCGGCCTGAGGGAGAGGAACAGGGAAGATGGCGGCTGTGGTGGAGAATGTAGTGAAGCTGTGAGTGGTCTTTCTTTTTTTTTTTTTTCTTTTTTCATTTTTAATCTCTCCTGTACCAATCTTGTAAAGGACCTGGGAGTAGAGAGGGAGGTGCGGGAAGAGACAAGGTAGAGAGAAGGACATGCCCGGGAAGTCCTTGCTTGCGACTGCTGGTAGGGAGGGCAACAGGAGACTCGGGAGACGGCGCTGGGCTTCTTTTGGAAACTTGTAGAGGCCGGGAGGGGGGCACACCGGAGTCCCCGACCTGCGTCCTCCTCGCGGGCCGAGCCCCGAGCGGAGCTGCGGGCTGCGAGCGAGAGGCTCACGGTCCCTGGCCCCTCTCTGGAGACGCGTCAGTCCCGCCGAGCCGAGGCCGGCGGCTCTAGGAGATCGGGGTCCCCTCCCCGCCCACCGCCGTCCCTGGGGCCACAGGCTCCGCCGTCCCTGCGGTATCCTAAGACTTAAGCAGCCCGGTGACATTAACCGGGGAATCCGGGGTCCACGAAACTAAAAATGTTCTTGGGAAGAATTGGTCCAAGAGCAGATACCGAAGGGAAAGAACTTCGGGGAGTGGGGAACTAGACCGGAACCGGACGGCCTTCCAGTCCGCAGGAGCCCCGAGGTGGGCGTTCTCTGTCTCCCAGATGCCATTGTGCGGGTCAGGTTTCGAGCCGAGCTGAAGTTAACGGTTGTTGGGAAACACCGGGAACGGGGACTGGCCTGTTAGCTGCTTCCCCCCGAGTTGGAGATGTTTGGGGTTTTGATGAGTCTCTTCTTTCCTTCTTGAAGAAGAATCCGAGAGTTTTGGAACGGGGTGCCCATTGGATTTAAGAATGGCCTTCTCTTCCTTTAATGGCCATGTTGGATGTGATGTAAGGGTAGAGAAATTGAAGTGTTCAGCTGTCCAGTCAAAGCTTTTGGATTCTGGATGACAAAGTAAAGGCTTAGGAACCATTCTGGAGGACTTTTCGCAGCTTCATCTGGCTCTGTCGTGGGCTGAGCTCCAATCGTTCCAAGAGGTTTTTTAAATGTATTATTTTTTTAAGGTTAGGTTGCTTCTTCCCTGCTGCTCGCAGCCCTTTTCTTTGAGAATGCTTTCCCGCTTCCATTAAGCTAAGTGCCTTCTCTTGTGGCTTTTTTTTTTGACTCACTTTTGCCTTCATCCTGCTGCCTCTTTCAACCACCCCTCCTCCTAACACTATTATCTCTGTGATCTGCCCACTCCGGATCCCCGGCTCACTTCAGGATGACATTTCCCTCAATTTAGAAATGAAGCTGTTAATTTAACATTTTTATAGTTCTCCTTCTGGACTCAGAAGTGAGGTCTTTATTACTCTGCCTTTCTCTTTGTTGACCCCCCCCTATTCCCCTGGATGGGGAGTTGTCCTGTGCTCCCCCCCCCCCAGGTTTCCTATGGAAAGAGGAGTCACAGCTTTTACCCTGGAAATCTTACTTTCTAAAAGTATATGCTTGCCTAGGTTTTCAGAATTAGATGTTAATGGAGTTCTTCATGTTGAAAGATGGTCTGGCAGAAAATGGAGTTGCCAACCCATTGGTGTAGTATTTTAAGTGTTGGGTGCCATTTAAGTAGAGCACTGCTCTTCAGGTCTTTTTCACTCACTGGTTCCTGAGTATCAGTGAGGTACTAACTTGCTGCTCCTCAGTTGTAGGTGCAGAAGACTGGACATCCCCAACATGTTCCCCGCAGAACTTTCCCTATACAGAGAAGGCTTTGATTCTCACACCATTCTCACTCTGGAAAGATGCCTTTCTGATACCTTTTTTTTTTTTTTTTTTTAAATAGTATGCTTTCGTCTTCTGTCAGCTGCCATCACTCATTGAGGGAAAGACCACTAGCTCATCTTTTTCATTTTTGCCGTGTTAGAAGACTTTCTGTCTTAATTTTCTGTTTTTCTCAAATACAATTTCATGGTTGAAATAGTATTTATAGTGATCTTATTAGAGTAAATACTAGTGTAAAAATAACCACGGCTGCCAACTAGTTTTTAAAACTTTCTATGAGTTATATGAGGCTATCCGTAGAAGAACAAAAGCTTGGAATTTTTTGCTACAGAGTCTTGAATTTGTGTGTACTCTCCTCTTTTGCTCTCTTCGCACGCACGCACACACGCATGCACGCGCGCACACACACACACACACACAGTCTTATCCGGCCATCTTTCCTACTAGAGCACCTGCTTGGCTTTCTAGAATTTTACCTGGCCTGTAGGAGCCCTGACTGGACGTTCCAGTCATCCCTCCAGGCCTCCCTCAGGCTCCGTGCTCTGACTTTGCAGTCTTCAGCCCCACTGGGCTGGTCCTTCCTTCCGTTTGACTTCCAGTGTCAGTATCAATTCCCATCAGCAGAAACAAAGGAGCTGCTGCAGTCAGCCTTGTTTATCCAATTTTCCTGTGTGGTAAGGACATGGCTGCCTCCTAAAGGCAAGCCAGTGTGAGTCTGCTCTCTCTGTGCTGTGCTCTCCAACACATTCATCCTTTAATTATAGTTATTCCTGCTCATTGGATCCACTCAGGCTGTACTTGTAATGTTGCTGTGTGTGCTGTGTGGCTTTTTCATTTGCTGGGAACAAACTAAGCTGTGCAATGGTCTCTTGTGACTGCTCAGTGAAAGTCCCCATCAGAGTCTACGTTAGGGCTTGTTGATACAGCTTTAGTAATAGCATTAGACACTGAGACCTTACTCCCTCCTGCTTTTCATGCGCTCTTATCCCTATTATCTTCATCAAAATCCTGTTAGGTCAGAGCTCATTTAGTCTAACTGCCCCAATCTATGGGAGAGGAATGGAGGTTCATACAGGTTAATTACATGGCTGTGTCCATGTGGTAGTTATAGCCAAGCCAGGCTTTTCACTCCCAAATCCACCCTGATGCGATCTAGACACCAGATGCTATGGGTAAGAAGTCCCTCAGTGTTTGCTTTTTGAGGCTAAGAATGTGGCTCAGTTGGTAGAGTACTTGTTTAGCATACAAGAGATCCTGGTTTGATTAGCCAGCACCATAAAACTGCATGTGGTAGTGCTTGTGGTAGTTGGGGAGATAGAGGCAGGAAGATCAAAAATTCAAAGTCATTGTTGACTACGGGTGGGGTTTGAGTCCAATATGAGCTACACAAGCCTCTATTTAAGAAAAAGATTGCCAGCGTGGTGGCGCACACCTTTAATCCCAGCACTCGGGAGGCAGAGGCAGGTGGATTTCTGAGTTCGAGGCCAGCCTGGTCTACAGAGTGAGTTCCAGGACAGCCAGGGCTACACAGAGAAACCCTGTCTCAAAAAACCAAAAGAAAAAAGAAAAAGATTGAATATTGACTGAGTTCAGTGGTAAAATACATGTAGTATTTGGGAGGCTCTGCATATGAGCCCCAGGACAACAAAAAGATTGATTGATTGATTGATTGATTATAAATGAGTCCTTACAGCCTTAAAGCTTACCCTTCTGTACCAAAACAATTGGGGTTATTGAACCACAAAACCCCTAGCTCTCCAGTTTCTTTTCTTTTCTTTTCTTCTTCTTTTTTTGTTTTTTTTCAAGACAGGGTTTCTCTGTATAGCTCTGGCTGTCTTGGAACTCACTTTGTAGACCAGGCTGGCCTCGAACTCAGAAATCCGCCTGCTTCTGCCTCCTGAGTGCTGGGATTAAAGGTGTGCACCACCACGCCTGGCTAGCTCTCCGGTTTCTTGTCTTTTCTTTTTTTTTTTTTTTTTTTTTGGTTTTTCGAGACAGGGTTTCTCTGTATAGCCCTGGCTGTCCTGGAACTCACTTGGTAGACCAGGCTGGCCTCGAACTCAGAAATCCGCCTGCCTCTGCCTCCCGAGTGCTGGGATTAAAGGCGTGCGCCACCACGCCCGGCTTCTTGTCTTTTCTTAAAGTACTTAGAGAATCCCTCTCAGATTTCAGATTACCTCCTTCAGGACCAGAAAATTTTGGGTATCAGTTGTGTGACAGGAAGAGCCTGAGATGGGCTTTAGTGTAACAGATTTTCTGTTAGTATTAGTGCTTAATAAAAGCTTTGAGGAACTTGGGGAATTTCTTTTCCTGGAACATTGCATCACCTTGTGGATACATGAGTGGTCAAAGCCCATGATGCCTCTTAGTACTGTGCCTGCCTTTCTTTCCCCCCTAATCACCTTTGGATCATGAAGAGCTTTTAAATTTTATCTCATTTGTATGAGTGTTTTGCCTGTATGTATGTGTGCCTGGTGCCCACAGAGGTCAGAAGAGGGAATTAGATCCCTGTAACTGCAGTTGATGGATAGTTGTGAACTAAACCCAGACAGCCCCTCCTCAAGAACAAGTGTTTTTGTTATGTTTTTGGTTTGTTTGGTTGTTTTTTTTTGTTTGTTTGTTTTGGTTTTTTTTGGGGGGGGGGGGGGTTGAGACAGGGTCTCTCTGTAGTGTTGGTTGTCCTGGAACTCGATCTGTAGATGAGATTGGTCTCGAACCCAGAGATCCACCTGCCTCTGCTTCCTGAGTGCTGGCATTAAATGCATGCTCCACCAAGCCCAACTCAATGATAATTTGTTGTTGTTTTTGTTTCTTTGGGTTTTTTTTTTGTTTTTTTTTTTTAAAGTCTCATGTAGTTCAGACTGTACTTGGACTTGCTATCTAGCTGAGGATGACTTAATGCTTCTACCTCTCATGTGCTAGGATTATAGGTGTGCCACCAACCCTGCCTAGTTTGGGGTTTTTTTGTTTGTTTTTTTTTGTTTTGTTTTGTTTTTTTGGCTTTTCTAGACAGGGTTTCTCTGTATAGTCCTGGCTGTCCTGGAACTCACTTTGTAGACCAGGCTGGCCTCGAACTCAGAAATCCGCCTGCCTCTGTCTCCCGAGTGCTGGGATTAAAGGCCTGTGCCACCACGCCCAGCCTAGTTTGGGTTTTGAGGCAGAGTTTTGCTATGCAGCCCAGCTGGCCTTGAAGTCAGGGTACTAGCAAGAGCTTCATTTTTTATAACCAAATAGCATTTTGAGGGGTAGATCTACTAATAGTGTGCTAAAAATCTTGTGACCAGTCATTTAGATCCGTTTTCCCCATTTGTCAGAGGAAGTTACTATCTACAGTAATGTCTGCAGCTCACATGCTTAGGTTAAGACGAGTAACATATTAACCCACATGAGTTGGACACATGAGAACCACAGAATGAGCAGTTCATTTCTTCTTGTCCCTCCCTCCCCCAGCAGTGGCAGATTGAATCCAGAGCCCTGAACAAGATCTCTACCACAGCTCTTTCCTTGGCCATTCTTCACTCTGTGTGGATTAAGATTTAAGTTTGACTTGGCAGCTGAGACAGGAGGATTTTCATGAGTTCAGTACCTAGACTGCAGAATGAAAGAGACCTTGTCTCAGAACAAACAAATATTTAAAAAGCTTATGTCTGGGCCTGGTGAGATGGCTCAGTGGTTAAGAGCACCGACTTCTCTTCCAGAGGTCCTGAGTTCAAATCCCTGCAACCACATGGTGGCTCATAACCATCCTTAACGAAATCTGATGCTTTCTTCTGGGGTGTCTGAAGACAGCTACAGTGTACTTACAAGCTTATGTCTGATTATCCACATGATAAAATCATGTGTCACAATGATTATTAGGGGCTCTGGCCCAGCCCCTAGTAACTTGTCTTTCCTTGTGTGATAGCTTAGTGATGGTTCTTCTTGTCCCTTGAGGCAGAATAGGAGACAAGTAACAGAAAAGAGAGCCTCTTAGACTCCTGAGCCTTTGCGAGAAGCAGTTGACAGGGAAGAAGGGTGACGTGGCCCCACACCTCTGTTTTACCTTCCTGCAGCCTTGGGGAGCAGTACTACAAAGATGCCATGGAACAGTGCCACAATTATAACGCCCGCCTCTGTGCTGAGCGTAGTGTGCGTCTGCCTTTCCTGGACTCACAGACTGGAGTAGCCCAGAGCAATTGTTATATCTGGATGGAAAAGCGACACCGGGGACCAGGTAAGGTTGCAGGCTTCGGGAAAGGTGACACAGGAGCATGAGGAAGTTTCTGTTGTCCCTTAGAAGATGGGGTAGTTGAAGGCTCCTCCACTGCTCACCCCAGTAGATGAGAATGGGGAGGACAAAGCAGCCAGCTTTTGTTTTTGGCCTATGAAGCAGCTATGATCTCCTGACGACTAAGAACAGCTGCGTATTTCCGCTGACATCTGGTTTTCTTTTCCATGAAGTATTCCCACCTGGCCCAGGCTCATGTGTTCTGCATCACTCCCTTGCTCTAGAACTCAACAGAGTTCTCATCCACAAAATGTTTGCCATCATTTTTGGGGGCTGGATTAGGGCTTAATTGTTCTTCCTTCCTTTCTTCCACAGGATTGGCCTCTGGACAGTTATACTCCTATCCTGCCCGACGCTGGCGGAAAAAGCGCCGAGCCCACCCACCTGAGGATCCCAGGCTTTCTTTCCCATCGATTAAACCAGGTAGAGGCTGTGGGGGCTCGGTTGCTAGAGTACTCACTCAGCATGCACAGGGCCTGGGTTTAATAGCCAGTTTTGCATAAACAGAACATAGTTGTATATTCCTATATAATAATAGCATTGAGGCAGTTGGGGCAGGAGGATCAGAAATTCAAGGTCATTCTCTACTAATTGGAAGTTTGAGACCAGCCTGGGCTACATGAGAGCCTCAAAAAAACAAACAAAACCATGAAATTATCTCAAAATAATATGGGCTGGAGAAGTGTCCTAGTGCTTGGTGTACAGACACAAGGATCTAAATTCTAATCTAGAGTTTATTCAAAAATATCAGTGTAGTGATGGGCCTTTAATCCCAGCATTGGGAGGCAGAGGCAGGCGGATTTCTGAGTTTGAGGCCAGCCTGGTCTACAGAGTGAGTTCCAGGACAGCCAGTTCTACAGAGAAACCCTGTCTCAAAAAACAAACAATCAGCTCAGTGTGGCCGACATTTTCCTATAATCTCAAAACTGTGAGTACAGCGCTGGGCCTTCTAGCTGCCCGTCTAACTCGGGGTTCAGTGAGAGCCTCCAAGGTAATATGGCAGAGTGATAGAGCAGGACACCGATGTCCTTCTCCAACGTGTGTACCCACATGTGTTCATGGACCATACAGACATATACTACATACATAGGCACCAGATAAACCAAGTAAGGGGCTCACTTCCTAAGCAGGGCCATGGTCTGTGTGACAAGGCTTGCTGATCACCTGCTGTTCCACAGCTCTATGTTAGAGCTTGCACAGACTATACTTTCATCCCTCAAGGAGCTTGCTGTCTTAGTGAAAAACAGGTAAATAAAGCTGTATTCCAGTGCTGGCTGAACAGATTCATCTTGGTTCCTGGAGAACGGAAGTGGCTGGGTTTGACTTGGCCCCACATGGTGTAGGTTCAGCTTCAGCCCTTCTGAGTTAGCTTCGTCTTGGCTTTTTGCAGACACTGACCAGACTCTGAAGAAAGAGGGGCTTATCTCTCAGGATGGCAGCAGTTTAGAGGCTCTGTTGCGTACTGATCCCCTGGAGAAACGGGGTGCCCCAGATCCCCGAGTTGACGATGACAGCCTGGGCGAGTTTCCTGTTAGCAACAGTCGCGCACGGAAGGTCTGTTATTGCCATGGCTAGAAGACTTTAATAGAACCAGCCTTTTCTTTGTGGGTTGGAAGGTTCACCCAGTTAGAATTGAAGCAGATCATGGTAGGACACATGCTTGTTGATGTGTATGTAAGCCCTAGCACAAAACCCAAAAATAGCTGGAATGGAAGTTGAAGCTGCCCCTGCAGTCCTGTGCTCTGCTGGGCACCAGCCCTGACTGCCTTCCACACTACTCTTCCCAGTACAGGCTCACTCACTCACTCTCACACACAAGGTTTTGTTAGAGACTTAGATACCTGGAGTTACATAGGTGAAACACACTTGGTTCACGCCTGTCAACTGGGAAGTTATGCTAAGTTTAAAGATGAGAAGAGCTACAGATAAGCCAGGTACTGTGCTAAGTATTTTTTCGTATGCTTCCTCTTGTACAGCCTTATGAGGTAGGTCCTGTGGTTCCCATTTCATGGACAAGGAGGCAGAAGCAAAGCAGTTAAAACTTCCTCAAGGTCAAGTAAGCAGCAAAACTCATTGAAGTAGGACATGAAAGTTCGAAGCAGAGCAGACAGGACAGGATGTGGCTGCCTGGGGTACCAGGAGAGCTTTATGGAAACTGTTTGGCCTCTGAGAGATGGGGGACAGGCATTCTAGATTAAGGGAGCAACTTGAAGAGGCACAGTGAAAAGAAAGCATTCAAGGAAGCAGGATTGGGGTACAGGGTGAGGAAGGATTCTGGGTAAGGTTAAGCCCCACAGGAGCTTCTGGGTGGTTCCAAGTGGCTAATTCTCTATCATGAGGGCGCTTTAGGGTGTGTTTGAATTCTGCTCATTCACATGTTGTGCTCCACTCAGCGGATCATTGAACCCGATGACTTCCTTGATGACCTTGATGATGAGGACTATGAAGAAGATACTCCAAAGCGTCGGGGGAAGGGGAAATCCAAGGTGAGGAGCTAATGCACTTCTGAAGAAGGAAGCAGGCTGGTCTGTGGAGACCAGTCTTTATGTTCTTCTGGCCAAGGCACATTGGTGAGGGCATCGTCATCGTTTTGGTTTTCTTGGCAGAGTAAGGGTGTGAGCAGTGCCCGGAAGAAGCTGGATGCTTCCATCCTGGAGGACCGGGATAAGCCCTATGCCTGTGACAGTGAGTGCCACCTGAGGGGTGGGTAGTTCTCTCCTTGGACCCAGCTCCTGCTCTGGATGTGAGAGGAGGGCGGGTCATGGTCTTGCACTGAATGGTAAAACAACCCTGGGTTCTTGTCCTGCCTGCCAACCTGGCCTTTGCTTACCAGTGGGTGGGACCTGCATGCTCTGGGGCGAGGTTTCTGTGGGTCCTGGGATGGGAGGATGAGGGAACTCAAAGCAGGCAGGGTTGGCCTCACAGTGGGCAGCATCCAGATCTGCTGACCCATCAAGGCAGGGCACAGGGGGCCAGCCCTGTGGGTTAGTGTCTGTTCTCTTTCCCTTTGCTTTGGCTTACCCTACTTCTGTGCCTCCAGCCTGAAGTGCCACTGCTGGGGTCCTCTCTCACTCGCTCTGTTTTCCTGCTGCTGCCGCCCTGTCTCAAATGTATCAAGGCCTTCTTCTCATGACTTTTCTTTCTGTCTTTCAGATAGTTTCAAACAAAAGCATACCTCGAAAGCGCCCCAGAGAGGTAGCTCTCTCAACTTTTCAGACTTGTGTTTTCCTGTCCCTTTTCCCTCTTCCCTCCTTCCTCCTGCCTTTCTCATTTCCTGTGATACTAGCTTTGGAATCTCTGCAACGGTATGAGGGTAGTGCTGTGGTACCCGGGTGTGCTCCGTTCTCAGTCCTAGCAGCTGTCTTTACCATTGCTTGTCTCCCACAGACTTAATCCTATGGTCACTTAGCCTAGTATTAACAGAACCCCTTATGGATAGATTTCATCTGATGTTCCCCAAGCAGACAGCTGGTGGTCAGCTCATGCTCCCACCGTGACACCGCCCCCTCCTCCCTTCCTCCCATCCCTTCCTGCTGGCCCCCTTGCCCCTCTTGGTGTCATTGCTCAGGATAAAATACCATGTAATCTTTCCTTGCTGGTTGGCAGGGGCTGGGCAGGGCACTAGTGTGGAGATGTACTTCAGATTCTTTGGGGGAGTTATCCTGGCTGGCAGTTAGTAGGTGTTTACCAAGAAACCTACCCTCAGCCCTTCATCTGTTTAGTTGGGATTGGTATACACAGGGTGGCATGAACCTGCCACATTTACATAGCAGAAAAAGAGTCTGACATCTCTTTGTTACATTTCCCCTTTTGCCATAGGCCAGACTGTAGAACTTTACAGACCTGGAGCTCCCAGATGGTTACTACTTCTGGGGCAAGTTGATACAGCATGGGCTAAGTCCTTCTAAAAGCCAGCATAGAAAAATGTTGGTAGCTATTGTGTTTTAGAGAGGGAATAGAATGCAGGAAACTAAAGAGGTCCAGAGACTGATGCTCTTGGCTGAGGGGAAGGGGCCATCACTAAAGCTTGTCCCAGAGTAGAGAGATACTGGGGGCAGAGATGTTCCTGTGGGCCTCATTTGGAGCTTCAGAGCTTGTCAGAGTGGGAAAGTAGCACCTTTGTGTTCTAATACTTCTCTGCAATCTTTCTCCCGCCCAGTTTGTGGAAAACGTTACAAGAACCGACCTGGCCTCAGTTACCACTATGCCCATTCCCACCTGGCTGAAGAGGAAGGAGAGGACAAAGAAGACTCCCAACCACCCACTCCTGTGTCCCAGAGGTCTGAGGAGCAGAAATGTAAGCTGAGCTGTCAGGGCAGGCAAGCAGGAGAGGAAGCAGCCTATTTATAAAAACCCTTCATAGAGAGAGTNGTTACAAGAACCGACCTGGCCTCAGTTACCACTATGCCCATTCCCACCTGGCTGAAGAGGAAGGAGAGGACAAAGAAGACTCCCAACCACCCACTCCTGTGTCCCAGAGGTCTGAGGAGCAGAAATGTAAGCTGAGCTGTCAGGGCAGGCAAGCAGGAGAGGAAGCAGCCTATTTATAAAAACCCTTCATAGAGAGAGTATAGGGTATCCCAGGGTTCCCTTGAGAATCATCAGAATTTTTTTCTTTTTCCCTTTAGCCAAGAAAGGACCTGATGGATTGGCCCTGCCTAACAACTACTGTGACTTCTGCCTAGGAGACTCAAAAATCAACAAGAAGACAGGGCAGCCTGAGGAGCTAGTGTCCTGTTCCGACTGTGGCCGCTCAGGTACCTTCATCCTCAAAGAGCAGACTGTACTCAGTGCCCAGGAACCTCTTGGCCTGCTTCCTTGGGTGCTGTTACAATCAGGCAACCTTTCTTACACACTCCCCACCCTGGTTTCCAACCACTTATTTGACTCCCCTCCTCCACAGGGCATCCATCCTGCCTGCAGTTCACCCCTGTGATGATGGCAGCCGTGAAGACCTACCGTTGGCAGTGCATCGAGTGCAAGTGTTGCAACCTCTGTGGCACGTCAGAGAATGATGTGAGTGTCTGTCGCTGAGCCTGCCTGGCGCTCCCCTTAACCCCTCCAAAAGCAAGCCTTCTGTCAGAATGCACCCGCTCCTCCCTAATGCCCCCCTGGGAACTTTATACTTGTTTAAAAAAATCTGTTTCTTGGACCAACAGTCAGACAGTGTTCTTAGCTCTCGGGTCAGTAAATAAAACAGAGAAGTTTGTGCTTTGATAGAATTTGTGTACTTGGGGGAACAGAGTTTTTTTTTTTTTTTTTTAAAGAATCTGCATCTCTGCTGTAGAGCTGCTTGTTTTCCTTTTTTTTTTTTTTTTTTTTTTTTTTTTTTTTTTTTTTTTTTTTTTTTTTTTTTTTTTTTTTTTTTTTTTTTTTTTTTTTTTTTTTTTTTGGTTTTTCGAGACAGGGTTTCTCTGTGTAGCCCTGGCTGTCCTGGAGCTCACTTTGTAGACCAGGCTGGCCTCGAACTCAGAAATCCGCCTGCCTCTGCCTCCCAAGTGCTGGGAGAGTTTTGTATGATAGACCTTGAAGAAAATGAAACTAGTCATGCCAAAGAGTTAACTGGATGCTGATAGAGGTCTGTAGTTGTATTTGCTTCTGGAGGAAGTGAGGTTGGTGTTGAAGTTTGGATAATACAAGGAGCCAGTTCCAGAAAGTATGGCTAGTGCAAGGCCTTACGGTGGGTGGGCTGTAATGAGGCCATTGTGATCCACTAGATCTTTCTGTGTCGGGAAGGTGGACCTGAAGTCATCGGTAGTTTGTAGGGTCTTGGGACCATTTGAGCTCAGTGAGGAGTCCTGGATCTGGTGCACGTTAAGCACCTAAGCTCCGCCCTATGCTTAAACCTTGAGGATGTTATCTGAGGCTCTTTATTAAGGGGGTTATGTGCTCTGTCTTATCTTTTCAAAAGGTAACTGGCAGCTCTGTGGAGAAAAGATTGTAGGGAAATAGTAGGCTTTGTGATCAGTTAGACTCCAGATAGACTGTGATGGACAGACTGACAATTAACCTTTGCTGCTACTAGTCCCTCTTGGAAGCAGCAGCAGTGTCATAACTTAGGGACATAAACCATTGCACCTTTGTTCTTTCTCCTTACCTTCTGCAGGACCAGCTACTTTTCTGTGATGACTGTGACCGTGGCTACCACATGTACTGTCTCACTCCTTCCATGTCTGAGCCTCCTGAAGGTAAGTGGCCTGGATCTACTCAAAATACTTTATCCCAGAAAAATCCACAGCACCCAAGTAAAACATTGATTCTGAAATTTGTGACCTGTCATAGATCTGTAATTGTATGGGTTTCAGCATTCTTATGTCTAGCTGCATAGATTTCATAATAAAATGACATTAAAGCAAGCATTTAATGGGTCTGGAGAAGTGGCTCAGCAGTTAAGAGCAGTGAATGATCCTCCAGAGAGCCTTGGTTCAGTTTCTATCATCTGTTGGCCTTTCACCATGGTCTGTAATCCCAGTTCCAGAGAGTCTCCTTCTCTGGCCTCTGCAGACACCAGGCATGTACCTGTGCACAGATATTTTCTATTTTAGTACTACAAAAGGCTTATTTTCTTTCTTTTGCTTTTTGTTGTACTAGAGATAGAACCCGGAATCCTGTACATGCTGGCCAAATGCCCCTCTGCTGAACTATCTCCCTATATCCCTAACTCTTGACATTTTTTATTCAGAGTGCTGTACAGTTGATCCATAGCACTTGTGTAGAGGTCAGAGGACAGAAGAAGTCAAGTCTACTTTCACCATGGGTTCTGGGGAGTATCAAGTCATCAGGCTTTGAGCCATCTTACCATCCCACACTTGTATATTTTGTTTTGAGACAGGGTCTCACTAAGTTGCATAAGGTAGCCTGAGCTAGCTTGGTAGCCCAGGTAGCCAGCCCTTGAACTTGAAATCCTCCTGTCTCAGTCTCTAGAGCAGCTGGGTTAGACTTGATGCAATCATATGTCTTTGGAGAGATAAGCAATTTCCTCTGGAGTACTCTCCAAACCACATACATAAAATTATGCTTATATATTCTATATTAAGATTTAGCCAACCCTGTCTCAAAAAACCAAAAAAAAAAAAAAAAAAAAAAAAATTAGGGGCTGGTGAGATGGCTCAGCAGGTAAGAGCACCTGACTGCTCTTCCGAAGGTGATAAGTTCAAATCCCAGCATCCACATGGTGGCTCACAACCATCCATAACGAGATCTGGCGCCCTCTTCTGGAGTGTCTGAAGACAGCTACAGTGTACTTACATATAATAAATAAAATAAATCTTTAAAAAAAAAAAAAAAAAAAATTTAGCCAGCCGGGTAGTGGTTGCGCACACCTTTAATCCCAGCACTTGGGAGGCAGGGACAGGTGGGTTTCTGAGTATGAGGCCAGCCTGGTCTATAAAGTGAGTTCCAGGACAGCCAGGGATACACAGAGAAACCCTGTCTCGAAAAACAAAATAAACAAACAAAAAAAAGATTTAGCCAGGTGGTGGTAGTGTGCCTTTAATCACAGCACTCAGGAGGCATTGGCAGGTGGATTTCGGAGTTCAAGGCCAGCCTGGAATATAGAGCTAATTCCAAGACAGCCAGCGCTAAACAAAGAAAACTTGTTCACAACCCCCTACCCCCAAAATAAGTAGTTTTACTTCTCAAGAAAATGGATCAAACTGTAATAAATACCATTAATGTTTTAGCAAGTTATTTTTCTTGCACAGAACAATTATTTTCTGTTTATCAGTTTTCTTTTTCTTTATTTTTATTTTTTTATTTATTTTTGTTGTTGTTCTTTGTTTAGTTTTTTAAGGCAGGGTAATTACTCAAAAGAGATCTACCTCTGTTCCCTAAGAGCTGCAATCATAGGTGTGCACCACTGTGCCTGGTTATTTCCTGTTTCTCTATGAAATTAGGCTTGGGTGATAAGGGGTGAAATACACAAGTTCACTTCTTTCTCTGATTTCTGGGAAAACACCCAGAGATGTTGGCACCCCAGTTCACTTGCAGTGCATTCCACAGAAATGGGATATCTGGCTTTTACCAAATTAAAAGTAGTTTCTCAAGCCAGGCATGGTGGCACATGCCTTTATTCCCAGCACTTGAGAGGCAGAGGCAGAACTCTGAGTTCAAGGCCAGCATGGTCTACAGAGTGAGTTTCAGGACAGCCAGGACTAAACAGAGAAACTATGTCTTGGGGATAAAATGTAGTTTCTCTGGAGTCTCTTTTCATGACCTTTTTTCAGCCTTTGAGGCAATGACTTTTTTTGTCTAAAGTTGAAAGCGTTTTAACAATCTTTGACTGGGCTGGCAAGTTGCAGGTAAAGCACTTGCAACCAAGCCTGGACAATCTGAGTTTCAGAGTTTAACCTCGCAACAGACATGATGAAAAGACAAAATAGACTCCCACAAGTTGTCTTTCACATGCATGCTATGGCAAATGCCCCCAAATAAATAAATAAATTTAATAAGTTACCCAGCCGGGCGTGGTGGCACACGCCTTTAATCCCAGCACTCGGGAGGCAGAGGCAGGCGGATTTCTGAGTTCGAGGCCAGCTTGGTCTACAGAGTGAGTTCCAGGACAGCCAGAGCTACACAGAGAAAGCCTGTCTCGAAAAACAAAACAAAACAAAACAAAACAAAACAAAACAAAACAAAAAAAAAAAAGTTACCCAAAAAAACCCTAAAATACTTGTGTCTGCTCAGACTGTCCTGTGAGCCCATGGGCCACTGAAATGACAAGAGGGTCTGGTATTGTTTAGGGTCTGTCCTTGCACTCAGTGTGCTCATGGAGAATGGTTTTCATGTGTATTTTTAGTGTATGTTGAGTATTTTGTCTACATGTATGTCAGTCTACTGCATAGTGGCTGATACCTTTGTGGGTCAGAAAAGAGAGCATCAGGTCCCTGTAGATGGAGTTGTGGGTGGCTGTGAACCACCAAGTGGGTGCTGGGAACAACCACATCTTCTTTGACTACTGAGCCATTTCTCTGGTTTTGAAGACTAAGCAGTTCCCTCAGCTCAGGAGAACAATGAAGTTGCTGCTACAGAACTTCCCCCGTCCTACCTGGAGTGAGGTTTGAGGAGTGGAAGACAGTAGATGAGATTTTTGTGGGATCTACCCTGACCCCTCTGCTTCTCTGTAGGAAGTTGGAGTTGCCACCTGTGTCTGGATCTGCTGAAGGAGAAAGCATCCATCTACCAGAACCAGAACTCCTCCTGATGTGCCACCCAGCTCCCCTGCATCTAAGGCCGTTGCTCTCCTCTCTACCTTGGTTTCCATTGCCCCTCTCTCCTCTTTCACTCCGTAGTCCTGCCAACCTCCTTTGGCAACAGCACAGGGAGGTGGCATCTCTGGCTGCCTCTAGCCCCGAGCCCTCAGGGAGTAAGGAGCAGCGTGCTCCTCCAGGGCTGACCTGTGGGCCCAACTTCTCTCTGTTCTCCAAGAAGTGCATTCACTCTGCCTGCCTTGGGCCTAAAACCCTGGTGATTACAGGGCTCAAATGGGGTCCCCTGAGAAGGAATATAAGAGCAGCTCAATTGTCTCAAGCCTTGCCTACCCCTCTTTCCCCCCATCCCCCTTTGGTTTCCAGGGTTTTGCCCCAGAGATGAGCCAGGCTGGGCCTTTCCTAGAAGCAGCTGGAGTGAGCTGGCTGGGTGGCACTTGTCAGGACCTTTTCATATGCTAGTTCTGCTTCCCTTTGCCTCCTGCCAAAGCAGTCCCCTGTCCTGTCATGCTACATGGGGTTCTGTGCTTGAGCGTTCTTGGGCACCTCCTGGCCCTGCCCTGTCCCACAAAGGGACAAGCAGCTTCAAACCTGTCCTTCCTGTGCTTGGCTGGCTTGCTCACAGGTACTCTCTGGCTACCCCGACATTTCCTATCCTCAGAAATTCCTGTCTTCTGTCCCCGTCCTTAGTCCCTTTGGTTTTGTAGGGAGAGGGATAGTGTCCAGGGCTGGGCCAGCAGCTTGGGGGCCACAGGGAGAAGTTGGATAATGTGCCTGTTTTTTAACTCGATAAAAAAGCCTACCTCCAAAATCCCCTTTTTGTTTTTCCTGGACCTGGGCATTCAGCCTCCTGTCCTTAACTGAATCAGGAGCCTCTGCCTCCTGCCTGTGTGTCCTGGCTCCCAGGACACATGATGGCCCCTTTCCTTGCACGCTAGCTAGTAGCTGGTAAGGTCTTCACACCCTGAGTTTTCTTTTTCCTGCTTAGTGGCACTGACATTAAGTAGGAGGGGACAGTCTTCTACAGTACTCTAGATTGGGCTTCCCCCTTGGCTGTGGGCAGGCCCTAACTGTTGTTTTCTGCAAAGTTGAGGCCCCCCCTCACATATTTAGTTCCTGTATTCAAAACATTAGTAAAAATAAACATTTTTACAGAGCCTTCTGCTGGACAGTTTTGTTTGTCTCCTGACTCCTTGTTGAAAGGTTGTTTCATTTCAAACTTAGGACAATAGGGGTTTTTTGTTGTTGTTGTTGGTTGGTTGGTTGTTTTAAATTGAAACAACTTTTTCTCCCAAAATCAAAGTTTTTGTTAAACTCTACCATGTAAAATTATTTTGTTAGTTTTGTTTTGTAAATTCAAATTTATAACAATTTAGTTGGTTTAAAGGGTGAAGCTATTTTAGTTAATACAAAAATTGGGTTAAAATCAACTTTAGTACCTTGTCTGTATCTGTGCTTTTGGCTGGTTGGAAAGACTACTTAGTGTGAATATGTAGGTGGAGGCGCGACAGGTCTAAGGCAGTGCGATGTCTCCTGGTTAAAGTGGGCCCAGAAGCTTGTTTGTGCTTTAAACTTGAAGGAGTTAGAGTTGGGCAGAAGAGAGGAATGCTCATTGTTCTTGCAGAGGGCCAAGTTTAGTTCCCAGTACTCAAATCAGGTGGCTCACAACCACCTGTAGCTCCAGCTCCAGCTCCAGCTCCAGGGGATCTGAGGGCTTTGGCTGGTTAGGTCAACTGCGCTTATGCAAATACCCACCTGCCCACTCATCTTCATCCATTTACAAACTTACCAATGTCATCGTAGAACAAAAAAAGCTTTTGACAGATGATGAGGGCAGCCAGGAGAGTAACCTCAGATCTTGTCATCTGATGAACTTTTTCATTGCCTATTGGACTGCTAAGCTAAAGCAGAGTTGCAAAGCCAGAACTGTCCACAGTGCAGCAGCCTTCCAGCAGTCCAGGGGGTAATGTGCAGACCGTGGTGAGCTTATATCCAGCCAGGTTAGTACATGGATGTTATATCGTGGGTCTTGTATAGCTCACTTGGTATGTATTAACATTTTAACTTTTTTCTTTTTAAGATTTATTTATTTTATGTATGAGGGCTCTGTCTGCATGCCAGAAGAGGGCATTAGATCACATCACAGATGGTTGTGAACCACAGTGTGGTTGCTAGGACCTCTGGAAGTGCTCTTAACCTCTGAGCCATCTCTCCAGCCCAAATATTAACATCTTAAAAAGATGAGCTTGGCCATGGTGGCAAAGGCCTTTAGACCTAGCACTCAGGAGTCAAGGCTAGCCTGGTGTACAGAGCAAGTTCCAGGACAACCAGGCTAAATATGGAGACCCTGTTTTTTTATTTTTTTAAATTTTATTTATATGAATAAACTGTAGCTGTCTTTAGACACACCAGAAGAGGGCATTGGATTCCATTTCAGATGTTTGTAGGCCACCATGTGGTTGCTGGGAATTGAACTCAGGACCTCTGGAAGAGCAGTCAGTGTTCTTAACTGCTGAGCCATCGCTCCAGCCCCAGGAAACCCTGTTTTAAGAAAAAGTATTAGGGGTCTGGAGAGCAACCACATGATGGCTCACAGCCATCTGTATAGCTACAGTGTTCTCATACACATAAGGCAAATAAATAAATCTTTTTTTTTTTTTTTTGGTTTTTTGAGACAAGGTTTCTCTGTATAGCCCTGGCTGTCCTGGAACTCACATTGTAGACCAGGCTGGCCTCGAACTCAGAAATCCACCTGCCTCTGCCTCCCGAGTGCTGGGATTAAAGGCGTGCGCCACCACGCCCGGCTAAATAAATAAATCTTTAAAAAAAAAGAAAGAAAAAGTATTTGTATGACTATATGCATGTTAGTGCAGAGGCAGGAAAGGAGGGTATCAGATCCCCTGGAGCTGAAATTACAAGCAGTTTTGAGTCACTGAACGTTGGTCTTTGTGGGTTTTGTTTTGTTTTGAAGGAATATTTTGCCTGCCTATATGTCTGTGTACCAAGTATCCAAGATAGCCTGGAACTGGAGTTAAAGGTGGTTTTGAGGGGCTGGGAATACAATCCAAGACCTTTAGAAGAGCAGACAGTACTCTTCACCATCTCTTCAGCTCCTGAACTCTGGTCTCTGTTTAAACTGCTGAACTATGTCACCAGCCCCCCCTTTGAGATTCTAAACAACTGGGAGATGGCTCAGCTAGTTAAAGCACTTTCTTTTTTTTTTTTTCCTCATTCATTTATTTATTGGCATCACACCCCTGTCCAAGACAAGCACTTTGAATGTGATCCTGACCACCTGAATTTTGTCCCTGCATCCAAGATAAGGAGCTGGATGTTGTGTGTCTGTTATTTTAGCATTCTTAGAGGGACATGGAAGTGGAGACAGAATCTGCAGGAAGCTTAACATCCAACTGGGAGTATGCTACACAGCAAACCCCTGCGTCAACAAGGAAGGGAACCCCTCCCCAAACCTCTCCAGCTAAATACTTATATATCGACTGAAGTGTGCTCAGATTTTTCTAGAGCACCCAGAGGTCATTGTTGCCAGAGAAAGCTGAGCCCTGAGCCGGGCGTGGTGGCGCACGCCTTTAATCCCAGCACTCAGGTCCACCTTCCCGACACAGAAGGATCTAGTGGATCACAATGGCCTCCCACCGTAAGGCCTTGCACTAGCCATACTTTCTGGAACTGGCTCCTTGTATTATCCAAACTTCAACACCAACCTCACTTCCTCCAGAAGCAAATACAACTACAGACCTCTATCAGCATCCAGTTAACTCTTTGGCACGACTAGTTCCATTTTCTTCAAGGACTATTATACAAAACTCTCCCAGCACTTGGGAGGCAGAGGCAGGCGGATTTCTGAGTTCGAAGCCAGCCTGGTCTACAAAGTGAGTTCCAGGACAGCCAGGGCTACACAGAGAAACCCTGTCTCGAAAAACCAAAAAAAAACAAAAAAAAAAATGTCCTTTCTTGCCACCCATGTATTTTGTTAGCGGGTTGGCAAAACCAGAGGCCAGCGCTGTCCATGGTAACTCTTTTTTTGTCACTTAAAGCTTACATCCATTCATTTTCTCCTTTCATCTTGTTTCCAAAACAAATCCGAGAGGGCCGGTATCCCAGTTTGGTACCACGTAGAGATGGGGTTGAAATCACCTGGGTCGCCTCCAAGGCACGCAGGTCTGTCCGCAAGTGATAGGCACTAAGGCCGGGTCTTCCCGCCAGACCCTAGCTCTGGCTCACGTCCCTCCGCTCAGTAAGCTTCTCCTCCAGAGGGCTGACGAACCGCCACTTCCATAGCATCCAATCAGATGTAAGTGGAGGCGGAACAAGTTGCCGCTAATGGCTAATCAGGTTTGTTAAGGCGGGGCTGCGGAGGGGCCGGGACGAGGTTTTCCCAGCCTTGAGAGACCCGGGTGCGGGCGGTGCGCGCTCTGCGCGCGCCCGCTCCAGAGCAGCCCCTCGGCGCGCTCTGCCCTCGGGGTCGCAGCGCCCGTCACTCTCTGGTTCTGCTGAGGCCCAGGAACCTGGCTTGGGCAGGGACTGGAGCCGCGGGACGGCGCCTGGAGGTGGGTGCGGAGCGGGAGGCCCTGTGGCCGGGTGGGTGGGTGGGCGGGCGGGCGGGCGGGCTGGGTCGACGCCTGTGTGGGTCCAGGCGACTGACTAGGGGTCAAGGCGTTGCGAGCCAGGGCGCAGAGCCGCCTGCTTCCTGGCCGGTGCTCCCTTCTCTCTGATATCCCTCCAGGCTATCATTGAGCAGAGGACACTTCTTCCCCTTTGCCCTCATCCTCCTCACCCTGTTGCCCTTTGTCGTCTTGGCATCTTCACTCTCCTGGTTGAACCGTTGAGTAGCTTTACCACCCCGCTTTGCCAGCGCCGAATTGTACTAGCGCCTTCAGACCCCATCCATCTGGCTTTGTCATCTGTACCATCTCACCTGTTCATCTCTACTCTGTCTGTTCAGTCTACCACCCACCACCTTCATTCAACCATCGAAATTCAACCTAGGCCCTCCTCCTCCTCATCTCCTCTCAGGGGTCTCCTCCCTGGCACCCTGAATGTCCCCTACACCTGCCTCGCTCAGCCTCAGCCCCAGGCCTCTCCTTGGTTTTGCTCCTTTGTTGTCCCTACAGCTGTCTCCTGGTTGTCTTTACAGCTGTGCTTTGGCCTCTATTCATCCTTCCACCCCATCAATTCCAAACCCCAGCCCAGAATTCCCTCTGCTTCGGACTTGAAACACTCTACTCAGCCAGCTCTGTTCTGGGTCTAGCCCCCTCCTCCCTCAGCCTGGCTATCCCGTGTCTCCTTTCAGCTGGCCTGGTCTCCTCCAGCTTTCTGCATTCCAGAGGATTGCTCTGGCCTCAGGGGTCCTGACCTCTTCTATTCTTCTTGCCCTCAGCCATTGGCAGCTCTCCTACTTTTCTTCCCCCAGCAGTTTCCCAGGGAGTCATGGAGCTGAGCACCAAGAAGAAGCTTCACGCCCTGTCCCTGGCTGAGAAAATCCAGGTGCTGGAACTCTTGGATGAGTCTAAGATGTCCCAGTCAGAGGTGGCCCGGCGCTTCCAGGTCTCGCAGCCCCAGATCTCACGCATCTGCAAGAATAAGGAGAAGCTGTTGGCAGACTGGTGCAGTGGCACAGCCAACCACGAGCGGAAGCGGAAGCGTGAATCCAAATACAGTGGGATCGATGAGGCTCTACTCTGCTGGTACCACATTGCCCGAGCCAAGGCCTGGGATGTGACAGGGCCCATGTTGCTCCACAAGGCCAAGGAACTGGCTGATATCATGGGCCAGGATTTCGTGCCTAGCATTGGCTGGCTGGTCCGCTGGAAACGTCGAAATAATGTGGGCTTTGGAGCTCGCCAGGTCCTTGTCCCTCTGTTCCCTCCTGATCCTCCTCCTGCAGTTCTCCCATCTCAGGTCCAGCCACCTCTTTCTCTTAAAGACTTCTCACCAGAAGATGTGTTTGGCTGTGCTGAAGTACCCTTGTTGTATCGCGCGGTGCCTGGCAGTGTGTTTGAGTGTGATCGGTTGCAAGTACTGTTGTGTGCCAACAGCAGAGGCACTGAAAAGCGAAGGGTATTTGTGGGTGGGCTCCAGGCTGCTCCAAGATGTTTCTTTGGGGTCAGCAGTGAGGCACTGCCTGCCTCTTATCACCCTGACCTAGCCATTCCCTGGTCAGAGTGGCTGTCACAGTTTGACCAGGACATGGGACAGCAGGGCCGACAGGTAGCCTTGCTACTGGCTTCTGGAGTGGTAGAGGAATGGGCCAGCCTTCCTGGACTCCATCACGTTCGACTCCTGCCTCTCTCCGCCTCCAGCACCACTCCTTCCCTGCCTGGCTCTGTCGTTTTGGCCTTTAAGGCCCATTACCGTCACCGTCTACTGAGCAAACTGGCTGCCATGCAGAGTGGGAAAGAGGGCACTTCCCTGGCTGAGGCCAGGGCTAGCATCACAGTTTTGGATGCTCTGCACATGGTGGCTGCAGCTTGGGCCAAGGTACCTCGCCAGCTCATTTTGAGCAGCTTCGTTCAAGAAGGGCTCGCTCCAGGCAAAACACCACTGTCTCTGGACAAAGACACTGAGATGTCACCAGTCCCTAGTGGGCTGAGCCAAGAGGAGTTTTCTCACTTTGTGGACCTGGAGGATGAGGACCCAGGGCCTAGAGTGTGCAAAGAGGAGTTGAGTTCTGAAGACAGTGGAAGGGAAGAAGATGGCTTTGAGCCCCTGCCCACCAAAGCCGATGCCCTGCAGGCACTGTGCACCCTGAGGAGGTGGCTTGAATGCAACAGTGCCTCTCCAGAGCTCTTTGAGAAATTCTATGACTGTGAGGTGGAGGTGGAGCAGCTCTGCTGTCTGTGAGGAGGCATGGCTGCCTGTAGTCTCCCTCTCCTGTTTCCCATGGAAACGCCTCTCCAGAGGCAGACTGGCTCTTTCCTGTGGAAATAGTATGTGGAGGGTGTAGAAGGGAAGTTGGAACACAAAGTCTAAGGTCAGAGTAAAAGTTGTTCAGGCCTAGAGTTTCTATGCATGGGGCCTCAAGAGTGGGAAGCTGGGCTGTGTAGCTTCTAAACCCTGGTGAAACTTCTAGAGCTTTGTGGAGAGTTAGTCTAAATAGGGTAGAACCTAGAAAGGTGGACGGACTTCCTAACAGTGGCCCCATTCCTTGAATTTTTGTGTCAAAACCAATTCTGCTTCAGGAAATAAAGTTTTTAGCCACAAAGTCAGGGTGTGGAGGAGTTTTCTTCCTTCCTTCCTTCCTTCCTTCCTTCCTTCCTTCCTTCCTTCCTTCCTTTCTTTTTGTTTTTTCGAGACAGGGTTTCTCTGTGTAGCCCTGGCTGTCCTGGAACTCAATTTGTATACTAGGTTGGCCTCAAACTCAGAAATCGCCTGCCTCTCTTTCTTTCTTTCTTGAATGTGGTCTTGTATAGCCTTGGGCTGGCCTTCAACTTGCCCTATGACTGAAGATGATTTTGCACGTTTTAATCTGCTTGCCTTCCTCTCCAGGGCCAGGATTATGGGGGTTTATGTGATGCTCTGGATTAAATTTAACCCAGTGCTTTGAGCATACTGAGCTAGTGCTATGCCAACTGAGTTGCCCCCCACCTCCTCAAAGCCTGGTTTACGTGAGAGAAGGGTGAAGTCTTTCTATCAGGAAGGACCCTTCATACATGGACCCTGCTTACAAGAAGAAAACTTGAAGACAGGTCTCAGGACAAGCCAGACCTTTGCATTTCTTACCACTTCAGCATCAGACTGTGTGGTGTAGTGGCCAGAGGCAGGGCAGGACAACAGGGCAATAAGCTCTGGAATAGCTTATTCATTCACTATACTTTTTTGTCCATTTATTCATTCACCACAGTTCCTTTTATCATGATACCCTGTGTGACAAGATTGCAAAGGTGACATCCCTGCAAAGCAGGACCAGAAAGCAATGACAGGCAAGTGCAGAGTGCTTTGGCCCCACAAAGCCCAGTGGAACCCAGTAGAGATGAGCTGCTTTGCTGTTGTTTGTATGGTGGTAGCGTTTCTGGTTTTGAGACAGGATCTCACTATGTAGAGCAGGCTGGCCTTAAATTCTCAGACATCCACTTGCTTCTACCTTCTGAGTGCTGGAATTAAAGGTGTATGCCACTGGGGCTGGAGACATGGCTCAGTGGTTAAGATCACTGACTGCTCTTCCAGAGATCCTGAGTTCAAATCCCAGCAACCACATGGTGGCTCACAACCATCTGTAATGAGATCTGATGCCCTCTTCTGATGTGTCTGAGGACAGCTACGGTGTACTTACATATAATAAATAAATCTTTAAAAAAAAAAAAAGGTGTATGCCACCATGCCCAACCTTGGTTTTCTTTTTAATTTTTATTTATTGTTTATGTGGTGTGGGGGAAGCACACACACATGCACACTTGCTACCATGCATGAATGTAGATCAGAGGACAGTAGTTCATCATTTGTGAACTTTGCTCTCTCCTTTCTCCTCTATGTGGGTTCTGGGAATCAAACTCAGGTCTCCAGGTCTTTGTGGCAAGTGCTTTTACCTGCTGAGCTGTCTCACCACCCTGTGGTAAGTTTTGATATTGGAACCCTGAATAGAGAAAAGTGGAAAGGATAGCAAACCAAAGGATAGTAAGGATGGGCCAACTGGGGAGCACCCCTGAGTGTGGCATATGTAGAGGTGAGATGTTCTGAGACCGCCTAGTAAATTGAACAGCTAGTAAGTAACACTGTGTTAGCATTGGTTATCTGTAGGTGTTTGCAGTATGGGTATATTACACACACTGTATGGAACACTTAACTGAGAGCCATTTGAGGTCTAGTACTTTGACCTATGACCAGGACATTCATTACACATGAGAAACTTATTTATATTGGCAGATACCCTGTAGCCCTTGTCTGTTTTATGTCCAGTGTATTTGTCATGGTGGCACTCAGAGCTGAACTGTGTTCTCCCAGTGAGTGGAGAGATAAGTCTCAAAGGATAGACGTTAGTGTGCCACATAGGAGAATGAGATGCAGATCAGTTATTTATTCATTCAGTTGGGAATGAAACCAAGACCACTAAATCCTTTTGCTAAATCCTATCTTTTTTTTTTTTTTTTTTTTTTTTTTTTTTTAAGATTTGGAAGGTTTTAGAAATCTGCCTGCCTCTGCCTCCCAAGTGCTGGGATTAAAGGTGTGCGCCACCACTGCCCAGCACAACAAAGGCAACACTGAACTGTCTCTCTAGCGCAGCTTCCCAGCTGTAGGAGTTCTGGTTCACAGATCCACCACCACATCAGGCTTTCTCTGTGGGTTCCAGGGATGGAGTTGGGGGGTGTAGCAGTGTTCTTACCATTGGGTCCTCTCCACGGTGCATCTTTTGCCTTTTGTATTACAGCCATTCTAATAGAGGTAACATAATGCACCATTGCAGTTTTCATCTCATTTCTCTTAATAATGCTCAAAGTCACTTAAGGTTCCTGTGTCTTTGTGTTTAACCCACGTTAGCCTTCAACTTTTGTCTGCCTACAGTATCCAGAATGTATCCAGAATAGTGGGTTACAGATGTGTACCAGCTTGCCCAGCTCTTTACTTGGTTGGTTGGTTGGTTGGTTGGTTGGTTGGTTGGTTGGTTGGTTGGTTGGATGGATGGTTGGTTGGTTGGTTGGTTGGTTGGTTGGTTTTAGTGCTTGTTGTTTTGAGGCAGAGTCTCATCATGTACTTCTGCTGATCTGGGACTCACTGTGTAAACCAGGCTGGCCTTTGACTCACACAGATCTGCCCTTGCCTCCGACTGAGGTTAAAGGCGCACAACACCTGGCCCAGCCCCTTGTCCAGTTCTTGCTGGCTATCTGTATCTTTTTCGTGAAAGATGTCTACTCATAGCTGGGTGTAACACTCTGTCTCAGGAAGAAAGGAGAGAGAGGGGGGCTATATGTTTAGGTACTCTCCTCATTTCATCATGGGTATTGGGGAATTCTTTCACCTTTCCAACTTAAACCTGCGGAACACTCTAGAAAAATGTGTAATTGTTTCTTCTGAACAGAAGGGGGCACATAAAGATGATGCAAAGTGCCAGGCAGTGGTGGCACACACCTTTCATCCCAGCACTCGGGAGGCAGAGGCAGGCAAATTTCTGAGTTCGAGGCCAGCCTGGTGACTTCCAGGACAGCCAGGGCTACACAGAGAAACCACGTCTCAAAAAAAAAAAAAAAAAAAAAAAAAAAAAAAAAAAAAAAAAAAAAAAAAAAAAAAAAAAAACCAAGGGAAAAAAAAACAAGAAGGAGAAGGAGGAGGCTGGGAGGCTGGAGAGATGGCTCAGCGGGTAAGAGCACTGACTGTTCTTCCAGAGGTCCTGAGTTCAAATTCCAGCAACCACATGGTGGCTCACAACCATCTGTAATGAGATCTGATGCCCTCTTCTGGTGTGTCTGAAGACAGCAACAGTGTACTCACATTCATAAAATAAATAAATCTTAAAAAACAAGGATGAAGGAGAAGGAGGAGGAAGAAGAAGAAGAAGAAGAAGAAGAAGAAGAAGAAGAAGAAGAAGAGGAGGAGGAGGAGGAGGAAGAGGAAGAAGAGGAAGAGGAAGAAGAAGAAGAAGAAGAAGAAGAA
>LR750921.1:0-26725 GCA_902729485.2 Mus minutoides | reverse complement strand
TGTCTGAAGACAGCAACAGTGTACTCACATTCATAAAATAAATAAATCTTAAAAAACAAGGATGAAGGAGAAGGAGAAGGAGGAGGAGGAAGAAGAAGAAGAAGAAGAAGAAGAAGAAGAAGAAGAAGAAGAAGAAGAAGAAGAAGAAGAAGAAAGAAGCCGGGAGTGGTGGCGCACGCCTTTAATCCCAGCACTCGGGAGGCAGAGGCAGGCGGATTTCTGAGTTCGAGGCCAGCCTGGTCTACAGAGTGAGTTCCAGGACAGTCAGGGCTATACAGAGAAACCCTGTCTCGAAAAAAAAAAAAAAGAAGAAGAAGAAGAAAGAAATGTTAGTTTATCAGAAGCAGGCTCCAGGGAGCAGGAATGGTTCCAGGTTCTCTAGGGGAGCCAGACCTTATTACCTATGGGATGAGAGAGAAGCAGTCTTTTTTTTTTTTTTTTTTTCTGGTAGCTGGAGGTTTTCCAGTCCTACCTTGTACTGGTGTAGTCCCTTGAGGATCTTGGACTCAGCTTCCCCAAGACCTAAGAACTCAAAGTTTAGTATGCTGTTCCCAAGGTTCTCTCCCCATGGTTCTGTGTGTACCAGGTCATAAAGTCAGCATTTGCTCCAGGAGGCAGCCCTGACCCCACAGCCTTGCCTCTTGTCCCCTATTTCTCTGACTTTAGGAAGTTTCCTCATGTGCTGTTCAGTTAGCAAGCTTAAAGTCATGTTTGTAAAAAACTTTATTTTATTTTTCTGAGTCAGGGTCTCTTGTAACCCAGTCTGTCTTTGAACTTGGTATCTAACAGACCTTGACCTTCTGACCTTCCCCCCCCCCCCCATCTAGTGCTAGGATTATAGGTGTGTGTCACTATGCCCTGTGTTCATGATACAGGGGACCAATCCAGAGCTTTCTGTGTGACAAGTGCTCTACCCTTGAGCTGCGTCCCTTGACTCTCAGAACTGTTTCTTGGACAGCCCACTAAGCTACTCTCACTTTGATGATGAGGAGTTAGGAGTGAAGTCTGCTCCATGCAGTTCATGGTTTGGGGTTTTTGTTTTTTTGGGGGGGTTGTTTATTTGTTTGTTTTTATCCTTTTGTTGGTTTGGTTTGGTTTTTTTGAGACAGGGTTTCTTTGCATAGCCTTGTCTGTCTTGGTACTTGCTCTGTAGGCCAGGCTAGCCTGGAACTGGAACTCACATAGATTCTCCTGCCTCTGCCTCCTAAGTGCTTAAAAGCACTTTAAAGGATTAAAGGCAGAGTTCATGGTTTAGAGAGAAAGATATACTCAAAATCACACAGAAAAGACACTCAGAAGTAAGTGTGTAATTGACCAAGGAAGAGGGGTGACATGAAAAACGTGTCTAGTGGGTCTCAGTGTGTGGCCCACACCTACAGCTGCAGCTGGAACCTTAAGGAAATATACATCCGCCTACCCTCCCAAAACTGCTGAGTCAGCAGTTCAAACTACTTGAACAAACCCTCCAGGTGTTTTGGAACCATTGGCATAGCCAGAGGAAACAGAGAGATGTCTTGAAGGAGCCAAGAACTGAAAGATGAGGAGTTACAAACTCGGGGGGAAGAACATGAGCAAATCCTTGCGGGAGAGACCCAGATGTGTTCAGCAGATGTAGGTTAAGGCATTCATCGAGAGCAAGTATCTGTGGCATCCTCTGCTGTGGGGAAGGAGCTCCAAGTAACGAGAGGCTGTGAAAGAGTACAGTCTAGCTAGCTAGCTATTTATGGTTTTTTGAGACAGAGTTAATCTGTGTAGCCCTGACTGCCCTGTCCTGGAACTCACTCTGCAGACCTGGCTGACCTTGAACTTAAATATTTTCCTGCTTATGCCTGGCTCTTAGCCAGTTTGTTGTTGTTGGTGGTGGTAGTGTTTTGTTTTGTTTTTTAATCCTTTTTTAAAAATTTATTATACATAAGTACACGTAACTGTTTTCAGACACATCAGAAGAGGGCATCACGTCTCATTTTGGGTGGTTGTGAGCCACCATGTGGTTGCTGGGATTTGAACTCAGGAAGAGCAGTCAGTGCTCTTACCCACTGAGCCATCTCACCAGCCCTGTTGTTGGTTTTTGTTTTTAGTATTTTTATGCTGGGCTAATGCCTTTAATTCCAGTACTCAAGAGGCATAGTCTGGCGGATCAGCCTAGCAAGGCCAGCCTGAACTACAGAGTGAGTTCCAGGACAGCCATAGCTACATAGAAAATATTTTTATTATTTTTATTATTTTGTGTGTATGGGTATTTTGCCTCCAAGTGTATGCAATTCCCACATAAGCCAGAAGATGGCACCAGATCCCTCAGAGTTACAGATGAATGAGCTGCCATGTGGATGTTGGGATTTGAACTTGGTTCCTTTGGAAGAGCAGCCAGTGATCTTAATCACTGAGCCATCTCTCCAGCCACTTGGGCAGTTTTAAAATCTAATTAAGCAATTGAGATAGACAAATGTAAGGAAAGATGTGAGTGAGGGAGAGACAACTTGGAGAGGGGCCAGGGCATGGAACAGACATGGGGGTTGGAAGGCTCACAGTTGTGTATGTGATGGGAGCAGAGACAGGAAGGGATCATCAGTACTGATCAAATGAAACTTTATTGTATGTATCTGTTCAAGAGACAGAAGTACAGCCTTAGCCAGGAGGTGGCGGCACACGCCTTTAATCCTAGCACTTGGGAGGCAGAGGCAGGCGGATTTCTGAGTTCGAGGCCAGCCTGGTCTACAAAGTGAGTTTCAGGACAGCCAGAGCTACACAGAAGAACCCTGTCTCAAAAAGAAGAAGAAGGAGGAGGAAGAGGAAGAGGAGGAGGAAGAGGAGGAGGAGGAGAAGAAGAAGAAGAAGAGCCTTGAGCACAAGACTCGCACAAACTAACAACTCAAAGGAGGAAAAAACAAACTAACTAACCATGAAGCACTGCACACAGAGGTATGACTGAGGTAGGCAGGAGGGCTGGGGTGCTTGGGTACCCCACAGTCAGCACAGATGGGGCTGGAAGGACCCCTAGATAAAGAGCACTGCCTGGATCTTGAGGAGAGTGGGCCACTGGAGGACAATTACACTACCCACGGCACTCCTGGGACATGAGGGCCTGCACCAAGAAGTAACCAAAAGAATGCCACCTGGTGGGGCAGGACAGCCAGGAGCTTGGGACCTGGGTTTTCCTGAAGGATTCTGGACATGAGGAAGACAGAAGTCATTCTCCTGTCCAGAGAGTGGTTTGAATTCAAGGGCTGGGTGATGCCAGCACAGTAGCTGGTCTGGTCTGGCATGGTGGCCTAGGTGATTTTTATGTACTTTGTGCCCCTGCTTCCTGGACAGAAGCGGTCTGGTGAGGTGGGCTGGAGGTGGGGTGTGTCTTGGAGTCTGTACAAGGTTTCTTGTTCATTGGTTTCTTGCACGTTGGCTCCTTAACTCTCTGGATGACACAAGGTGCCTCTTGCTTTTGTACCGGAGAGCTGGGTGCTTTAGCTTGGTTTTCCAAGCTGCTATCAGCCATGATTCTGCTGTGGAGTTGCCAGTATTGCCTGGCCAGGCTCATCTCCATAAGCCCAGCAGGTATTCATAGCTAAGGAAGGTGGCAGCATTGACGGGAAAGGCACGGGCACTGTTGAGTGTCATGCCCTTGAAAAAGACCCCTATTCCCTCCTGCCGGAAGCTGCTTGCCATACAGTCCAGCATCCCTCCGTACTTTCTTCCCTTCAGCCCATCCATCTGCATCCGGGACTTGATCACATCGAAAGGGGTGGCTGTGATCCAGGAGGCTATGCCTGCAAAGCCCCCTGCCACCAGAACTGTGGCTGAACCTGGGACAGAGGGAGCCAGGGTTGAGTCAGACTAGAACAGAGCATCTTTCAGTCCCCGCCTTTAGTCCCCTCCCCTCACCCCACCCCACCTCACCCCACTTACTGGGATTCTGGCCTTCTGGTGTGTACTGGCGACATAGCCCTTCATAGGTGACAAAGTATATTCCCAACGTAGGAGTGTCTCTCAACATCAGGGCCCAGGATCCTCTAAACAGTCCCTGGGGTCCTTCTTCTCTCAAAATGGAGGCTGCACAGTGCACAGGCCCCCGGTACCGGGGCATAGAACTCGATATCTGCATCCTTGGCTCTGTCTGGTTTTGTAGACGGACTTTGATGAGGTCAAAAGGAGCCAGGCAGTAGGTCTGTGGAGAAAGACATGGAGGGGACTGGGTGAGGCTTAGGCTTGGGAAATGTCTGCTTTTCATCACAACAGGGCAGAGAGGCTTCTGCCATCAACTCCTAGCCTCCCACATGGCTGGGTTTGGCCAGCTGGGTTTGGGTGCAGTTGGGAACTCGCTGCCTCCCTTATTATCAAGTCTGATAGGCTCAGCACTGGCCTCTCCTCCTGAGATAACAGGCCCAGGCACTCAAGGACATGTGGGACTAGGCTCCTGGGCTCCCTGATTCCAGGGAGGACCACATGTTTGCAGGGGCTGAGGCTCAGGAAAGGTTCAGCAGCAGGAAACCATGAGGAGCTGAAGCTACAGAACAGACCCAACATCATAGAGTTGCTCTCCCTTCTGCATTACACCTCTCTGAAGCGCCAGGACACCCCTCTCTGTCTCTGTCCGAAAGGGCTGATAGGGGTGAGATGGTGGTAACAGGTGGAACTTGTTAGGCAATAGAACCCTTAGACAGCCAGGACACAGATCTAGGGTGGCACTGGACTGAGCTGAGAGGATGTGGAGAAGAGGAGGTCACCATACCAGTGAGGTTTGAGTCAGAGATATAACTAGGTCAAGCAGCTAGCTGTTCAGGGTGACATGTACCTTTAATCTCGGCACTAGGAAGGCAGAGACAAGGCAGATCTCTGTGAATTCAAAGCCAGTTTGGTCTACAGAGCAAATTCCAGGCCAGCCAGTGCTACAGAGTGAGGCCCTGTTTCCAGACAAAGCAAGAGAAGCTACTGAAGTTCAAATGAGGTTCTACCTGGGCGTGTGGGGCTCCTGCCTGTAACTGGTGTTCTGGCAGGGTGTGCTAGACTCATTTCTGTAACCTAAAGGCTTCAAAGAAAGAACTACAAAGAGTTCAAGGCCAGCCAAAGCTACACAGTGAGCTCCAGGCCAATGTGGGCTACGGCAGACTGAAAGTATCTCAATAACCCAGATACTGGGGCTGGAGAGAGGGGGCTCAATAGTTAAGAGCACTGGCTATGCCTCCAGAGGACCTAGACTCAATTCCCAGCATCCACATGGTGGCTCTGTATAGCCATCTGTATCTCCAGTTGCAGGAGATCCAGCATCCTCTTCTGGCTCTGGTAGGCACCAGGCATGCACATGATCCACATACATGCATGCAGGCAAAACATCCACACACATAAAATAATAATTAATTTAAAAACATTTATTACAAAAGGAAAAAAAAAGGAGCTGGTGAGATGGCTCAGCGGGTCAGAGCACTGACTGCTCTTCTAAAGGTCCTGAGTTCAAATCCCAGCAACCACATGGTGGCTCACAACCACCCATAATGAGATCTGACGCCCTCTTCTGGCGCATCTGAAGACAGCTACAGTGTACTTTATGAATAATAACAAATAAATCTTTTTTAAAAAAAAGGAAAACAAAACAAAATAAAACAGGGCTGGAGAGATGACTCAGTGGATAAGAGTTTATACTACTGTCCAAAGGACCTGAGTCTGGATACCGGCACACATCTGTGATAGCTCACAACTGCCTGTAACTCCAGTTGCAGGGTATCATACACCCTTTTCTGGCTTCCATAGGAAGAATTTAAATTTGATTTTAGAATTAAGATAAACATTTTTTTTTAAGATTTATTTTATTTAGGGCCAAATCTCATTACGGATGGTTGTGAGCCACCATGTGGATGCCGGGATTTGAACTTATCTGGTGCTCTTACCCGCTGAGCCATCTCACCAGCCCCTAAGATAAACATTTTTAAAAAATCAAAGAAAGCTGCTGGCAGTGTCACATATTGTCACCCTAGCACTCGGGAGACAGAGGCAGGGTCCTGGCTGAAGCTGACTTGTTACTTTTTTTATTTTTATTTATTTTATTTTTCTATTTTTTTGGTTTTTTGAGACAGGCTTTCTCTGTATAGCCCTGGCTGTCCTGGAACTCACTTTGTAGACCAGGCTGGCCTCGAACTCAGAGAACTCAGAAATCCACCTGCCTCTGCCTCCCAAGTGCTGGGATTAAAGGCGTGCGCCACCATGCCTAACAAGCTGACTTGTTATTATGTGCGCTTGGTATCTGGGTCTGGCTAGAAGCACGTCAACCCTTGTGCAGCTCAAGGCCTGGTTGGTAGTAGAGGGGCTGGCAGCTGACTGGTGCTGGGTTCTAGCAGGTGAAGGCCACATTTCATGCTTTTGCCACAGCAGAGGGTGGAGCCCCTTTGTAAAATGGGGGCTGATGTTTCTCCCAGAGCCTGCCAGCAGGGCTGAGCTGAGACATTTAGGAGTGGGCTCCTGACCTGGTGTTCCAGGGCTGAAGCAGGGGCATCATGGGTTGGGAACTGTGGAGCCTAAAGGGTTACTTAATCCCTAACCAAGGCCACAAGCAAAGTCTGTGGCAACAGAAGCCTTCAGCTCCTGCTCCTTCCTCATTGAAATACAACTGGCAGCCAGGCGGTGGTGGCACACGCCTTTCATCCCAGCACTCGGGAGACAGAGGCAGAATTTCTGAGTTTGAGGCCAGCCTGGTCTACAGAGTGAGTTCCAGGACAGCTAGGGCTACACAGAGGAATCCTATCTTGAAAAACCAAAAAAGGAAAAAAGAAAAAAAAGAAAAAAAGAAAAACACAATTGGCTCCAAAACCCTGTTGGCTGATGTCCTAGCACAGCTTGGCTTTAGCAGGTCCCTGAACCCAGGCGCCATTTGAGGCCCTAACAGTTCCTGGTTATGCTTTTCAGAGAAATGAGGGGAAGGAAATTGAGAAGTGAAGCCTGGCTGGCCCTAAGTCTGGCCGCTTTACGGAGAGTCTTAGGCCTCTTCCTGGTTTTGGGGGGTGCAGGCCTCTAAGTTTAGAAATGTGTATCTAATAAGGAACATGAAACTTGGTTGGGTAGTATATAACTCTAATCCCAGAATCTGAGGAAAAGACAAGAGGATTGTGTCCTAAATTTTAGGTTAGCCTGATCTACATAGTAAACTACAGACCAACCAGGGCTACGTACAAGATCCTGGTCTGAAAACGCTGGAGAGATGGCTCAGCGATTAAGAGCACTGACTGTTCTTCCAGAGGTCCTGAGTTCAATTCCCAGCAACCACATGGTGGCTCACAGCCATCTATAATGGGATGCAATGCCCTCTTCTGGTGTGTCTGAAGACAGCTACAGTGTGCTCATATAAATGAAATAAATGAATCTTTAAAAAAAAGAAAAAGAGGGCCGGGCGTGGTGGCGCACGCCTTTAATCCCAGCACTCCGGAGGCAGAGGCAGGCGGATTTCTGAGTTTGAGGCCAGCCTGGTCTACAGAGTGAGTTCCAGGACAGCCAGGGCTACACAGAGAAACCCTGTCTCGAAAAACCAAAAAAGAAAGAAAGAAAGAAAGAAAGAAAGAGAGAGAGAGAGAGAGAGAAAGAGAGAAAGAAAGAAAGAAAGAAAGAAAGAAAGAAAGAAAGAAAGAAAGAAAGAAAGAAAGAAAGAACTAAAGGAAATGGGGTTGGAGAGAGGGCAGTAGTTAGGAACATGCGCTGCTCTTGCAGAGGACTGGAGTTCAGTTCCCAGCACCCACATGGCAGCTCAAAACCATCTAGAGTAATTTTTGTTCCAGAAGACCCAACACCTTCAGGCCTCTGCAGGCACTGCACGCACTTGTTGTACATGTGTGTATATATGTACACAAAGCACTCATACACATACAGTGTAAAACATGAGTAAATAATTTTTGAAAAAAAAAAAAGTAGAAAGAGATGGGAGAGGAGGAAGAGGAGAAGGGAAGACAAGCCCGCGCTCACTCTCCGCAGCCTCTGTAATCATTAACTGCTGCTGTGCACACCCTGACTTTGTCCTCTGAGCTTGCTCTCTGCCCCATGAAGTATCAGTGGCATCAAGGCAGGTACCCATTAGAGGATCACCCAGGAGCCCATCTGGGGTATAGGGCTGAGCTGGCACCTGCCCCTTTGTTCCGTTCTGCTCAGACACTCCCTTTAGCTCAAGTCCCATCTGGGGCCTAGAAACTCTTCTAGTCTTCACCACACCCCATAAAAACCTGGTCACTTCAGTGCTGAGAACAAAGACCAAAATAAATAATGGGAGGGACTCATGCACTGATTGGCCGAATCACGGCTTCTGTGACCTGTGGCCTTAGACAAGGCCGGGAGATGGCAGTTACCCTGTACTGCAGGCAAAGGCCTGGTTGAGCAGGTGGGATGATCTCTAGGACCCCTTTAGGACCACTTCAGGACAGAACTCAACTCTACTGAGTATGATAGTTCCTTGGGGTCAAAGGTCACCATGCTATATACTCTTCCCACAACTCTGGGGCTAGTAGAGCCCTCTGAAGGTAGACAAACCTGACAGCAGGCATTGACTGCTTCTGTCTGGCATCTTCTTCACACCAACCCCCAACTCTCTGCTTTTTGCCCCACCTCCCAATTTCTGATCTCCGTGACCTTCTACCTCCAGCCTGGCCAGGCACAACATGGCTAGGTCAGTGGGAACAATGTCTACAGGCACTCCTTGGGAAGACCTTCTTATGCAAGGCTGGGAGTCCCTGGGGGTGGGGGACTCAGATCCATCACTGTGCCACCTACATGTGTGCCCATGAACGACGCTCTCACCTGCAGGAGGCCCCCAGTACAACCTGCTATGAAGATGTTTGTGTAGCTGGGTGGCTGGGCCCGTCGCTCCTGATGAGAGGTGGCTGTTAGCGCCAGCAGCGTGTTGCTGTACACTCCGAACAGGACGGAGTTGACCAGGGCCACACTGGCAATGGGGAAGCTCATTCCCTTAAAGAAACCCAGGACCTGCAGAACAACATGGTAGCACTGTTAGTCAGGGTAGGCTTCTGTGTCCCACGTCCAGCTCTGGCCAGGCCTCTGAGCTGTAACAGCACTCCTTCCCAAGCCCTGTCCCAGGCAGACAGAGCAGGTGGAGGAGGCTGTGAGAACCTCCACTCCACTTTTGAGACGCTAAAGGACTCTCGGATACCCTCAAGGGTGAAGACTTAGAAGTTGTTAGCAAGCAGAAAGCAAAGGAAACAGACACCACCTGCCCCAGATGATTCCTACCCCAAACAAGTGGGCTACCTACTGACTCATGGCGGTAAGTCTTGACTACGCAGTCTACAATGCCCTGGTACGTGCTTTGGGTCTGTAACCGCACCTGGATGGAAAGTACTGGTTACGTGAGGTAGATGGGCAAGCCAGGGCTGCTCCCACGATGGTAGCCAGGTCACCCACGCAGCAGGCGGGCACAGCAGCCAGCCAGGCCCAGTCTCTCACCCAGGTTCCAGCCAGGCCATCTATTCCTCTAGTGCCTTTGCTACACTCACCTTTACAGTGTCAAATGGGTGCCCCAGGACCAGGCCCACGGCTCCTGCGGTGGCAAGAAGGTGGTATGAGTGAGGCCTGTGTGCCAAATCTAGGAAGCAAGTCTATGCTAGAGGAAAGAAGGATGCAGGCTGGAGCAGGAAGGCTGCATGTACTCAGACACCCACCACCTACATTCTTGGGGCTCCATGGATATTCCCACTGCCTTACCCCGCTCCTCTACCATACCTGGTACTGGGTCACAAAAGTGCTGGGACAAGGGAGGGAGGTCCATGGCCTCACTTGAGGCCACACACACAATAGGAAAAAAAGAGGTGTAACACTATACCCAGCTCTGACTGTGGAAGATGAGGCTCTAGACTGGTAGTTCTCAACTTGTGGCTGGTTACCCCATTGGGGGTTGCATATCAGATATTCTGTGTATCAGATATTTATGTTATGATTCATAAGCATAACAAAATTAGTTATAAAGTAACAGTAAAATAATTTTATGGTTGGCGTTCACCATAATATGAGGAACTGTATTAAAGGGTCGCAGCATTAGGAAGGTTGAGAACCACTGCTCTAGAAGGAGTGGCTACTGTTTCTAACTGTGTCAGCAGTACTTCAGCCTTCCTTCCAGAGTTCTGTGGCCTTGAATGAGAACAGGCCCTGCTGGCCACCTCCCACTGCCTTCTGCCTTGTCACAATTATCAGTACAGAGTAGGGAGCCCTTCTTAGCGTCCTGCTGGACCCAGGGGAGAAAGCCACCCACTGGCTAGTCTTATTCTCTGCAGAAGATGCTGTTTCTGGGGCTTGGGGTGACCCTCACCAGGGGCAGGTTCACAGTGTCCTTTCTCAAGGCTCAGGGGTGTACCCATTGACAGGCAGGGCAGGTTTCCAAAGGTAAAATAAGGATAGGATAGGTGGAGAGATCAAAGGTGAATGTGTTCTGGGCCCCTCACACTGGTCTGGGAGAAGGCTTGGGTGAGGTTGTGCCTTGGCTGTCAGATCACCACCACTCCCCATCAGCATGGCCTTAGGAGAGAGAAACAGTTCCTGCCTGTTTCTTTCCTCCCTACCTCCTTGGCCATTCCCAGAAGGCTCTGGGGACAGCTGGGTGCTGGGTGCTCCAGAAGGAACAACTCCTCTCAACAACCCATCCTTCCAGGAAGCCACCCACCCTTAGGGATGATAGGACAGAAAGAAGAAAAATGTCTCACCAGAGATCCAGCCAGCCACAAACTCTTCCACGGGCATTTTCTGGGCTCCGGTGGGAACTGGTACTCCCAGCAGGCCCGCAGGAGACTGTTGCAAGTGAGATTCCCCACCCCCTTTCCAAACCCGATAACCTCCCACTAATGTTTAACCCTGGCTGGAGGGTGAGTGGTGGCCCAGTGCCCAGACCTCAGGCAACCATTAGCGAGAGTAAGCCAATGTCTGTGACCCTGAGACTGGAAGAGGCCTGGGAAGTACGGAATCTCTAGGGGCGGGTTGACAGCCACAGCTAGCCTGGGTTCTGTGCCTAGACAGTGACAGCCATGCTGGCTCACAGAAGATGACAACTGAGTCCTAGCTTGGCCTCCCCAAGGCTGCCTTAGTGAGCAAGGACCTAGGCCCTGCTTGACCAGCCAGTTCATAGCAAATTCCCATTCATTCCCACCTACCCTGACAAGCTGTGGGGCTATGTGAAGTCAGAACGTGGCCACGAGGTGGCAGTCCCAGGCTACCGTGTCCTGCTGCAGCCACCTATGCCTAGTCAGAATAAGAATAACCCAAAAAGAGGGAGGCCCCGGCACCCAGAAGTGACTCACCAGGCCCTGAAGCCTGTTTGTCTGCTCTCTCCAGAGTTGTTTACAGCCATGAATCAGAACCGCAGCCTCCTCTTGCCCAGGGGAGGGAACAATGGGCTTTTGACTGCGCACTGTCCCCGCTGCTACATCAAACTCAAACTCCTGCTCTCCGGCCTCTCTGCCTCGGGATGATGGGGCAAGACCATCCTCAACAGAGACCAGGACTTAGATTTAGATTTCCCTGTCTCTAAAATGCAACAAACAGTTGCAGTTCCTTTCTTTAAAAACTAAGAAGGAAGAGGCTGAGTCTGTTTTACACTGTCTGAGCCCTCATGTACCGCCCTTCTCCTCTGACCTCATGTCCTGCTTCCTGCTCCACTGAAAAGGGCTCTCAGCTTTGAGGCCCTAATGCCAGCATTGCTTCCTCCTCTTGGACATACTCTCTCGGGCCTCCTTCAAGCTAGGGCTGAAAACTCCCCTTCTTAGTGAGACCACTCCACAAGGCATCTCAGGGACAATTGTAATAACCCCCGCCCCCCCCCCCCCCGAGCCCCTGCCCCTGCACAGCCACCTACATGCATAAGTCCCTTTATATGTAATATGTATGTAATAGGACGTGGTGAAGAGTCATGAAAACCAAGGATGAAGGCGAGAGCTGCTACCGCTCCGTGTGACTTGACTGGGACTCTCTCTGAGATGGAGATGCTTCCCTGCGACCTGAGAGGGTCTGGGCAGTGGATGGTGTCGCAGTGCAGTCTTCCCAGGCCTGTTCTGAAGGCTCTGGCCTGGCCTTGGACAGAAGTCAGGCTCTGGACAAGCCCCTTGCCCTTACTCTTGTGGCTGATCTATTATGAGCAGCTAACTGGTTGTACAGTCAAGGACCTGTGACTGCTTGATCTGTTTACATGTTTAAAGGGTTAGAGAACGTGGCACAGGGTAGACAGAACACATGCTAATAAACGACGAATGGATGGATGCCTAGGTCAGGAGCAGCATCAGTGGCCAGAAGAATGAAAAGTCCAACATTGGAATGGACAAAGACCATGTGGTACACATACACAATGCAGTTTTAAGGTGTAAAGGACAATAAAATGGTGTCGTTTGCAAGCAACTGTGAAGAACTAAAAGATTATCATGCTAAACAAAGTAAGCTGACCTCAGAAAGATCATCATCACATTTTCTCATGGGTAGACTCTAAAATTACACACACATACACACACACACACACACATACACACACACACACACACACACACATACACACACACACACACACACACACACACTTGCAATCTTGTAAGATTTGCATGGCTGAGTGTTTTCCCTACCTGTTTTTTTCAGGTGTAGCTCAGGAGTAGAGTGCTCAGTTTACATGTACAAGGCCCTGGGTTGATCCCAGAATAAAACACACACACACACACACACACACACACACACACAATTTTTTTAATGTATCCAACACATAAATGGTAGCTACTAATCCTCTTGGTTCCATTCACAGAGCCCATAAGATGGCATGTGACACAGAGGAAAGGACTTGGCCTATGTCCAGCACATGGTAGATAAGAAGGAACTGAAGACTTTCTCCTCTCTGCCTATAGTGGTTTATGTCTCCTATAGCAATACTGCAGCCTTCTATAATATTTGTTGTTTTGGTTTTTCTGTTTTTGTTTTTGTAGTTTTTTTGTTTTAGAGACAGAGCCTCACATATCCTGGCTGACTTTGGATTAGCTGTGTGACCAAGTATGGCCTTGACTCGTGCTGATCCTCCTGCCTCCAGCATCCAAGTGGTAGGATTATTTGCCTCCATGATTGGCCCACCTACTACAGTTTTGCTTGTCTCCACCCTCCTGCCCTCCATATAGGGTCTCACTGTATAGCTCTGTGTGCTCTGGAAATCAGAGATCTGCCTGTCTCTGTCCCTTACTGCTAGGATAAAAGGCTTGTGTGCCATCAAGTTTGTCCCTAAATAAATTAAATTGAAAAGCTCTACAAAACAGAAGCAAATACTGAAGGCAGGAGCTTTTCATCTGCTTTCCAGCAAAGAAACCAAGTGGCAAGGAGAACTCACGTCCCGGCACCTGATCCCAAGCGACTGCTGGCACCAGGAACAATTTCTGGCTCAAGTGGCATGTATATATGGCCCATGGACTTGTTTTTCTCCATACATTCCAGGCCTTAGGCACACGCGTGATGGTGTGTCAGAACAATTTGGTGATAAAAGATTTTGGGGGGCTGGTGAGATGGATCAGCAGGTAAGAGCACCCGACTGCTCTTCTGAAGGTGCTGAGTTCAAATCCCAGCAACCACATGGTGACTCACAACCATCCATAAAGAGATCTGACTCCCTCTCCTGGAGTGCCTGAAGACAGCTACAGTATACTTACATATAATAAATAAATAAAATCTTTAAAAAAAAAAAAAGATTTTGGGTAGCACAATGCCTGGCACTTCAGGATCTTGGAGACTATGTCTCTAAGACAGCCAGGCTTATGTGACTGCACTCTGGAAGCACAGCAAGTCTCATGTTTCCAACGTACATTCATAATTTGAGAGTGAAAGGGATTGTTGAGAGTCATTCAGTCCAATCTCATGTTACTGGTGAAAAACAAATCTAGGGGGGAATGGACTTGTCCAGGGCCCCCGACTCCTATCCAAGGCCAAGAGCCAGTACCCGTTCAGCTCTTCAGAACAGGCCTGAGAGGACTGCGGCAGCATTCACCGTCAAGGTGGGTCCCATTTTAGAGAGAGGCCCAGTCAAGTCACACCGAGTGGTAGCTGCACAGCTCTTGGCCCTCATCCTTGGTTCTCATGAATCTTCCCCACATCCTATTACAGACCAAGGGTCTTATGCATGAAGCAACACTATTCATGTAGGTGGCTGTGAGGGGGTGAGAGCGACGAGAGACGGACAACACAGGACTCGGTAAGTCAGGGGCGTGGCTAGGCCGAGGCTTTGAGACTTGCGAGATATAAGCAAGCTAGGAACTCGGGAGAGTAGGAAGGACCGAAGATAGAAATGCGGGAGTACGCGTGCGCCGAGTCTCCTGGCTCCGATTGGCTCCTTCAGTCGGAGAGGCGAGGCCTCGGGTTTGTGCTTCCTCCCGCCGCAGCTTCCGCGGCGCAACGCCTGCGAATCGACCCTGGGCAGGACCGGAGACCCCGCCAGCGGGTGTGGTGGTGGGTCCAGTACTGGAGGCCTGAGTCGGGTGGCATTCTGGAGTGAGGCAGTGGGCTCTGCGACCCTGCGAGGTGAGAGCGTAGCCACACCCTGCCCGTGTCCCCGCCCTGGACAGGGGCGCGTCCTGACTTGTCTGGTCATTTCTTGCGACAAACTTGGGACCCCTGCACCTGACGGTCACTTCCCTGACTCAGCCCACCCCGATCTGCACTAGGCTGAGGGTCACTCTCTACTTTCACCCTACACATTTGATCCCTCTACATAGGTTAAGAATTGTAGACCGAGCCCGGGACCCCTTTGCTTCTTGGTTGAGAGCTTGAGGAGATCATCTCCTCAAGACCCCCATTAATTGTCTGGAGTTCCTATTGCAGATGGAGGGGGCAGAAGGCAACGCGGGGCAGCCCGGCCCTGCGGAGCGGTCCCACCGAAGTAGCGTCTCTTCAGTGGGTGCCCGAGGTAGGTCTCTACTTTCTTCTTTCATCTCTTCTGAACTCTTTGGTTCCAGCCCTGGAGACATGACTTCTTCAGTAAGTTAATCATGTAGTAAATAATAAGATTTGCTTAGATGTGGCAGACTCATAGAAATCAAAGGACTTAGCTGGGATCTGCCTCTAGCTTAGTGACTGAGCCACACTCCTGAACTTTCTCCCTTTTGTCTTCAAATGAAGACACATGATTTGGAAAGTGGCACCACTTTCTTTGTCCCGTTTCTTTTTTGCAGACAGCTCTTTGAAAGCAGGGATTCTCCACCTCTTCATTTTATTGGGAGGAAATTAGGCCTTAGAGAGGTTGTTAGATCTCAGACTACTGGAGCAGACCAAGGTTGATCATGAACTTGAGCCTTCAGGGCCGGTTTTTCTGCCTGTAAAGTGGATCTGAGCCTCAGTCTCCTGGTCTCTCTAAGTAGCTGTTGGAGCAGAAAAGACCGGAATCTAAAAAGCTTCAGTATGCTAACTGTCTGCTCTCATGCCTCATTGGATTGGTGGTGACCTTTTGAAGAAGCGATATTAGCTGTTTCTACAGATTTACAACTGAATCACAGAGTCAGGTTAGAAGCAGAAAAGGATGCAGGGGCCTCCAAACTCCATGGTCCTGTAGTTCAGGGATGGGGAATTGGAGTCTGGCCAGCCTGCCAGGCATCTTTGGCTTCAAATGGGAATCCAGCTTATTATAAGGGAACACTGGCTGTATGAGTTGTTTATTCTTTCCTGGACTGCTTAAAGCTACCTGCAGAAGCCACAACATTGATCCTTAAAGTTTTGAAGAGTCTAGTGAAGCCGAGACCTAGAACCTGCTGTAACCCGAGGTGGCCTTAGAAGTCCTCATTGTCTTCTTAGCCTGACCCAGTCACTGGTTGGCCTTGCTCCCAGCCTGACAGGGAACTGTGACCTCAGGATGGGTTATCCCATCCTATTTCTCCACCTGAGAAATATTGTAAACAACAATATTTTGGAGCTGCAGAGGAAGGGAGGTGTTTTTATCATCCTACTTTGAACCTTAGGGGTGAAATGGGGCTGGTACCTGGGCCTGAGTTTCTGGATGGTTTGAGGTCCTTGAAGGCAGCATTTTTATTTGTTTTTAAAATACTGGGTCTTGCTATGTAGCCTAGGCTGGCCTGGAAGTTGAAATCCTCCAGCTTTAGCCTCCTGCATCCCGTCTTGGGACTACAGATGTATGTCACCATAAGCCGTAAGCATCATTGTCAGTGGGGTCTTGAGAAGATGTGTGTCAGTGTAGCCTGGGTCCTGATAATGAGCAAAGGGTGGTGGAGAATGCTGATTGGACCTCACCTGACCCTTCCCAACCTGTATTCCAGCAGCTGATGTACTGGTATACCTGGCTGATGACACAGTAGTGCCCCTGGCCGTGGAGAATCTGCCCTCCATCAGTGCCCATGAGCTGCACCGAGCAGTCCGTGAAGTCCTGCAGCTCCCAGACGTGGCCCTGGAGGCCTTTGCACTCTGGCTCGTCTCCCCTCTCTTGGGTAAGGTCTGGCAGCGAGGGACCATAGTGGGGAGGTGAGGACACTAACTGGGCAGAAAGAGGGCTTAGTGACCACAACCTGTGGCCACTTCCTGTCAGGTAAGATGGGACCTGGTGTGTCCCTGAGTCCCAAGGAGGTGTCCGGGATCCTTTGTCCCTGCCTTTTTCTTGTGCTGATGTGATGATGCTGGAACCCTGACCTTCAGAAGAGCAGAAGGATCCCCTGCTCCAGGGCATGCAGTCTGGGCCTCACCTGGGGAGTATAACTTCAGTGTTTCCCCATGGCTCAGATCCATCCTACTGCGTGAAGTCCTGAGATCTGGAACAGTGGGCTGGTGGGTGTCAGGACTGTGTGTGGTTGCCGGCAGTAGGGAGGAGGGTGGATAGAGCTCCGGAAGTGGTCCTGTACAGGGACTCCTCTGCTTGGGTGTGGGCTGCAGGGAGAAGAGGAACATGGTTTTTCTGTATGTGGCCGCCACCCTACCTGGTGTCTGGCACTATGGCCACATGCCTCCTGCCCCTGTAGGCTGGGGCCCCACCATGGAATGGGAATGAAGACAAGGGTGTTATAGACTGTAGGGCCAGTGAATAAAGTCCCTCATTATGGTCCCTGAGTCTGTTGACATGAAGGTAGAGACTTTTGGAGGCCCAGTGTCATCTTTTGGGGAACTAAATCAGTACTGGCGCTGGGAGTATTTTCTGAACTTAAATTTTCCTTTAAGGGCTGGCAAGATGGCTCAGTGGGTAAAGGTGCTTGCCCCTAAGCCTGGTGACCCTAGGACCAGGGTCCTGTCTCTGAGACCTGTATGGTGGAAGGAAAGAACCAGTTCCTACAAGTAATACTGTTGACTTCCACATTTGTGATCACACATTCATATACAATAGTAAAGATAGTGATTTTTAAAGTTGAACATATACTAAAGTGTACTTTTTAAAAAATTCCCTTTGAGGATCAAGAATACAAACTCACTAGAGGAGTTGCCTAGCCTGTGCAAAGCCCAGGGTTCAGTCCCCAGTGTTGAAAATGACAGCTAGGCAGTGGTGGTATACACATTTAAGCCTAGCACTTGGGAGGCAGAAGGAGATGGGTTCAAGGTCAGCTTGGTCTACAGAGTGAGCTCCAGGATCACCAGGGCTCCGCAGAGAAACCCTGTCTTGGGGAGAAAAAAAAAAAAAGGAACAACAAATAGTGACCACTCCCCTTGCTGTGGGGGAAGGGGCACTCTTGGTCTCAATAATTTGATCGGGGCAGCCTGGGTCAGGTCCCAGGGGTGGGGAGGTGGGGGTGTGTGTGCCTGAGACCCCTAAGGTTTCTGCCTCTGTCCTGTGGGAGGAGCTCCCCCCCTTCACTTCCTGCACAGTTGTTGTTCCCAGGCTCACGCCCACACTCTTCCTGCTGGCCCAGTCCCTCTCCTGCCCTCTGAGCCTCTGGTCAGGGCTGTGGGCCCCTTGGCTCTGTGGAAAGCTGGGATAGCAGGCCCTAGTGGGTGGCCACTCTCTGCCCCTAGAGGCTCCCAGCGCTGCTGCTGGGCAGCCTGCCCCCCCTCTCCCTCCTCCATCCCACTTCTTCACATTCCACAGCCTGCCAGTGACTAGAACTGAATGCATTGCCTGTGTGGCTCGGGCCAGGAGTGCCTGAGGCTGCAGTGCACTCAACACCCGTGTGTTCTTCCCAGGCTGGGGTGGGAACTGAAAGGCTACTTCAGATCTTGGGACACACACACACACACACACACACATGCCTGCCGGCCCCCAGACTAAGCAGAGCCCCGCTTGCCATCCCAGCCGTGAATGCCTGTGAAGAAGCAGGGGCTTTCATGCTCCTCAGTTTGACGTGTTTGGCCTTCTCCCCATCCTCTGCATAGAACAGGCCCCAAGAATCGTTAGCCTTACCTGGATGCTGGTGGCAAGGGAAGAAGTTCCTGCCCAGAAGTCTGAGACTGTGGTGGGATAGCCCTATTCTGATGGCAGGATCTCTGGGACTTGGGAATAAAAGCAGGAGGAGCACATGCCTGTCTGCAGGTCTACCGTCCCACACCGTGAGTGTTAGGACAGACAGGGAATCAAACCCTGGGACCCTCTGACAGAGGACCAATACATGTTTACTGAAGAGATGCTTCGGAGCCTGGGAAGCTGCCATCCCTTGTGGGCTTAGGTGAAGGGAGTGATGTTGTCCCTTAGCCCCGTCTCGTGGGCCTGGGGATGGGGCCAGTGGGGGAGGTGATGGAAATGATGGCTGTGGACAGAAATATGACAAGAAAGGACTGGATGGAGGTTGGATGGAGGTGACGAGGCAAGAAGGCCACCTGGAGGTGGGGCTGCTGTCTGGTCAAGCTCAGGGTCCAGAAGGAAGGTCCAAGTGTCCAGAGAATCATTGGCATCTGGCACTTTGTCCTGCCGTTAGTGGGGAAGGGGACAGTAAGAGGGAGGACATTTGTGTCAGCAGGCATGTAGTAGCATCCTCACCATGCATCTCTGTACATCCCTCTGTGAGTTCGACAACATCTCTGCTCTCAGGTAGCCTATCACCTACTTCCTAGGGCCCTGGTGGACACGTTGAATCAACCACATACTTGGGATAGTTGACCCAACCACCTTGAGCCTGGTTCTCTCAGGGTTATTCCAGGGTGAAGACCCTTGAACCCTTTGGAGTGGCTCTGGACCTGCTCAGTGATTGTTGGTCGTGGCCATCCTCATTGTTGGTGGACAGTATACTAGGTGGCTCGGCACCACTGGCCTGGCCAACAGCTTCATGGCCATACCCTCTCTCGCCCTGCAGAGGTGCAGTTGAAACCCAAGCACCAGCCCTACAAGCTGGGCCGCCAGTGGCCAGAGCTGCTGCTGCGCTTCACTGACGCCTCGGATGATGATGTCGCCATGGGTCAGTGGCATCTGAAGGGAGCCTTGGGAAGGGTGGGCGGGGAGGGGCCGCGAACAGAGATGCACTGTGTGCTGTCTGGTCAGCAGCCCCCATTCAGGAGGGCTCTCTCCATGGAGAAGAGTGAGGTTGGGAGCTGGGGTGTAGGCCGTGCAGGGTAGGGCAGGTTGGGGCTGCCTTCAGCAGGGGGACCAGAAAATGACTCTATCCCCTCTCTCTAGATGAGCCTTCCCTTCAGTTCCGAAGGAATGTGTTTTTCCCAAGGCGCCGAGAGCTCCAGGTAAGGCAGAGCCCAGGTAGTGCCACAGGGTTCCTGCATGCCAGTGCCAGGTCCCCCTGACCCCTAGACACCTAGACAGTCATGCTTGCCCAGCTCCTCAGAGCCATCATCTCCTTGCTATACTGGTCTGCAGATCCATGATGAAGAGGTCTTGCGGCTGCTCTATGAGGAAGCCAAGGGCAATGTGCTGACTGCTCGGTACCCTTGTGACTTGGAGGACTGTGAGGTGCTGGGTGCCCTCGTGTGCCGTGTGCAGCTTGGGCCCTACCAGCCTGGCCAGCCTGCTGCCTGCACTCTGAGGTAAGGAAGGTGAGACTTGAGACAGGCACCCAGTGGGAACATTGCCGCGCAAGAGTCTCCCTACCTATATGTGGGTCTAGGGCCTGCAAGGTGGACAGAACCCAAGTCAGGCCTCTGGTGCATGCATACTCACTGGATGGCCTTCATGAGTTCTCCATTTCTCTGAGCCCCCTTTCCTTCTTCCCAGTGGATACACACATTAGGTGATGTCTAAGAGGCGCCCTCAGCACAAGGGTGCATAGACACTCGGATGGAGCCCCCATCTCTACCTGAAGTCTGGAGGAACAGCCAGATACTGACCATATGCTGACCCCCAGTAACCACAAACAGTTCAGCTCAATCCAAAGCCCAAGATTAGAATCCTGTTCACCACTTGACAGTGTGGTGGGCACACCTTCAATCCCAGCACTCGGGAGGCAGTGGTGGGCACGCCTTTAATTCCAGCACTCGGGAAGCAGTGGTGGGCACGCCTTTAATCCCAGCACTCGGGACGCAGAGGCAGGCAGATTTCTGAGTTCTAGGCCAGCCTGGTCTACAGAGAGTTCCAGAACAGTCAGGACCATGCAGAGAAACCCTGTCTTGAAAAACCAAAAAAAAAAAAAAAAAAAAAAAGAATCCTGTTCCCCAAGCGCTTACCCAGCCCTGCTGGCTACTGATGGCCCATCTAGAAAGATGAGAAGATGAGAGTTGGAGGGTAGAGGTGGCACCCCAGATCCCAGCACTCACAGTCAGGTTAGGAGACGGAGGCAGGTGGGTGGATCTCTGTGAGTTCAAGGGCAGCCTCGTCTACAGAGTGAGTCTTAGAACAGCCAAGACTACACAGGGACCTTACCTTGAAGAGAGTTGAGTCTGTCATGATAACAGACCAGGTTGGGCTCTGCCTCAGTTGATGTGACCCTGAAGTTTAGAAATAATTCCAGGGGCCAGGTGTGATGCAAGCCTTCAATCCCAGCACTCAGGGGACTGAGGGGGAGGGGACTGAGACGGGATTACCATGAGTTCCGAGCCAGCCTGGCCTCAAGAGTTGTGAGCCGGCACACGATGAGGAGTGGAAGCAGGAGTGTCAGGAGTTCAAGGTCATTCTTTTTTTTTTTCCTCGTTCTGGTCCACCCTGCTCGCTCCGGTCCAAGGATTCATTTATTATTATTCATAAGTACACTATAGCTAGCTTCAGACGCACCAGAGGAGGGCGTCAGATTTCATTAAGGGTGGTTGTAAGCCACCATGTGGTTGCTGGGATTTGAACTCATCACCTTCAGAAGAGCAGTCGGGTGCTCTTACCCGCTGAGCCATCTCACCAGCCCTCAAGGTCATTCTTAACTACTAGAGTGAATTTGAGGCCAGCCTGTACTACATGAAAACCTGTCGTAAACAAAACTTGCGGTAGATTCAGGTGACTGTAAACCTTCGCTAGAACCTGTTTATAACCTGGGCATCTTGTTTCTCCAACCCGCAGAGCAGTTTATGGGGCCAGAGACCAGGTGCTGATGACTGTTTGGAGTCTGGCAGGGACTGCCCTGGGTTCAAAGTCCCCTGAAGGCTTATAGCTGAGCTGTCTAAGGCTGGTGGCCATGGCCATGGTATCCCAGACCTCAAGATGGGCATCTCTGTTTTTCTTGCGCCTGACAAGCTCAACTCGTTTGCACAGGAAGTTCCTTTGCTCACTCATGTGACATGTAAGGCCACACGGTCAGGGTGCCATGGACGGAGCTCAGCTGTGTCCCAGACCCTGTTTTTCTTCTTGCCCTACAGCCCTTGTCTTGTTGGCCAGGACAAGGTCAGAAATGTTAGCCCTTGTGGCTGGGTGTCTGTTGCAGAGGAGAGACCCCTCTTACCTTACAGGCATGCTCTCATGGCACATAGCTTAGTCCCAGGTCCACCCGGAGGATAGAAGTCCAGTGGCTCTGCCACTGATGCACTGCAGCTCGGTCTTGAGGGACACCGAATCTGCACACACCCAAAGCTGAGACAGGCTTTTCCATGACAAGTGGAAACTGCTGTCAGACACAGGACTTGGGTAGGGGTGGGACACAGACGGTGAAATGGGCACAGATGCCCTGAGAAGGGAGGGTGGCCAGGCCTCCGAGACCCCTCCTGCAGCCCGTGACTCAGGCTGACAACTTCCTTCCTGCCCTTCACCTTCTCGTCTCTTGCTGCCTCTCCCAGCAGCCTGGGTGTTTAGGCTCCAGATGCCCTAGAGGAACTCCTCTCTGGAAAAAGTGGCACCATGGGGGTTTACCTAGTTAACCCAAAGCCAGTGGCCATATTGTGGTCTCTCTGTCTGTGCCCTTGGGACTTGTGGTCCTGTTGTAGACAGGGCCTGGATATAGACACTGACTTTGAGGCCTCAGACCCAGAACTCCAGATGTCTGTTGGAGTGGTTGGTTCCCTGCCAACAGGAGTCCAGGTGGCCAAAGGTAGAAAGCGGTCATCGTGTAGCCAAGAGCCTCCCTGTTCTCTGAGTGAATAGGCCTTTTCCCACTTAAAATGGTGTGATACTCCGTGTTAGCTACTACTTTTTAAAAGTTTTTTTTTTTGTAAATATTTTATGTATATTGGTGTTCTACATGCGTGTATGTCTGTGAGGGTGTCAGATCCCCTGGAAATAAAATTACAGACAGTTGTGAGCTGCCATGTGAGTGCTGAGAATTGAACCTCGGTCCTTTGGAAGAACAGCCAGTGTACTTAACCACTGAGCCATCTCTCCGGCCCCACCAGTGCTTGGTACTCTTATGTCTACTTGACACAAGCTGTCATCTGAGAGGAGGAAACCTCCATGGAGAAAATGCTTCCAGACGGTCAGGCTGTGGGCAGGTCTGTAGAGTAGACCTGGGACCAAGCTGAGCTAGCCTCGGGCCCTAGCTGTGTAAGGAGACGCCCTGTTCCCATGAATCTGTGATGATCTCGTTGGCCTTCTGTCATCCCTCCCTTGCTGAGTAGAGCACTGAGAGCGTGCTTTAGCTGCGGTCACTGTTGCTCTGATGAAACACTGTGACCACTAGCATCCCGGGCAGGAAAGGGTTTATGTGGCTGACACATCCTCAGTCACCGTCCACTGAGGGAAGCCAAGGTAGGGACTCAAACCAGGTGGGAGCCTGGAGGCAGGAGCTGATAGAGAGGCCATGGAGGAGTGCTGCTTACTGGCTGCTCCCCATCCATGGCTTGCTCAGTCTGCTTTCTTTTTTTTTTTTTTTTTGGTTTTTTCGAGACAGGGTTTCTCTGTGTAGCTCTGGCTGTCCTGGAACTCACTTTGTAGACCAGGCTGGCCTCAAACTCAGAAATTTGCCTGCCTCTGCCTCCCGAGTGCTGGGATTAAAGGCGTATGCCACCACACCCGGCTCTCAGTCTGCTTTCTTATAGAACCCAAGACCACCAGCCCAGGCGTGGCATCACCCACAATGGGCTGGACCCTCCCTCATCAGTCACTAATTAAGAAAATGCCCTACAGGCTTAACTATAGTTGCGCCTTAGGGAGGTATAGTTTCAGTTGAGGTTCCTTCCAGGTGACTCCAGCTTGTGTCACGTTGACGTAAAACTAGCCTGAACATAGTCTCTCACCATTCGTGTTGTTTTGGATGGAGAAAGTTGTATTCATTTAGAAAGCTCAGCTGTCCAGCCTCAGAACCTGGGTGCTGCTCTGATACCCACTTCAGCCAGGCTCTTCCTCCGCCTTTTTCTGGCTTCCCAACCCGACCCGAGCACATCCCAGGCCCCTCTGCTGTTCCCTGGTCCTAAGTGTCAGCCAGACCTCATCTGATGGGAAAGGGGTTCTCCATCGTGCCTCGCGTGTACCATGGTGGTGAAGATTGGTCTTGATGACGTTCTGTCTGCCCTCTGCCAGTGAGGAGCACTCTCTACAGGAAGGGAGACTTTGTCTAAGGTGCAGTAGGAGAGAGCAGGATCAGAGTGGGCCTTCAGTGGTGACCCTACCTGGCCTTTGTGTGTGGGGTGGCCTCCCCTGTCCTAGGCTTGCAGAGCTTTACCGTGAGTGTCTTAGTGTCAGGGTAACTGTTACCAGAAACAGGTGATAACTCTGTCCCTGCTCTGCAGATAGGCAGAAGCCCCTTGCTGGTCTCACAGCTGTCTATGACAGACAGTGCTTCAGAACCTGCCCTGCAGAAGGGCTCTGGTCTGAGCATACCTGGGCCTTCTCTCCTCTGCTTCCCCATGTATACTCTTTTTTTTTTTTTTTTTGGTTTTTCAAGACAGGGTTTCTCTGTATAGCCCTGGTTGTCCTGGAACTCACTTTGTAGACCAGGCCGGCCTCGAACTCAGAAATCCGCCTGCCTCTGCCTCCCGAATGCTGGGATTAAAGGCGTGCGCCACCACGCCCGGCTCCCCATGTATACTCTAGGGGGGTCTCTCTCTTTCTGTCCCCCTCTCTCTCTTTCTGTCTCTGTCTCTCTCTTTCAAGATTTATTTTTTTATGTATATGAGTACACTGTAGCTGTCTTCAGATACACCATCTGATACCATTACAGATGGTTGTGAGCCACCTCGTAGTAGCTAGGAATTGAACACAGGACCTCTAGAAGAACAGTCAATGCTCTTAACTGCTAAGCCATCTCTCCAGCCCTCTGTTTTTTTCAAGACAGGGTTTCTCTGTGTAAATAGTCCTGACTTTGCTGGAACTTGCTCTGTTGACCAGGCTGGACTTGACCCCTCAGAGATCACCTGCCTCTGCCTCCCCTAGGAACCTCGTTTTTCTCTTTGAGAGGAAGAGCATCCCACCCCCAGCTCAGTGGTTGCATATCTGGCAGGGTTGGCTCTGCGCCGAGCAAGCCACTGCTGGTTGTGGGCAGTGGGAATTTGTCTGCAGTCTGCTTAGGACCCCTGTCACCCTCCAGCGTGCGCGTGCACGCGCACGTACACACACACACACACACACACACACACACACACACTGCCCAGCAGTGGACCTTGGTGCAGTTGAGTCTTGAAGCCTTAACGGTCCCTACGGCCTGCCACCTGCCAATTCTTACCTACCCTGTGAGCATAGTACTCACACCCTGAAGACTTCAGTACCCCAGAGGGGCCACCACTGCCTATTTTCCTTCCCCTTCAGAGAGAAGTTGGACTCCTTCCTCCCTGCCCACCTCTGCAAGCGAGGGCACGGCCTCTTTGCTGCCTTCCGGGGCCGTGGGGCCAAGACTGGGCCAGGAGAGCAAGGCCTGCTGAATGCCTACCGCCAGGTAAAGGAAGTGACAGGCAGCGACAGTGAGCGTGAGGCCACCTTGGGCTCCCACTACCGCGCATACCTCCTCAAGTGCCACGAGCTGCCCTTCTACGGGTAAGTGATGCATCTCGGGAGCTCCTGCCACCACTCAGTACCCTCCAGACTGCCCCGACCCCGACATGTAGCAGCCCGCAGCCCACCTGCGCTCCAGTGGCTCTGTCCTCTTAAAGAGCTGGCTTGGCGGGGGTCCCATCTCTGACTCGGAGTCCTCCATCTGTCCTCTCTTCCAGCTACAGCCACTCCCTGGCCTGGCTCGTGCTCACACGTGCTGTGTAACGAATAGTTGTTTCTTGATGTGTATGTCCCGCACAGTGAAGGAGCGTTCCTTTGAATGGGAAATCAGAGGTAGAGAACCACGGTAAATAGCAGTTAGGAGAGCAGAGGCGGTGGGAGCAGCAGCCTAGACAGGGGTGAATTCCCAGACTCTGAGCCTGCTGTGTTGTTCAGTTGCATTTGCTGGGATGCAGGCTAAAGGTTCGTTAAGGTGGGACCTGGCCTTGCAGGTGACAGCTGAAAAAATGCCCATTAGATGAATGCTGATTCTACAGGGGCATTTGGGCTCCTGGTCTGGGGCTAAAAAAATGATGGGTGAATTGTTTCAAATCTGGAGCCCTGCAGAATGGCCAGGGAGATGAGTTGAGAAGGGGGGGATAGAGGGGGAGGGACCAGGGTGTGTGTGACAGGGCCTGGGATGGGACAACACCTTCCAGGCAGGAGCGTCCCTCCAGGCCAGCGCCACATGCTCTGGGTTCATCTTGAAGGTCCTGTTCACTGTGCCCTATGGAGCCCAGGTGTGTGCTGTGCATTGGCCTCAGCCTGCTGGCGGTGGGAGAGGAGGCTAGTGTGAGAGAGAAGGCTAGGAACAGCGAGGGCAGACATTGCTAGGCACTCCAGGAGTAAGTAAAAAGTTGATAGAAGTAGGCAGGTCTTATGACAGCTTTCGTTTCCTCATTGCCTGCACCTCAGAGCTGAGGGGGGCATAGAATTTCCTAGGAGGGAAGTATACTCACCTCTAGTACCCTCCTGTACAGAGAGGGCTGGCTTTGACCTGGGCTGTGACGTAGGCACCGGTGAGCCTTGGCATGAGTGATGTCATGGCCGGCCATGAGGGAGACAGCAGCAAGTGCCTTGCCACCACCCTTAAACCACCTCACTTTTCCTTTAGCCTTAGCCCAGAAGCCACTCTCCTAGGCAGAATGCCCCAGGTCCCTGCTGCTGAAGGACTTCTGCTGTGGACGCTGCTGCAGGCTCAGCCTGACCTCTTACGGAGGCCCCAGGCTCCTTGCAGCTTGCTCTTCCCCTCCTTGGGTCTGTGCTTTTCTCTGCCCAGGTGTCCACCCTGTACCATACCATTACCTGGGTCCTTCCACAGGCTCCATCTAATTCTGTATGGCCAATCGGGTGTTATCATCCCCAGCTACCCACATTACTTCCTCTTTCTGCCTCTGTCCCCCCAATCCTCGGGGCAGGTTTCTTTCTTTCTTTCTTTTTCTTTTTCTTTTTCTTTTTCTTTTTCTTTTTCTTTTTCTTTTTCTTTTTTTTTTAAAGATTTATTTATTTATTATATGTAAGTACACTGTAGCTGTCTTCAGACACCCCAGAAGAGGGCAGAGGGCATCAGAT
>LR749638.1:2399570-2419552 GCA_902729485.2 Mus minutoides | reverse complement strand
ATCCCAAGTACATTTTCTCAACTTGTTACTTAGAGAAGCAAACCTCATTTTGCTGCATGCCCCCATTTACCATGCTTTACATGGACGACTTACAATCTCTTGCAACTCGAGTTCTAGGAGACCTGATGTCTTCTGGCTTTGAATGTACTATACTGTTCTCTCTCTCTCTCTCTCTCTCTCTCTCTCTCTCTCTCTCTCTGTCTCTGTCTCTGTCTCTCTCTCTCTCTCTCTCTCTCTCACACACACACACACACACACACACACACACACACACACACACTTGAAGGTTTGAGGGAGCCTGCATTAAGAGGGGAAGTAAGAGGGAAGACAGGAGCAATGATGGCAGTCAGCGGGTAAGAGCAGTTTACTCCCTTTCGAAGGACCTAAGATTGAGTTTCCAGCACCAACATGGCAGCTCACAACCACCCACAACTCCAGTTCCAGGGGATCTGATGCCCTCTCATGACCTTTGAGGGCACTGCACACATATGGTGCACACACACATGGTGCCAAACACCCCCATACATAAAATAAAATAAATGATGTTAAAAATCCACTGCCATCTTTTCCTTCGGTGAAGATGACTGTTATATTCCAATTGGAACATGCACAGTTTGTATATAGATATGTTGCTCACATTCACTTATCAAACCACAGTGGGACACAAATGTATCTTTTTAAAAAAAAAAATGTGCATTGGAAAACCTAAAACTTCATGCACTCACTTTATCCCAATTGGCCTTTATAACGTGCATCTGGAGCTGAACTTGCACCACTCCAAGGGATGACTGTGATGCAAGCTAGGAAACAGTCGAATGAAAGGACCTGTGAGGTGGGCTGTACATACTGATCTGTGTTTTAAAGTAGGCATGTAAAGAGTAAAGATCATCCCATGTTTTAACTTTATTTACCACGCATCAAACCCTTGGTAAGAACCATCTCTGTCTGTCAAATATGTCTCCAGCAACGATGCTGAGGGATCAAAACTTAAATGCAAATGAGGATATGCATTAGTTTGTTCCACACCAGCTAATGGATCAGCAGTTCTCAACATGTGGGTTGCAACCAGATAGCCTGCATATCAAATATCTACACTATGATTCACAACAGTGACAAAGTTACAGTTACAAAGTAGCAACAAAATAAGTTTATGGTTGGGGGGGGTGGTCACCACAGCATGAGGAACTGTATTAAAGGGTCTCAGCATTGTTCGGACACAAAATACAGTGTTTACATGCTATCTATTATTTGTGTTTGATTGTTGATTTGTTGTTGCTTGATACAAGACCTTATGTATCCCAGGCCATCTCAAACACATGATGTAGCTCAGCATGGTTTTAAATACATGATCTTTCTACCTCTCCCTCCCCAGTGCTGGGACTGCAAGCTGGACCCCCAGGTCCTGCTTTTGTTGCCATTTAGTATCCCTACCCCAGGAAGGTCATAATGGGCTCCTGGGGGGAAAAGGCACATGGGCACAGTCATTTACGTGGGAAATACACAGTGCTGTTTGCTGTGAGTTCAATGTTAATAATCAATAGTGCAGATTAAGTAAAGTAACTCTTAAGAGAAATACACGAAAAAGCTGGGTCGTATATTGATTGATCAATCCTGTGTCTAGAGGCCCCATGGGAACCCAGCCCTGGATTGCTTCCAAGATGGGTGGTGCTTGCTAATTCAGTGTATGCAGTGCCTTTACAGAACAAGACTTCCTCAGAGAATATGAAATGGGTTCATTCTGTTGTCAATGAGCGATTAATATAAAATAATTTGTATACTAATCCTTTAAGCCATAGTGTGTCTTTTGGGCCTCTAATACAGCCTCGGCCGGCCACCTTTCATGCTCTTCACCCCTGCTACCCACTTATCTTCCTTCCACAGAGCTCCAAGCCAGTGGTTCTCATCCTACCTAATGATGCGACCCTTTACTACAGTTCTGCATGTTGTAGAGCCCCCTAACCATAGAGTTCTTTTGTTGCCACTTCATAGCTGGAATTTGGCTAGTTCTGAATCATAATGTAAATATATTTTGGAGATAGAGGTTTGCCAAAGGGGTTGTGGTCCACAGGTTGAGAACCACTGTTCTAGACCCAATCTACTCCCTGTCTGCATTTGGTGGCTGCTTTCTTAGATCCTCTCCTCTCCCCACGGGTAGTTAACCATACACGGGTGCTTGATACAGAATCAAAAGCTAAGCGTAAGGAATCTTTGTGTTCCTCCAGCTCCTATGCGCTCTTCTGGGCTAAGGTCATCTCTCCCTCAGTCACAGTGTTTTTCCGTTCTTCTGCTTTCCCATCACACTTTATCCAGTCAATAAAGATTTGCTATATTGAGCATATTCAAGGCATTGTGAAGGGCAAAAATAGACACGTCCCTGTCCTGAAAATCCTCAAGACTCATGGGTGAGTCAGATGTTGAAACAAGATCTCAAACAAATGGATACATGGAAGCCTTGGTGTTAGGGAGGTAAATACAGCATTTGAGAGCTTGTTACACGGAGACTTAGTGTAGTTTATGGGATCTGACTGTCCTGAAGGAGTATTGTCCTAATAAGTCAGTCCACCAGAGCCAAGTTCAGCTGTCAATCAAAATGAAACTTTCAATCGGGCAGAGGAGTTATTTAACCTCTGGGTGAATATTCAAGACCCAAATCAACTTCAGAATAAGAATTAGTGAGCAAAGGGCGGAGCTATGTTAAAAAAGAGAAACTGCCCACTAAGGGCACCCTGAACAGTTAGAGGAAGAGAAAGGGAAGGACAGATGAGGACAAAGCAAACTTGTCAGCTGTGCACCTCTGACTGTCTTTAAGACGTTTCTCTTCATCTTCAGAGACGTAAGCAAGAGCAGAGGACAGAAGGGGATTGGTGTAAGCACCTTTGGTTTTCATGTAGAATAAGGTGGTGGGCTGGGCAGTTCTACAGGCTTGGAGTATAAGAAGACAAGCCATAAGAAGCAAGCCAGTAACCAGTGTTCCTCCATGGCCTCTACCTTCAAGTTTCTATCTCGAGTTTCTGTCCTGCTTTCCCTCAGAGATAGGCTATATGGGGGAAATATAAATCAAATTAAAATCTCCCCTCCTCAGGTTGGTTTTGTTCAAAATTCAGCACAGTGACAGAAAAACAGATTAGAACAATCTCCTAGAGAACTGTCTCTCTCTTCTCTCCTATCAACAGGACAGGAGTTACCTAACCCCAACCCACCCTCACCAACAGGAGAGTGACCCAACCCCACTCTCACTAAAGGAGAGTACCTAGTCCAACCTTATCAACAGGAGGGTACCTAACCCCAACCCCACTGTCACCAACAGAAAAATACCTAACCCACCCCACCCTCACCAACAGGAGGGAACCTAACCTACTGTATCCTCACCAGCAGACTTCCTCCAGATCTTTGATATCTGTCAGGCTAAATGTGAAATAACATTTCAGGTTTGCTTCTCACATCTTATATGAGTCTGAACATCTTCTCACACGTTGGTCAGCCCCACCCCACTCTTTTCTGTGAAGTGCCCCTCTGCAGCCCACTTTCCCCTTAAACGTTTCTGCAGGTGCAAGAAATTCCCCTTACATTTCAGATATTAACCCCCTTTCAGATTTAGGGACTGCAAACATTTTACCCCTTTTGTGTCAACATTATCTACTAGACCCCAAATGCATTCTTTTCATTTTATTTACTTAGTAACTTGACTAACATTGCCAAGGCTTTAAAAGTATATTTTTGTTACATTTGTCCCCTCTCTTTAATTAAATTAGCTAACGTAGTTTCTTTAGGATGCTTTGGCATATATTAAGCATCTACTGCTTCCATTTGCTATCCACCATTTTCTCCTGAAACTGTCTCATATTGCCTAAGCAGTATAATTGCCTTAAGACACATCTAAATTACTGGAAGCTGGAGTCACTGTCTTCCTTATCAGCAAGATGATTTAGAGAGGTTAAGAACATTATTAGAGACAAGAAAAAACAAGCCACACATGGACATGGTCCAGTGTGTTGATACATTTAAGGTCTAGGAGAGCCTGTGGGCTGTATACCCTGCAAGAAGTAGAGGTAACTTTCAGAAAGACCGACAGTCCTGAGGCACTGCTACAAACCTCCTAGGAATGATGCTGTCTCCCTGACTCTCACCCCCTGTCACTTCATGATGACCTTGTTTCCAGCATTAAGAGTCACTTGCACACTAAATGGTTAAATCCCCAGTAAAGGTGACAATTTAGGTTTTAGAAGCAGCCTGTCATGGAGAAGTGAGTTACCCATGAGAAAAAAGTCTTCCCTAAGGAAGAGAAGTCTCTGCAGCCCAGACTTCCTTCTGTAACTTACAGTGCCCGTAGTCTTCACAGGATAGGGAACACACTCTGCAGAGGACTCACCCTATGCCTTCTCCTGTGCACCACAGAGGCAGTGACACCCTATGCCTGTGTCCTGTGCACCATGACACAGTGACACCCTATTCCTGTGTCCTGTAGACCCTGACAGCAGTGACTTTCAGGCCTTAGGCTACTCAGGAAGTTTTAGACACACCACAGAATTTCTCCTTTCTAATACCTTCTCACAATGAGTTTCTTCGACTAACTTAATATAAATAAAAAGATAATTGCTTGTGAGCCCGGGAAACTATTTTCTACCTAGTTTGCTTATTTCTACAATTCATAAAATATTTTTACTAATAATTAGACTGCCATCCCACATTTTTTGCACATATACCCAATATATACATATTATGTCAGCATACATCCAAAGCTTTCGTTTTGTTATTAAAACATGAGTCATATTGGAACCCTTCTAATTTGCTAACCAGTTCAAATGGTTGGCAGCAACTTTCTAGTTCTTTTGAATATTAATATCTTATTTACATACAAACTATTATGATCATCATTTTTCCTATGAGTATCATAGCTTCACCACATATGAGATGCTGCTCACAGAAGCAAGCTCCTCCCTCCCCAAGCTCCCATTAAATAACTGCTCCCTAGAAGAACTTCAGAAGTTAAGTGTCCCTTATCCAAAATGCTTAGGATAGTCAATGTTTCAGATTCTGGATAGTGTAGCATCTGGAAACATTTGAATATACATAATAAGATAATCGGGCTTGGTACCCAAGAATAAACACAAAAATCCATTTGGAGGTACATTGTAGATACAATGTGAAAGTCTAGTTGTGTTGGAGGCTGAGTTAGACTCTAGGGGTTTAATCCTGACTAGCTTAACAAAGATTCGTGGAGTGAGCTTTCCCACTGTGTCATGCAGCTACTCAAAACAGTTCAAATCTAATTAATAGTGGGTTCAATCTATTCCCCTCAAGACTCACCAATTCCCCAAACAGGAAATAAAAAAAAACCCTACACTGAACACTTTAAATGGTATACTCTCTATTGATGCTTAGTTTTAAGATTTATTTATTTTATGTGCATGAGTATTTTGCTTGCATGATTGTATGCGCACCACGTGTGTAGTATGCATAGAGTGCAGAAGAGGGTGTCAGATCCCCCTGGAACCAGAGTTATAGGTAGTTAGTTGTAAACTACTATATGATTTCTGGAAACTGAATCCAGTTCTCTGCAAGGGCGGTGAATGTTCTTAACTACTGAACCACCTCTCCAGGCCCTGTTGATGTTTCTGAAGTTATTTCCAGTTCTTTTGTTTTCCACATTAGAAAGCTGTTAAGAATCAAAATACACAGAAGGAAAGGGCTCAGTGTTAGCTGTGGTCTTTTGTTTCACTGTGTTTAGTATGTTTTCTGAGTACTTGTGAAAATGTCAGCCATCTGTTGTGTTTCTGACTGTTATGACCACATATACATTTAACATATGTATAAGAAATTAAAATGAGCTGGGCGTGGTGGCACACACCTTTAATCCCAGCACTCGGGAGGCAGAAGCAGGTGGATTTCTGAGTTCAAGGCCAGCCTGGTCTACAGAGTGAGTTCCAGGACAGCCAGGGCTATACAGAGAAACCCTGTCTCGAAAAACCAAAAAAAAAAAAAAAAAAAAAAAAAAAAGAAAAGAAAGAAATTAAAATGAAACTGAGGTCCAAAAGGCAATAAGCACTTTGGCCATTCTCCTAGCGAAGCCTTGCACACAGTTTCAGGGCTGTTTTACACTGTGTGACTTGGGAGACAATTGAGATTAAACAGACAAACTCTGTGTGTGTGTCTCGTGTAGAGTTCCCCGCTGGCTTCTTGACTTGTCTTTATTCTACATGTGGAATCCCACACTGTAGAGTGAACTGGCTAAAAGATTCTCACCCTGAGTTCACAAAAAGAAAACTGGAGCCGCCAGAATCAACCCGTTTCCTTGTTAAAATAATGATGATTGATGATGATGATGTTAAGAATATGACAGCATTTTTTACTCTCTTCTTTTATAAGTAAGATATGAGCTTATAGCCGGGCGGTGGTGGCGCACGTCTTTAATCCCAGCACTTGGGAGTCAGAGGCAGGCAGATTTCTGAGTTCGAAGCCAGCCTGGTCTACAAAGTGGGTTCCAGGATAGTCAGGGCTACACAGAGAAACCCTGTCTCAGAAAAAAAAAAAAGATATGAATTTATAAATGCATACCATTCGTGTTAACATTTCTTCTAGGCTCTGCCCCACAGTTACCTGGCAATAGTTAGATATGCCTGACTCACTAGAAAAGGGGCTACCTGCCCCCTCCTCACTCTCTTGATCTCTTGTTCTCTCATCCTTCCTCTCTGCCGCTTCTCTTCCCATTCTTCTACCCCCTCTCTCCACATGTTCATGGCCAACCTCTACTTCTCCATTCTCTCTGTCTGTCTCTGTCTCTCTCTCTTTCCCTTTCTCTGTCTCTACTACCCCCTTAACTCCCCTCCCCATGCCCTGAATAAATTCTATTCTATACTATACCATCGTGTGGCTGGTCCCTCAGCGGGAAGGATGCCTCAGCATGGGCCTGCAGAGGCTCCCCCTTTACCCACACCGTACCTCACTCTACCAAACATATCCCTGGCCTCCTTTTTCTTTTTTATAAAACGCAACAATTCATACCACAGAGCTTGAGGCTTAAGCAACAGCTTAATTGTACCACCTACCATCCCATAAGTTCAATAGAGTGGTTCCTTTTAGAAATAAGATGCTTTTACTCAAAGGAATGAGTGTGTGGAGGAATGGTGGAGTGGTTTCTGTTAAATAATCACTATTTCATTAATTTGAATTTTCTTAAACTTGTTGCTTTTTTTCCTGTTTGCAGCTAAATGCTTGGTGTCTTGAGACAGTCGAGGGGTTGACACCATGAGACAGATCCAACTGTGACTCTGCCAGCTACTCTACCTGCATGTGACAACAGGACTTTTGTCTATTCTATACCATCTCACCATCCGTGGCTGTTCCAGAAAGTTCCTTTCACTATTTATAGACATCTTCCCTAAGGATGGGCTCTATTAACAGGGAAAGGGGGAGGGGAGAGTCTGGGAAAAAGCTGGGTGAGGTCTGCTCCCACAGAGAGAGGAAAATGGACACCAGGTCATTAACAAAATCCACTCCCAGCCTTCTGGGCAGGAAAAACAGGTATTTTATCTCCTCCATTGAGAAGAGAAATATGCTTAACATTCTGGTTCCCTGTGCTCTATGGGCACAAGGACCTTTGTGTTCTAACAATACACCCTTCCCTCCCCAATAAGAAACAAACTAAGATACTGTACATGGATTTTACCTTGTACTGGGGTTGGGCATGTTCACACCTGTACCTTGTATTTTGCTTGTATTCACACCCAGGTCCTCATTCTCCTCTGCCTCCCCTTGGTCATCCTCCTCTTCCCAGCTGGGCTCATTTCTGATTTCTTTCTGTCCTATTTGGTGGTCCAGTGAGTTTCACTAGGGTCATTGGTATCTTTCAGAGTAACAAAAGTAAAATGATCAGAATTCTGGATAGGTTATTTTTTTCTCTGTTTGTGGGGCTTCTTTTTTATTCATTTTTATATTCATGCAAGTGATGTGTCTTTTCCTATCCACCCCAACTCTACCCTCCCCTCCCTTCAAATGGATTTTTTAAATTAAGTTTTCCACCCATCAAAATCGATCATAACAAAAAGGCTTTTCTTTCCAAACACGAACGCAAATGTCACCATAAGTCTTAGTCAGGGTTACCATTGCTGTGATGAAATACCATGATCAAAGCAACGTGGGGAGGAAAGGGTTTGTCTGGCTTCTGCTTCTATACATGCCCAGCCTTGAAGGACATCAGGACAGGAACTCAAACGTGGCAGGAGCCTGGAGGCAGGAGCTGATGCAGAAAACATGGAGGGTGCTGCTTACTGGCTTACTCCTCATGGCTTGCTCAGCCTGCTTTCCTATAGAACCCAGGACCACCAGCCACAGATGGCACCATCTGGCTTGGCTACAGCCAGATCATTTTCTCAACTGAAGTTTCCCGGCCTCCAATAAATCTATCTGTTTCAAGTGAATATAAAATTAACCAGTACACAATCTTAGAACAAAATAACAGATAAAAGGATCTCATGCTTGGGCTTACATGCTTGGGCTTACAAGTTTACATGCTTGGGCTGGTAATGGGTACCACTGGCTCTGGCCAGCTGCAAGCTAAGCCAGGTCGGGCTCTAGTAAGAAGACAGGCAAACATTGTCTGAGCTGTGGATCACTGGCATGAGGGGCCATAAGGGCTGATCCCAGTTCCCACACTCTCCTTACAACTTCTCCCTCCTGCCTTGGGTCAAGGCCAAGTTCCATTCTCCACCCTCAGGAACATTCTTGAATAAAAAAGTTCTCAGAATGTACTGACTGATAGTCACCTGACCCTCTGGAAAGTCCTGGGTAAGGGTTCAAATGCGTATCATGCTTCCTAGCCAATACATTTAAAGGTCAATATGCTTAGCCAATAAGTTTGACCTGTAACCTTGCTGATGTAACCTGTGCCCCTAAAAAGTATAAAAACTGCTTGTAATAGCCAGTGGGGTCGCCTTCTAGACACTCCCTTAAGGGAATAATTGAAGGTCAGCCCCAACCTAAATCTCTTGCTTTTGGATTGATCTGCATCTCAGTGTCTCACTCAGGGTGTCTCGAAGCAAGTACCACTGACCGAGGGATAGGGGTCTTACAGAGATTGAAGCAGGATTGTGAGTTTCAGCACGGTCAGGGATACACAGCAAGACCTGCCTCAAAAGCCAAACAGCAGCAGCAGCAACAACAAAAATGAATGAATGAATGAATGAATGAATGAATGAATGAAAGAACAAAGCTTTCCCAGAGCCCTTTCCCATCCAGGTTCAGCTAACAGAAGGGAGTCCAGGGCAAACTTACTCAGCCTGCTTCACTTCTCTCTGCCTCCTCCTCAGCCGTGAATTGGGGTCTTACAGGCTCAGGGCTGAGAGACAGGGCAACCCTGCCTCTGATGATGAACCGTCGTTGTCAACTTGGCTAGATTTAGAATCAAATGGGAAACAAACCTCCTGGTATGTATGAGAAGATGTTTTCAGGGATATAAAGAAATGCAATGTACCTTCGGTGTGATCAGCATCATCCCATGGGCTGAGGTCCTGGACTGAATAAAAAGGAGAAGGTAAGCTCAGAGCCAACCTTCATCTTTTGCTTCTTGACCACAGGTACAATGTGATCACCCCCCTCATATTCCTGCTGGAGGACCTTCCCAATCATGCTTGACTTGAAAATGTGTAACATAAAAACAAACAAACAAAAAAACTAGGCCTTTAGGCCCAGGCTTGAGAATGTGACCTTGTGACTCAATTATGTGTTGCTAATCATAAAACAGATAGCACATTCCTCTGCCCACCTGCTTCCTGGGTTCAGAGAGTGTTCTTTCAAAGAAAGTCACCCTGACCCACCCTGACCATTGCTGGAACCCACTATGCAAATGTGCTATTGTTAGAGGCTCATAGAAACTGTCTTGACTTTCCACTTCCTAGTGACTCTTAACTGGTATCTTTGGTATTTTCCAACAATGCCCTCCCCACCCCCTTGAGTTGTGGTTTCTTCCTTTAAATACCCCCTTACCCAGCTACTCGGTGCACACAGTCCTCTACCGCTGCGTGCTGTACGACTGTGGGCCCCAGAGCGCTCTTGGAATAAAAGTCTTCTTGCGATTTGCATCAAGACCGTTTCTTGTGAGTGATTTGGGGTGTTGCCTCTCCTGAGTCAGAATGTGGGTGAGTCCTCACATTGTGAGTCTTTCAGACTGTTGCTTTCTTTATACTGCAAGCCAACACTAACACTTTCTCTGTTAAGTTACCTTTATCGAGTACTTTTGTTACAGCAATAAGGATAGGAATGTATCACCTGGTGCTATAGAGATGGTGAATGGGGTCAACCGGAGAGAGAAGAGGTCCTGAATTCAAAATTCCCAGCAACCACATGATGGCTCACAACCATCAAGTACAGCTACAGTGTACTCATATACTTCAAATACATACATACATACATACATACATACATACATACATACATACATATATACATACATACATACATCTTAAAGCCAGACTAGTGGGTTTTTTGGGATAAAGGTGGGAAAGGCAGGGGTTAGGTCCACTCCACCTGAGCAGTACAGTTGTTATGCCTGGGTGGTCTGTGGCCTGTGAAAGGAGAATATTCTTTCATGTTTAGCAAGACATTTTGGACTTTTCTCCTATGTGTGGTGTTTTATTTGCTAGCTTCCTCTGGTCTGTTCTACCTGTGTGAAGTGTACCCAGGAGTCTGGAGTCTCAGGATCACACCTTGTAGCTATGGTTGGATTTGTGCAATGGAGGCACTGGAAGATCAGGGGCTGGGGCAAGAAAATGAACCCTTTCGTTCTTTGTTCAGGCACTGTCTGGCCATCGCTATCTCCTACTTCAGCCACAGCTCCTGTCAGGTGGCCCCTCTAGGACTCCGGTTCTCACTGGTCTGGTAAGATTTCTTCTTCCCTCTTCAGGTCTACCATCATCCTCTGTAATAGATACTTTGTTTGTTGTGATAAAGCACAGAGACCAAGGCAACTTACAGAAAGATGGGTTTTCATGGTTCATCATGGTGGTTGATGGTTCATTATGGTGGGTTAGCAGCAAGCAGCATACATGGTAACTGAAGGTGTCATATCTTGAACACCAAGCAGGAACCAGAGAGGTTGAACTGTGAGTGAGGTGTAGCTTTGAAACCTCAGAGCCATCCCCCAGTGACATACTTCCTTCAGCAAGACCACATCTCCTAAACTAACCCTAACAGCACCACCAACTGGGGAACAAATATTCAAACATATGAACCTATGGGGACATCCTCATTCACCCTGCCATAGCCTCCTGGTGATATTTCCTGGAGAAACTGGACTCTGCCTGGTCAGTTCCCTCAATTCTGCCATCATGTTTCTAACATCTACGTGCTGGGTCACAACCTCCTGTAAATCCATTTCTAAGGAATCTATTCCCCCTTTTCTGGTCTCCATTGGCACCAGGCATGGACACAGTGCACAGATGATCCCTTGATTAGTTAGTTAAACTCTGCTCAGTGGTCTGACCAATTGACCTAATAGAATAGACAATGCCTGTCTTTATAGTTATATAGCATAAATTGTCAATTTTGTTTTCTGCTAAATTAAAAAATGAGGGGTACATTCATCCTTTAAAAGTAAGAACTTGGGGAGAGGAAAGAAATGTAAATTGAGGCAAAGAAAAAATGTCAGCATGGCTCTCCAGAGAAACATCACTGATGGAGTGTATGTAAAACTGTGTGTGTGTGTGTGTGTGTGTGTGTGTGTGTGTGTGTGTGTGTGTTCTACATATGTCCACTCTGCCAGAGAATGCCCACTTTTGTGAAGCCTGTGATGGAGGATGGGATGAGGCCCATAACACATTATGGATGACAGTCTGCTGTACCCAAAGTTCACTGGTTAAAATGTTAATTTAAAANGGAGGGAGAGTGAGAGATTGGTGGGAATAACCCTCTGGGGGAAGGAGGATGGAAGGAGGAATTGGGGAGGATGTCCTTGGGGGGGTGTGAATTGATGGGGATGACCTCTGGGGGGAAGGAGGGAGGAATTGGGGAGGATGACCTCTGGGGGAGGGAGAGGGATTGTGGGGGATGACCTTCTAGGGAGGAGTAGGGGTTGGTTGAGATGACCCTTGAGGGGCTGGTAGCCATTGGTGGAGGTGACTCTGAGGTGGTAGGTAGGGATGGGTAAAGACAATCCTCTGAAGTAAGGAGTAGGGATCCTCTGGGTTGTGTGCAGTGATTGGTGGGTTATGAGAATTTTCACTTCAGAGAGGTAAATGTTAAAAAAAGACTCTAAATTGGAATAAAATGTCTTCTCTAAAGCCTTTCCACAGTGTGTGGTCCACAGCGCTTGGCTTCCTTTGGCCAAAGGCACCAATGGCATTATTTATCTTAACAGGACTCAGAACATAGCTCTCTGGCCTTCTTTTCTTCTGAAATGGAACCTATTGGTGTGTGTGTGTGTGTGTGTGTGTGTGTGTGTGTGTGTGTGTGATCTTTTTGATACAAATATATTTAATAGCAAAGATATAAAAAATAACTTTGCGATTTAATAAATATATTTCAAAAGCAATACAGAGCATTTTGTTGTAATTACTAAGAGAGACTTGAGACTGCTTGTCCCTCTGTAGGAATGCTATGCACAGATACAAGATGACTGAAGGCCGAGACAAGAGTGAGTCTCAAGAAAGTGGCTATCTCATGCCACATCGTCTTTGGTTTGAAGCCGCCTCTCTGCGTGTACTAAATCTCTTTCAACCCACTGCTCAAATGGCTCATTAGTCTTGATCTTCTCAGTCCTCAAGGTCTGCACTGAGTAACGTTGGGTCACATGATTCTCGATCTTGTGGGAACAGATAAGGAGCTCCTGGAGATCCTGCCTGTGGAGGAGGTCCCTGCTCTCCATCAATGGCAGCTTCAGGTGGGTGTTCTTTGTCACCTGAGGGAGCCATAATCCTTAGCCCCTTAAGTGCTCAAACACTGACCCTTCCCAACCACAGGTTTTAACCTCTGCTGGGCCCACCTACCACACAGCACAGGTCTGTTCCCCTGGGCCTCAGGGAGCTCCCTCTATCCCCTGTAATTTTTTTTATCTAGGAAATAACTGTAATTATTTGAGCTACCATGTTTCTTCTCCCCAGATGCTTATGTAGTACCCAGTATTTTGTATGTTTTTATCGGCTTTTTTTGAGAATTTCATACATTCTATTTTAGTGATATTTCTCCCTCTCCCCCCAACTCCTTCCAGATACCCTCTACCTCCTGACCTCCTTCATGTTCTTTCTCTCTCTTAAAAGACAGCAACTCAAAGCCAAGCTAAAACAAAAAAAGTACACACACACACACACACAAATATGTATATGTACATGTATATGTATATGTCTCCACACACATACAAACCATGAAGTCTGATTACTGTTGGACATCTACTCCTGGGCACAGGGCCTGCCCTGGAGTATGGTTGATATACCCAATGTCACTCTACAGGAGAACACTAATTTCCCAGAAGTTATCATTACAAGTAGCTTCTTGACTGGAATGGAACTTTGTGCCCTGTTTCCCCCCCTCACGCTGGGATTCTGTCTGGTTTGAACATCCGCAGGTCTTGTGGGAGCTGTGAGTTCATATGTGCATTAGCCCAGTTGTATCTGGAAGATTCTGTTTCCCTGGAGTCATCCACCACCTGTGGCTCTTACCATCTACCCACCTCCTCTTCCACACAGTTTCCTGAGCTGCAGGAAGGGGTGTGATACCCATATCCTATTCAAGGCTGAGAAGCACACAGTATTTAACAGACAGGTGCAGAGACCTATAGGAGAGGAAGGCAAGGTCGGAAGAACTCATAAACCTCACTACCTGATGGAAGGAGGGAAATACAAGACCAGCACTGCCATGTGCTGTGGAGGGAGAGCGGGGAGGAGGGATAGGAGGGAGAAAAGGAGGAAGAGAGGGAGGAAGAGAGGGAGGGAGGGAGGGAGGGAGGGAGGGAGGGAGGGACAGGAGGGAGGGAGGTAGAAGAAGGAGGAAGGGAGGGAGGAAGAGATGAAGGGAAGGAGGGAGGGAAGAGAGGGGACAGGAGAGAGAAACTACACATGGGAGAGGAAGAGTTTGCACTCCCAGTCACAGCTCAATGTCCTGCATGCACTTTTTCATATAGCAAGGCTTAGATCATCCATATTTCAACACATCTGTCATATCCAAGCATGTAGCACAAACACCAAATTTTGCACATTTAAATTTTAAAGATTCTTGTGTGTGTGTGTGTGTGTGTGTGTGTGTGTGTTCGAGAGTGCAGTGACCACAGAGGATATAAAAAGGCTTCAGATTGCCCTGGAGCTGGAGTTACACAGGATTGTAATCCACCCAACAGGGATGCTAGGAACTGAGCCTGGGTTCTCTAGAAGAGCAGGACGTGCTCCTAACCATCTCTCCAGCCCAAAATTCTAAAATTGCAATGCTTACCGCGGAATAATAATAAATATTATCCAATGTTTATTATATCAGAGAAATGACCCCCAAGTGCACCTATAATCATTGATGAACTGGAAATAAATGATTGCTGGAGAAAGAAGGGGGGAGGGGGAGGGAGACAGAGATAGAGACAGACAGAGAGAGACAGAGACAGACAGAGAGAATGAGGAAGAGAGGCGGAGCTTGGAAGATATCCTGTGAACCATTAATGTGTTCTCAGTGTAGAACTACTGGATATTCGTTTGCAAAAGCAATTAAATCTGCACACAGAGCTTATGCTTAAATGTCAAGTATAAAACTGTAAAACACCCAGAAGATGCCCCAAGGGGAAAGATTAGGTAACTGGGTTTGGTGATAACCAGCCAGGCACAGCACTAAAAGCAAGTTCCATGAAAGACACAGTTAACAAGCTGGATTCCTGTAGAACTTTTCAAAACTTTTGTTCTATGAAAGGCTTTGTCAAGATAGAAGACACACCACAAACTCAGAAAAATATTTGCATATCTAAGTACTTGATAAAGGACTACTAACCAAACTATAAGGACTTTCAAAATTCCATGTTAAGAAAACAAATCAACTGAACAGACAGACAATTTACCAAAGATACAAAGATAGAACATAAACCAGAGCACTGGAGAGATGGTGTAACAGTTAAGATCTCGTGCTGCAACTGCAGAGGACCCAGGTACGATTCCTAGCACCCACAACAGGTAATTCACGACTGCCTGTAAACTCCACTTCCAGGGAGAATCCATCGCCCCCTTTTGTCCTCCACGGGTACTGCATGCACGTGGTGGGCATGCAGACAAGGCAGGCACTCACACATAAAGTAAGATCAACCTTTCTTAACAGCAAGAGAAGCACACAAGAAGATATCCATCACATTGTCAGTGTTGGCAGAAGCTGCCACTTGACATGGCGAGCTACACAGCCTGGATCATCACTCGCACTCTAGAAAGGGTGAGAAAATATGAAGCAAGGTTAGTGTTTACTAAGAGAGTGAAAGGGAACAGAGACATTGTAACACATGTTTATAGAGCCGTGCATTTAGATGACTTAACAAAAACCATAAGTGTGAGTTTGTGGCTTTTGCACTCACATTGTTTAAAGGGTGTAATTTGTAATTACCTTAAAGTAAGTGGAGTTTTAAAATTAAGAACAAATGAGCTGATTACTTATTTCTCTTATGTTAAAGAATTTCCCCCTGCAAGCAAAACTGTAAGGTGGGACTATAATGTGCAATTTCCAGGCTTACAAGCGAGACAGGAGAGCTGATAGGCTTAAAAACCAGAGGTCCCAAGGGGACACGACATGCCTAGACCCTCGGCATACTTCACCAGGTACTTTAGTAATCTTTTTAAATCACCTCTTGAAACAGGGACCAAAATTTCCATGCAGACCGGTTTGTACAGATTTGGTCATTTGTGTCAAAACACTTGACTTTTAGCCAATAAGAAGCATAAATCAGACCTCATGGAGTGTGGGACTCTTTTTCTTTTCCCGTGTTCCCTTTATTTTCCTGTCTTTCCGTCTTGGCTGAATATGCCATTAAAGAACTTTACATTAACCAATGTTCGGGGAGCCTGTGAGGGTCTGACCTAGGTCCTCCTCATATACGTTATTGCTGCATAGCTTGGTCTTCCTTTGGTTCTCTTAATAGTGGGAATGAGGGCTATCTCTAACTCTATTGCCTGCTTTTGGGACCCTTTCCCTCCTACTGGGTAGCCTAGTCCAGCACTGATGTGAAGGTTTGTACCTGGTCTTGCTGTATCTTGTTATGCCAAGTGTGATTGACATCTGTCCTAGTTAGGGCTTTATTGTCATGAAGGGACATCACGACCATGGCAACTCTCATAAAGGACAACATTTAGTTGGAGCTAGCTTGCAGTTTCAGAGGTTCAGTCCATTATCATCATGGTAGGAAACCCAAGGTGGATTTTCAGCACCCACATCAAGTAACTCACAGTAGCCTGCAACTCCAGGTCCTCCCATACACTCTTCTGGACTGTGAGAGTACCAAAGCACACATACACACACACACACACACACTACAAGTTTTGGAAACCATAAGAGACCATTACCCATCTGAGTGATGAAATTCCAAACCACAGGAGGCTGCGGCAGTGGCAGCAGACCCCCTGAGGCTGTGAGCTATGGTAGCCCAGCAACAGCAGACTGATCTGGCTCTTGGCTTCCTGGGCCCCAGGACCCAGCTTGAACCCAGAGCTCCTGCCATGTGGCCAAGCTCAGACAATGAACTTCAGTCAATACCAAGTGCCTGGGTACTGGCAGGGCTCCGACCGCTGTAGCATTCCAAGAAGATGCTGCCTTTGGTGCAGTCCCTCGGTGCAACTCACCAGCTTATGAGACAAATAACGGGAAAGATGAGGACGTTTAACATTATTGATTGGAACAAGGTGTTTCAGCAATCTGCAAAATGCAGTTTGAGAATTACACGGCCCTGGCTTTTGAGCAGCTTCGTAACTGCCAAGAACAGCTCTCATTCTGAGATCTTTCTAACTGTGAGGACCTCACAACGGAGACCAAATGAAGCTGGGTCAGCCATGGAATTCACTTCCATTCCCTGAAGCCTTCACCCCCTCCCCTTCCCATTACCTGGAGATCAGAGGTCAAAGGACTTCTGTTGTCGTGCATGGAGGGGGAAAATTGTGTATGTTTTTTGGACCTAAGATACTTTCTCAGGACTAACTAACCACAGCTCAAGCTCATAGCTGTCTCTTCAGAGTTTGCATCTCTTCCTGCTAAGACCTTACTGCCGGCTGCCCCGCCCCCGCCCCCCTCCGTCCCCGCCCCCGCCCCCCAGGCATGAGGCTCTGCCCTCCACATCCAACCAGCCATAGAGTTCTGGGTATTCTTCCATTTGTGTCTTACTTCCAAACCTCACTGTCAACACTCAGGCCTCCCCTGCCTTCTCTCTGGGACTTTGGCCAACACATCTTAGCACCATCTTCCCTTCATCCAGGCCTTACCGTGTGGCCAACTCTGTCTCTTCGCAGCATCCTTCTGTGTCTGTGAGTGTTTGGACCTGGTGTTTTGCTCTGTCGCCCACAAGCTCCCTGTCCTCCTTCCAAATCCATCATGCAAGCCTCTAATTTGACATCTAAATCACACCTTTTTTTTTTAAGATTTATTTATTATATGTAGGTGCACTGTAGCTGTTTTTTAGACATAGCAGAGGAGGGCGACAGATCTCATTACGGACGGTTGTGAGCCACAATGTGGTTGCTGGGATTTGAACTCAGGACCTTTGGAAGAGCAGTCAGTGCTCTTAATTGCTGAGCCATCTATCCAACCCTAAATCACACCTCTTACCCGAGTCTGCGCTCCCTTAGCTATCTAGCATGTTCATCTAGCTCGTTCATGGCAGAACGAGCAGTTGTGGGTTCTCTGGAAAGCTCACACACACAGTGGGCACCAGCCCACGAGCTCCCCTGGGGCCCTGACAGCTTTCTTCTGCTTCTCTGAGGCTGTTTAAGAAGCCTCGCAGGCAGGCAGGCAGCGCTCCACTGCGTTCTAATGAGGATGAATCCAATGTGAAATCACAGAACCAATCGATCAAGACAAGGCCGCTGGCCATATTGATTGCTAGTCGCCTTTCCGTGCTCACTCGCTTTTAGTGGGATTGTAATGGCTCTGCTTAGATTGCTGCCGCTATTTTCTCCCCACACACCGATGTTTACTTAAGCCTAACCTTTCTAATAGATGCGCACCTAACAAGATCCTTTCTACGTCTTTGTTCTGTCCACCATCTCCTCCCACGGCCATGGCAGTGCGTTCCCTGCCAGCAGCCTTAATGTTACATAATTCTTTCATTGGCTTCAATTTTCCCCAACCCCAGCTTATTAGCTGTGACATGTGCCGTACAGGCTGGAGACCTGTATTGTCTTTAAAAATGTATATATTATGCAGTCTCATAATAAAAATCTATCTGCCATCCATTCTAAAGATCTTCCTTCTACACAAATAGCTTGAATATAAGATGAATAAATCAAGCAAATTCCAGTTCATTGGCCTGTTTTAACTAATTACCATTCTAGTGAAGGCACTGATCTCCCATCCAGCATTCACTTTACTAATATGAACAGATGAGCACAGATATTTGTATACACCTTTTTATCTCTATGAGCAAACCTTTGTGCCATGAAAACAGATCAAATGAGGCCCTTGGCTCCATCCCACTCGATACCTGAATCAGCAAGCCTGGGTGTTCCTGAGTTTTGTAGCCACAACAGAGTGCACGCATCTGCCATGGGATAAGATGAGAGCAAGAGAGAGAGAGAGAGAGAGAGAGAGAGAGAGCTAGTGTGAACTTTCCCTCCAGGTAATCTGAGTTAGTCCACCTTTGACGGGCAGTGGAGTTCTGAGTGTGTCGTGCCTTACTAAGGTAAATTTGCCAGCAGTACCCAGTTTCATACACCTCAATTTCAGGCGGTTGGAACCAGGAAGGCGTTGGGGCTTCTCTTGCAGAGGGGGAGGGGCCACGTCCGTGCATATGTCATGCTGGGCTTGCTCAGCGTTCTGGCTGCAGCCCCCTTGAGCCTGGAGCACATGGCACAGTGTCTGATATGAGCAACAAACTCATCTTAATCCTCCTGGCTCAGCACAACGGTCCAGCTCCCTTCAGCAGTCTCTCTGCCCGCCGCACCACAGTACGATTATTTGTTGGAAAGAGCTTCTCTTGTTCCTTCTCTCGCTGCTGTGCTGCGTGCCCATGGCTGTTTGGCATCCACCAAGCTCTGCTGTGTTCTATCAACAACGCTCTTTTCTGAGTCCCTTCATGTTCATTTATTAACTTCTATCTCTCCTGCCCAAGTACGTGGACAGTGTGTTGTCACTCGCAAAAGGTGACTGCTCCTAAATGCATAATCGCGGCTCACTGGTTCGTGAACTTGTATTATCCAAAACTATTTCCAACCTCGTCTTTTACCCGTGAACTCCCTGACCTCCTCTTCAGAGGTGCATCAGGGTTCCCAGACGCCACCTTTGGACTTTGTGATGAGTCCTCTCTGTGTCTTGCTTGCATTGGGGAATAGTTGTTATGTTAATAAAAATATGAAGAGAGAAGGGATATATATGTTCTATGGAAGTGTGTCGTAAGGTGTAGGGGAAGAGGATGCCTCAGCGGAGCCCATGATAAGACATCCCTTCCCCGTGAGGGACCAGCGACACCAATAGAGTTTATTTGGGGCATGGGGAGGAGAGTTAAGAGGGTAGTAGAGGCAGAGTAAAGGTGTGGGGAGGGGGGAGTGGAGTAGAGGCCAGCCATGAGCACGTGGAGAGAGATGGGGGAAGAGAAAGGGGCGAAGGGACAGAGGGAGAGCAAGAAAGAAAGAGCAAGAGAGGGAGGAGTGGGCCAGCAGCCCCTTTTATAGTGAGTCAGGCCTACCTGGCTGTTGCCAGGTAACTGTGGGGCGGAGTTTAGACAGAATGCTAACAGTAGTGAGGAGGGAGAAAGAGGCCAAGTGACTGAACCAGCCATTTGTTTAAGCTCACTGATTGATTGCTGGCCTAATTCCCTTTGACTATAAGGGCTTCAAAGA
>LR749638.1:2303819-2399470 GCA_902729485.2 Mus minutoides | reverse complement strand
AATGCTGAAAGGGACCTGATATAGCTGTCTTGTGGGAGGCTATACCAGTGCCTGGTAAACACAGAAGTGGATGCTCACAGTCAGCTATTAGTTGGAACACAGGACTCCCAAGGTAGGAGCTAGAGAAAGTACCCAAGGAGCGGAACGGGTCTTCAACCCTCTAGGTGGAAGATTAACATGACCTAACTAGTTCCCCCTGAGCTCATGTCTCTAGCTGCATATATGGAAGAAGATGGCCTAGTTGGCCATCATTGGGAGGAGAGGCCCCTTGGTCATACAGACTCTATATGCCCCAGAACAGGGGAATGCCAGGGCCATTACGTGGGAGGGGGTGGGTAAGGGAGCAGGGTGGGGACGCGGGAGGGTAAGGAAAAATTTCTGGATAACATGTGAAATGTAAATGAAGAAAATATCTAATAAAGAGAAGAAAAAAAAAGATACCACCTTGTACCAATCTTTTGCCTCTTTAATCCCGCCTCTGTTCATTGGGTCTCTGAGCACCTTTGAGTTGCACTGGGTGGCAGGAATCTGTGGGAGACACTCAGGTTTCGTTTTGTAGCCTGCTTGGTTGAAGGCAATGTCTCCATCCTCCCTCGGAGGTCGGTAGTTCCGGGACTCTCCTGGAGCATCCCTCACCCTACACTCTGAAGACTCCAAAGGATTTTGATTAGGTAAATTAGGCTTGTAGATCTTTACTCCATTTGACATTTGAGCCCAAGATCTTTTCAAGTAGTTATTTGTTGGGCCGACTCTGTGGTCATGTAAAGGGGTAGCCATAAGAGAGGGTGTAGAAGCTACTCGTGGGACCGACAATGCAGCCCTCCTCTCCCCTCACTTAGATACTGCCAGGCTGGATGAAACCATGTCAGCAACCCACATCAACCCTGAGCCCCAGGAAAGGCACGACCCCGAGGAAGCCTAGCATCATGGTACACTCCCGCGTTAGGAGCACCGGCAGTTGGTTTGACATGATTGACTCTATTCTGAGGTAGGCTGCCCCTTTTTGCGGCCTTACTTGCTTTGGGGGTGGGGGGGCTGCTCAGGCATCAGTCTTATTGAACACCCCCCAAGGGTTTATTTCATATCCAACACAACCCATCAGCCCATGTAACATTTAAGAGCCCTGTTGACAGCAAAGGAGATATGACACACGACTCTCCTGAATCACACATGGCTCTGTTTGTCATTAGCTAGAAGAATACCTGACTGAGCAGCCTGCTTGGTTGAAGGCAATGTCTACATCCAGTTTGGATAGCATCCCTGACATAGAGTGGTACACTCTGCAAGACACAGTTTCCATGCTAAATCAGCAGTCTGTAATGCTCTGTCCTCCCCAGGACGGGTGCATGTTCCAGGAGCAGGCGTAGGAGCAGGGATATCCTCACTCCCCTCGGGTCCCTGCACCTGTAGCTCTCTGAGTGAGCCGTGTCTGGCACTTAAAGGAGCCACACCTACTGGTGGACCTGAGAAGAAACACAGTAAACTTTCAACACTCTGCCACCAGGACTTTGTGGGTCCCTTATGCCAAGACACCAGACATGAAAACAGGATCACTGTTTTGACAGAGGCAACAGACCCTAGTCAGCAGAAGGGGATCAAGTTGTTGTTATAAATAGAGATGAGAAGCAATGTGTCTGGCATCTAAGTGAGCCACTTGGGCATCTCCAATTACCTGGCTTTGCCAACTGGTCAGTAAGTGAGCAAGCCCACGTCCTGGTTAGGATTTTGGCAACTTGATATAAGCCAGAGTTATCTGAAAATCGGAACCTCACTTGAGAAAATGCCTTCCTCAGGTTGGCCATAGGCAGGTCCATAGGGCATTTTTCTTCGTTAACTATTAATGTGGGAAGGTCCAGCTCTCTGTAAGTGGTGCATCTCTGGGCAGGTGGGCCTGGCTGGTATAAGAGAGCAAACTGAACCAGCCAGGGGGAGCAAACCAGCAAGCAGCACCCTTCACGGCATCTGCTTCAGTTCCTGCCTCCAGGCTTCTGCTTTGAGTTCCTTCACTGACACCCTTCGCTGATCGATTCTGATGCATAAGCCAGATAAAGCCTTTCCTCCCCTAGTTGCTTCTGGTCAGGGTCCTTACCACAGAAATAGACACTATTAGGATAGTGCAACATCCATGGCCCAAGAAGCAAATGCAAGTGAGGACGTGTATCCCTTGGGTGAAGGTCTGGGTTGTCCCTGCGATGCCTGTTGGCACAGCTGAAGTGCCAGGTGAGGCTCAGGGTAGGTAGAAAGGGAACAGAGGAAGGAGGGAATGAGAAAATTGTAGCAGCAGGAACCGTGAGCCCCCGTGATATTCAGACTCACCAGAGTCCTAAGGGACAGAAGCCCAGAAGACAAAGGCTCCAAGAAAGTCAAGCTTTAGACAGCTGTAGAGAGTTAACCATTAAAATCCCCTAGTCGGGGATGGAAGGACATTCACTCACTTGCTAGAAAAGTGGTTCGATAAAACTTATTATCTATCATAATCCTTAATGACGACTTTGGCTGGGCTGATGAAATGTCTCAGCTGGTAACAGATCTTGTTGTCAAGCCTAGTAACCTAAGTGCGATTCCTGGGACCTGGGTAGTGGAAGGAGAGAACTTACTTCTGAAAGTTGTTGTCTGACTTCCACACATACCATCTCACACACACACTTGCACCACACAAAAAGACACACACACACCATACACACAAACATATATACAAACACACATACACACACACACATAGACACATAAATACATATACATACACCATAGGCACACACATATACAAATACATAGACACACACCATAGACACACATATATACAAACACACACACACAGGCTTCAGCTGGGAAATGCTGGTTTGCTCACAATCATGTCTCTTTTCTGACACAGTTCAAATCTCATGACAGGTCCGCACGGGGGACAAGCCAATGGCCAGCCAGTTTCAGATCCCCACGTGGGCTTGGGTGACATAACTGCTGTTAGATTCCTCCCTCTTTCTGCCCTGCTCCCTTCCCTCCCACCAGAGGTTCACCCTAAGCACTGACTCCTGTGTACTTGACTCAGTGTCCCCAGGAGTCCAATTTGCATCCCAGCCTGAGGGCCAGCTGCAGCCCCAGACTGGCATGCATTGCTCATCCCAGTCTGGGAGGCATTGGAGCCCCCCATGAGTCTGAGACACCCACTGACCTTAGAAGTCTCTAGCTAACACTCACTGGACACTTTCTATAGAAGGTGCTTCTATCACAGGCTTAAAAGGTTTCTTTATGGAGCTGGAGAGATGGCTTGGGGGTTAAGAGCACTGGCCGCTCTTTCAGAGTACCTGGGCCCAATTCCCAGCACCCACAGGGTGTCTCAAAACTGTCCTTAACCAGTTTCATAGGATCAGACACCTTTGCCTGGCCCCTATGGGCACTGTATGGATATGGTGCACATATATACATGCTGGAGGACAAAAAGCATCCATACACATAAAAATAAATGAATAAACACTAAAGGTTTCATTAATGAATATGATGTGAGTGGAGAAGAAGTTGACAAAGACCACCCAAAGACGACAAAAAGCCTCACTTTTACCTGGACAGTTGAGGGGGCATAGAATTCTGGGAGATACTAAGATAAGAGGAATTTACAAAGTAACTCTCAAGACTATACTTTCAGGGATCATTTCTATAGTCTGTTACAAAGTAACTCTCTGCATAGGCTGGACTAGCCTTAAACTCACTCTGTAGTGCAGGCTGGCCTTGAAACTGCGGTTGGTTTTCCTGCTCCGTCTCCTGAGTAGCTGGGACTATGGTCATGCACCACTGCACCTGGCTTTTCCCTGATTCTGATTTATGTAAAGCACATTGAATTCGGTGTGCTGCTAATACTTGAAGGTTAAGTCATCCCCTCCCTCCCTCCCTCTTTCCCTCCCTCTGTTTTTCCCCCCTTAGTGAGATAAAAATTTTATTTTAAGTGACACACTGAAAGAAGTTAAAAATTAATTTGGAGAAATGACTATGGAATTCCAGGAATTAGTGAAGCTCGACAAGTCACACTGGGTGACCTTTCTGTTTTTTCCAGAGGACGGTCCAGATGGCGAGGTTTTCCAGGGTCGTGCTTTGCGGGATATCTGCTTGATTATTTTTCCAAACTTGGAAAGAGGAAAAGATACATATTTGTTAAAACAATAAAACCCCAACATCTTCAGTTAAAAGCAAGGCTTTGACCTTGCTGTTAGAACTAGTCTCTTTATATTTGCCTAGATTTTTTTTTTTTAATTTTTATGTAATGTATGGCTCTTGTGTGTTTATTTTTATTTCACACGCCTTCAGTGTGCAGACCTGTCTCTAGACTCTCACGGATCCCAGGCATCTCCTCCACGAAGTGTCCTGGCTCTTGGGTGTGCATTTTCTTGTGTCTTCATGTGTACCTCCCCCACAGAGTACCAAGAAGGGGGGGGGGGTGCATGTCTGCTTTGTCTCCTGCCGTTTGCCAGGCTTCACATAAAGCCTAGCAATGAGGAACTACAGGTAACTGGCTTTGACAGGTGATTACAGTTAACCTTTACCATGGACATGTGCAAGAATACAAGGGAAAGTCGTGGGGCTGCAAGTGCAGAGAGCACTCAGGCAGGAGAGCCAGCTAGGGAGTATCTCACCTCTGTCTGCAGAGCGTCTCCTAACACCAGGAGTAATGACTTCTGACTCTCTTTCATGCACAGACACGGGACCCAGCTGATACTCAGCTGTAAAATGAGGTGCTGTGATCCCCCTGACTTCTTCCTCTCCATCCACAGTGAACACTGCCTGGTTCTCCAGCACTTGACATCATGTGACCCTTTGCCTTCTTTCTAACCTCTTACCCTTTCCACCCGATCTCTACCCTCTCCATGCAAGCAAATATCAACCCCTAAACTTGTAATTATTCCTGGACCTGGTGAGACAATCAGACAGAGACATTTTTAATACCAACGCTCCCAGACTTAGCCCCCCCCCCCCAGTTAAGTCTGTTCTTAAGTGATAAACCACACTCACCAGGCTTGCTGGGGATATTGAATTTGATAGATACAGAGTAAGGTCCAACCCGAGAGAACAGCAAACATTCACAGAGTGACTGAGTTGCCAACGCGTCTTCCGGGCTTGTCTCCTTTGATCCTCGTAGCTTGTGGAGGTGAGAGAGTGCACAGCTGTGCTTTCTTTCTTTCTTTCTTTCTTTCTTTCTTTCTTTCTTTCTTTCTTAAGATTTATTTATTTATTATAAAAGGGCATCGGATCTCATTACAGATGGTTGTGAGCTACCATGTGGTTGCTGGGATTTGAACTCAGGACCTCTGGAAGAGCAGTTGGTGCTCTTAACCGCTGAGTCATCTCTCCAGCCCAGCTGTGGTCTTTCTAATATAGGGAAGCCTGTACTATTTGTTTGCTTTCCTAGGACTACACCTCTAAGATGACTACTGCCTTCAAACCACTACTTAATATTAGTCCTGTCATTATGGAAACCAGTACAGTCACCAAGAATATGAAGAACAAATTCCCATGTGACCCAGCAATTCCCAGTTCCAAAGGAAACACAGTACAGCAAAGGGCAGTTTCACTCCCATATTTATTGAAGCATTGCTCTCAACAGCCAGGATAACAGTCCATCAACAGATGAGTTAAGAAAATGAAGACACAGCCAGGCAGTGATGGTGCATGCCTTTAGTTCCAGCCCTTGGGAGGCAGAGGCAGATGGATCTCTGAGTTCGAGGCCAGTCTGGTCTACAGAGTGAGTTCCAGGAGAGCCAGGGCTATTCAGAGGAACCCTGTTTCAAAAAAGGGAAGGGAAGGGGAGGGGAGGGGAGGGGAGGGGAAGGGAGGGGAGGGAAGGGAAGGGAGAAAATGCAGACACCATGGAACAGTCTCTTTAAAAGAAGGCAATTGTGCAGCTGGAGAGATGGCTCAGTGGCTAAGAGCACTGATGAAGAGTGAAGAGATGAAGGTTTAATTCCCAGCATCCACATGGTAGATTATAACCATCTGTAACTCCAGATCCAGAGGATCTGACGCCCCTTCTGGCCTTTGTAGCTGCACCATGTGGTGCCCACACATTCAGAAAAGCACCCATTCACATAAAATAAAAATAAAAAGAGAGAACACAGTTTTACCCTTTGTAAAAATGTGGATTAACATGAGGGATGTTAGAGCAAAGAGAAAACCCAGGTGGGGAAGAAAAAGTACCGTCTGGTCTTACTATACAGGGCTCTGAACATGGTAAGCTCACAGAAGCAGCGAGTGCTGGGGTGTTGCCAACAGTAGAGGGAGGAATGTATGCAGAACAGAGTACAAAATTTCAGTTATTCAGGAAGCATGAGCAAAATGGTATGTTCTATGGGATGGTCACTGTAATAAATAGTAAGCTGCATGTCCTTAGGAACTCTTCATCCCCTCAAAAAAAAAAAAGGAGGGAACCTCAAGAGTCACTAAAGGGTCTCCTAAATTGTCCTTTTTAAAATACCTACAATATTGTAATATTTAAACTAAAAACATTTCTGCATGTTATAAAACACTACCTAAATGCTTTCTGAATTCAAAGTTAAAGCTAATATTAAAAGAACCCGGGCTAATTGAAATGTAGGTAATAATGCTTTCTAGGACCATTGACTGAACACTGGGTACTCTTCTAATACCTGGGGACAGCTAGCAGCAAGATGATGAGACTCCCACCCAACAAGCAGTGCTTTCCGACAGGCTCCTCCTTTCTGGAGGAGGTTTTTTTCTAGGTTTTCCTAACCTATCATTAGGAAAGGGATATCTTGTTATAGCTTATCTCTAGGTTAAGACACACAGACACACACACACACACACACATACACACACAGAGAGAGAGAGAGAGAGAGAGAGAGAGAGAGAGAGAGGCACAATTTCTCTAAAAAAAGAAACATTTTTAAGGTATTATTTTTATCACTATATTTTATTTGTATTTCTAGATGCAAAGAAATGTCAAAAGAAGGTAGATCAAAGGGAACCTGTAAGCTTTCTAGGAGACATGTTTAGGGATTTGATTAAGACTCTTCCCCACAGGCACAGATGTTTGAACACATGGTCTCCAGCAGGTGGCGATATTTGAGGAGGTCTGTCACCTTTTTGGAGGAAGTATACCACTAAAGGACTTCCAGTCCATTCTCTCTGCTTTGTGCTTATGATTGAAGTGCTGCCTCCTACTGCCAGAACACTTGCTACCATGCCCCACGCCATGATGGACTCATCCTCTGGAACCATGAGCCCAACAAACTCTATGCTTCTGCAAATCTCCCTGGTTGTGGGATTTTTATCACAGCAGCAGAAAAGTAACCAATACCATCTGCCAAGGACATACCTGACACAGGCCACCTCCCTGCCTCAATCTCCTATCTTCAGAGATTCACAAAGACACCTACTTTGTCATGACACTGGAAATAGCATGTGACCATTTCTAACACACCCAGGATGCACCTGGCACACACACACACACACACACACACACACACACACACACCAGCTTCTGAAACCCTTAGCATTCCTCTCCACCTGTTACTGTTGAATTCTATTTGATTTTTTTACTCCTCACAGAGCCTTAGGTTGCCTTTCTGTCTATCTTCCCTGAATTTCACAATTGCTTCCAGTTTAATTCCACCAGGAATTTAATTAAAGTTCTGTTAGCAGCTACCTTTTCTAGACCATTAATGAGGCTCTTAGATCAAATGTAATAAAGGTCCCTGGAGCAGACATCAGACTTTGCTATTAATCATTGTTTGCTTCCCTTTGCCTGTGCTCAGACTCAGTGTGCATGGCCACTCCCATTGACTACCTCACTGGGAAAATAAAAATAAGTAGAGCGGCTTTAGAAAGCTGTGGGGAGGACTCTGGGAGCTTCTGGATCACTGTATCGAGGCTTACTTCAAACCTGATTTCTACTAGGGAGAAAAAAAGAATAGCTGGCATCAATAGGGAACTTTCCAGAGGACAAAGAAAGATGTCCAATAATGCAAATCAACAAGCCTGGTGGGCTGAATTTAAACATCATTCTGATCATACATACCATTTGCAAGTAAGGAGGGATTCATGGGCCCTATATTCCAATTTCTAACTCTATTCAAAGATCCTCTGCAGCCTTAATACTCAGAATATGGTTGCCCAGAAGTCTGTTAGAAAAATGGAATCTGGGTTCCTATCATATATATATATATATATATATATATATATATATATATATATATATATATATATATATATATATATATAACATATATATATATATATATATATATATATATATATATATATATATATATATATATATAAATTTAAGAGTCATTAACCTATCTAATCTGAGAATTAGTAGGTAAACAAACCCATAGTGTATGTGTGTGTATATGTGTTATGTGTGTATGTATGTATGTGTGTGGTATACATGTATGTGTGTGTGTATGTATGTATGTATGTATGTATGTATATGTGCATGTGCATATGTGTGCATATTGTGTATATGTGTGTATATGTGTGTGTATGTATGTATATGTTTGCATATGTATATGTGTGCATATTGTGTGTATGTGTGTCCATGTGTGTGTATGCTTGCATATGTATGTATTGTGTGTATGTATATGTGTGGATATGTGTATGTATCATGTGTATGTATGTATATGTGTGTATATTTATGTGTGTTCATGTATAGGTCTGTATATGTGTATATGTATGTGTATATATGTCTATGTTGTATGTTGTGTTTGTGTGTGTGTAAATGTATGTGTATGTGTGTATGTGTGTTTATAGAGGGTGCACATGTATCCACGTGCATGAGAGGTGGAGAGGTACCCAGGTACTAGAGCATTCAAATCTCATAAGCACAATAGCTAGATTGTTCTAGAAATACAGGGCAAGCTCATGATCTTCTGAGCTCTCACCTCTCTCATTGGATCTTGACAGAATCCTCTCAGTTCTTCATTATGCCTCCTTCCTGATCTTTAGGCCACGTGGCTTCCCACTCATTCTCTATGTGGGTACTGGAAAGCCACAGAGGGTTAAGATTTAATCTCCCTTGAAACCCAGGTTCTGTATGAGTAGATGTTTGCACCACAGCCAAGGCCTGCATGCAGAGGTGACTTACACATAGACCAGACATCCCAGGGCTTGTGAGTTCAACTGTCACTGAAGGTCAGAACACACTCGGGGCTCACCTGGGTCTCTAGTTTCTGCACAGCTGTCTGACAGCTGCCATGTTCTCATGAGTCTAGTGCAGGGATGTTCAGATGAGCAGAGTCTCCTCTGGTCTTCAATATTTTCCAGGTCGGTCCCTGCAGGATGCCCAACCACAGATGTTTCCTTCAAAATCCTTCTAAAATACACATTGTCTTCAATTTAAAACAATAACCACAACAAAGGCACTAATTAAAAATCATTACATGTTTCCTAACTAGATTAGAGTCTTCTCAGTGAGCAGAGCCCACATCTCTTACACCTTTGGGAAGGCAACAAGTAACACTTAGAGCCACCAGGGAGCTGTGTGTCTTAGATACTCAGACTCTGGGAGCCTCTTGGTCCTCTGCAATGAAGTGGAAATAAAAACCTAAGAATTAAAAAAGAAACAAAATGGTAAATGCAAAGAGAGCACTCAGTCAGCTCCATGAGGACAATTGAGTTCATTGCCACAGAAATCAGATGAGCTTGTAGCCCCACAAGCTCCTGCCATGACAGAAACGAAGAAGGCAGTAACAGGGCTGCCCTCGTGACAAGATAGGAAGCCTGGCTCCCTGGTACCCATCATTTGATTCAGCTTTGCTTCTGACAATTTGAGAGACAGAAAGAGAAAGAGAGAGAGAGAGCAACAGAGAGAGGGAGAAGAGAGAGAGGGAGAAGAGAGAGCAAGAAGAGAGAGAGAGGATGAGAGAGCCTGGGGAAACAACTGCAGCATAATGACGTAATGAAAACTGAAAAACACAACACGTTTTCATTTCCCTATTCCCTGGAGTGGAAGCAGTTTTGCTCAGAGACTGAGTCCTCTCCTGTGTGACAGGGGCATTGAGCATCCCAAGGGGAAGGAGGTGGGAACGGATGGAGTGTAGATAAGATTCCCAATGCACACAGGGAAGTGAATGAAATAGAAGATAATTAGATGCTTTTGAAATACCTACGTGTCTCCTAAAAACCAAGAGAAAATGCCAGTTGAATGCAGCTGACAGATTGTATCTTGTTGCCTAGCACCAGTCTGGAGTGACTAGGTGTTGCTAGGCAACCCATCCTCCTGGGCTTGGTGATGCAGCAAACACTAGACAGTCGCTTTACCTCCGTTACCCCGAGGCCCTCGAAACATTCTCATCTGCAAGATTCACACCTGATTAATGTTTCCTAGGGACTTTTCTCCCCCCTCCCCTCACCATTCAGGCAGGGCACTGCAATGTGCAGGGCTATCCATGCCCAGGCAATCCTGGCCTAAAGAAGGTCTCGTGGTTAAAAACCAAATGGTTCTCTAAAGACTAGCCCGCTATGCTGGGATGGGAGCCTGGGCTCCAGAGTGGAGGGCAGGAATCTGAATCAAATTCCCATCAGCACCAAAGGCGGATTAGCCTGGTACTTATCAGTATCCTTTGCTAGACTACAAAGTGGCCCTGGCTTATTGTCATCACCCCAAAATCCTTTGATCTGGGGTATGCTCCTCTCTGTGAGGGAGCTTTCTGTAACTGGTGATGAGGTTTGAGAGGTGACTGATAATACCCTCCTCTTATCCTATGAGTTAGAAAACAGTGATTTTTACTCTGCCTTTCTTCTGTCTGTACCTGTTCACTTACTATGAAGTCTATCAGAATCCTGATGGACTCCTTAGCTGGGCTGTATACTCATTCTGACTCCCCAGGAAGCCCTTGGTGATAAAGATACACAGCCACATCCAGCTAATGTTGTGCATGGGAGAGATGCGCTCTGCCTTGACCAAGCATCAGGTGTACCTGCAACATCAGAGTTAGCATGGCAGGTGGTCACTTTCATTCCAATCAGGGCATGCCTTTGTCTCCCCAACTATTCCCACAGCCTCATGCTGTAACACACGCAAGATCGTATACTGCTTCAGGAGAAAACTGTGAAGCACAGAAGGAGCGAGTTTTCATGCCAAAAACTCAGTTTTAAAAGAAAGAAAATTCTACTCAGGCCAACTCAGTTTTGAATTGAGGTTCAGTGCCGACTGATTGGAAGAGAGATCATTGTCCCAGAGCCCAGGGGGCTTTAGGGGAACCTGGAAAACAGAAATAAGGATCTCTGTGTTAATCAGCTTCCCATGACTATGACAAAGTACTTGGTGCTGTCAAAGTATAGGGAAGAAAGGTTTATTCCTGCCTCTTGCTTTCAAAGCCTTTAGCCAGTCACTGCTTGTGGTAACATATATAACATGACAGTATGTGGTAGAGGAGGCTGTTCAGTTCATGAAACTGGGAAGGAAGTGAGAAAGGGAAGGGTCCAGGGTCCCCTTCCAGGACATGTCTCAGTGACCTGGTTTAAAGAACCTTAAGTGACCTAACCTAAGCAGCTTAAGGAAGGAACAGCTTATTTAGGCTCACAGTGGCAGGGCATTGTCCATCTGCCAGGGAAGGCCCAGCACTGGGAGCTTTGGGTGTCCAGCCATACTGTGATCACAGCCAGGAAGGAGAGAGAGAGGTGACCGCTGGTGTTCAGCTTATTTTCTTTCCAGTCACCCTCAGCTGAACATCTCTGGAAATACTCCAACAGACACACGCAGAGGTATGTCTCCTGAGTGACTCTAAACCAGGCAAGCTGTCTGCAAAGACAAACCAGGATAGGCCTCTCCCAAACAAGGCATCTCTGTACTCCCAGCCACAACCACCAAGCCAAGCCAGCTGCCCGCAGGGTAAGCCAAGGACTCATCTAACTCAAGGACGGGATCTCCCCTCTTTCCCCCCTTAGCCCAGGGCTAGATCCAGCCTTTTGGGGGGCAGGGGGAAGCTGCATTCTCAGCTCTTCCACGGCTTCCAGCTGCACCTGGGTGCCCAAGAGCCTGAGAAATAGAGGGCCCAAGCCTTCCTGCAGGCCCACGGACCCCCGAGCCAGCTCTGGCTGTTTGACCTCAGATTGCGGCGTTCCTCCACCACCTGAGCAGTGTCGCGCGCGAGGCTTCCCATAGCCCAACACCACCACCACCACAACCACCACCCCTCCCAGCACGCACGGGGTAAGCACAGTCAAAACTCCTGTGTTGCATCTCCCCTGCAGCCCAAGCCCTGTGGTGGAGCAGAGCGGAAGGCAAAGCAGGAACTAGAGGCAGGAACTGAAGCAGAGGCCACAGAGGGGTGCTGCTTCCTGGCTTGCCTGCCATGGTTTGCTCAGCCTGCTTTCTTATATCACCCAGGACTACCTTCCTGGGGACGGCAACAAACTCACCATGGTCTGGATTCTCCCACATCAAACGTCAATCAAGAAAATGTACCACAGATTTGCTACAGGGCTATCTGATGGCATCATCTTTCTCAATTGGGGTTTCTTCCTCCCAGATTATTCTGGCCTATGTCGAGTAGACAAAAAGAGGAAAACCACACACCCAGCCAGCACAGGCATATTGATATATAATTGAAATAAACCACTCATAAAATGGCACATGCTTAGAATGTAGCATGTGCACTGATGGTCTCTCTTTTTGGCTAATCTGTTTCTTTTAAATGCTGGTTGTATCCACTCAGCTTAGGTTTTAAGAAGCCACCCCTAAGTCACAGCCTATGGCTTGAAAAACACTATCTTAAACCCACCTGAAGGAGATCTGGACTTTCTGGGAGACAGGATACAAAGGAAGTTCAGCATTTCAGATTTCCGGTCATTGACATCACCCAGCTAGCCCAGGGACTTCCCTGGAGAAGCAGAAGTCCTCAGACCCTGCTAATTCAAGTCTTCTCAGCAAGCTAGGGCGACTAAATCTTCAGCCTCTAAAGGTGTTCATTCACCCATTCAGAAGGCACACATGTTCACCCATTCAGAAGGCACACATGGGGCCCTATGATGTATGTGCCAGGTTGTAATAGTTGGTTCTGGGGAAGCCAGAAGAGACAAACAGGACAGTGGTGTTGCATGTAATTTTGAAAACTGCAATCGCTCCCTCAGCCCCCAAGGCTAGCTTCACCAATGTCCAAATGGAGCCTTTCCCAAGAACGCCGGAAGCTGCTGTTTGTGTCCCACCAGCTAGCTACCACTAGGTAGCTACACTAATATTCCAACAACCGCCCCTGCTGCCCTCTTTCTCCTCCTGCCCACCTTAGCACCGCAGATGGAAAACACTAGATAGTTTTATTCTTTTAAAACTAGCCAGAAAACTCAATAGCTGGGCAAAGAATTTCCTGCCCTAATCTTATCAACTAGTTCCCTCCATTCTCTTTGGCCTCCTGCTGCAGTCTTTGTTTGTTTGTTTGTTTGGTTGGTTGGTTGGTTGGTTGGTTGGTTGGTTTTTTGAGACAGAGTTTCTCTGTATAACCCTGGCTGTCCTGGAACTCACTTCGCCTGCCTCTGCCTCCCAAGTACTGGGATTAAAGGCGTGCGCCACCACACCCGGCATCCTGCTGCAGTCTTTAACACAGAAGAGAAGCGAAATGTAGCAAGCACTTTGAGAAAGCTCATTTGGAGCCAGGCGTGAGAGAGAGAGAGAGAGAGAGAGAGAGAGAGAGAGAGAGAGAGAGAAAGGGAAGGAGAAATCTCATTTGGGAATACTCATGTGAGACTCCCAGAAACATGCACGCATACTTTGGGAGTGGTTTTTGCAAAGGGCAGGAGAAGACAAGAGATAACGAAGTACACACTATTGTAGTGGCTGAGGTCCCCATTAGTGCCACTGGAAACCGAGCATCCAGAGCCTCAAGCTGCACAAGACAGAGAATTACTCCCCAGTTGTGGACCATCTCAGTTTGGGATGTCACCAGATCCAATTTTAAACCATGACAATATCGTGTACATGCAGACTGATGCTGCTGCCAACACTGCCACCACCACCTCCTCCTCCTCCTCTTTTGCTTCCCCTTCCTCCCCTTCCTCCTCTTCCTCCTCCTCCTCCTCTTCTTCCTCCTCCTCCTCTTCCTCCTCCTCCTCCTCTAGACAGGGTCTTACTGTAAAGCTAGCTCTGTCTGGCCTGGAACTCAACCTACCTTTGAACTTATAGAAATCTGATTGCCTCCGCCAACCAAGTGTTGGGTTTCTTTATTATCTTCCTAAATTTTTAGTTCCAATCGTTTAAAGCAATTAGTACATTTTTAATCCTAATGCAAATAGTCTTTATTGACCCCTTTAAAGGACAGAAACTGGATAACACAACCTCCATATTCATAAGTAGTGTACCACAATACAACAGAAACATAACGAGAGGCCCCTGGGGATTAAATGTAGCCAACCGGTCTTAGGGTTTATCTAATGAGCTGGTCAGGTCTTCACCTTGTCCCTTGCTGCTGACATCTTCCAGATGATTAGAGGCAATCTTTTTAGCCACAGAATGGTACATTAGGTACAAATTTCCCCAGGAGCAACAGACATAGAGAACCCAAAGTAGAAAAACATCACTTGCTAGTGTTTAACAGGGAAGAAAGTTAAAACAGAATTTGTTAATTTGACCCAAAAGTACAGATTGTGAAAAACCATGCCTGCAGTCTGGGATGCCCTGAATCACTCAGAACATGAAGGTCAATATCTGCAGGAAGCTTACTCAGTACAGCAGGAGAGGTGACTGAGACCTCCAAAGGATATCTGTCGCCTCTCGAATGTGTGTGCTTAATCCTCTATTAATCCACTGTGCCAAGCAGGCAGCCTGGGTGCCATGTGCAGCTTTAAAAGCACATGGTGACAGAGATATGTAATGGATTGTGCAGCGCCCCTGACATGAGGCAGGGAGATTACATGGGGTGGGTGGTGGGGTGGGGTGGAGGGTCAATGCAGAGCCTCTGCATTAGACAGAGGAGCATGTCCTGAGAGCCAGGGACACCTTGGCTAGGATGTTCTTCGTGATGTGACCAACTGTTTGGTCTAGTTTTTTAAAATTATTATCTTATTTATTTATAATTTGTGTTGGTTGGTTTGATTTTTGGTTTCTTATAGTTTTGGCTTTTGTTTTGTTTTGTTTTGTTTTGCTTTTGAGGCAGGGTTTCTCTGTGTAGCCTTGGCTGTTCTGGAATTCACTTTGTAGACCAGGCATGGCCACAAACTCACAGAGATCCACCTGCCTCTGCCTCCCAGGGTGCTGGGATTAAAGGCACATACCATCAAGCCTGGCTTCTAATGTGATCTTTTATATCAGCAGCAGGAGTGTTTCCCACCGCGGAGGTGAAGCTGTTGAGTGGGAAATCTTACCACACTTGAATATCTGGTGCCTTAGCTATTCAACCAGCCTGTGTCAGAGAGACTCGGGTTGTTGGGTTTGGTTTGGTATCCACGTGGACCAAGTGGTTCAGGGGAGAGGGGCCACAGCTTCTGTTCTGTGAAGGGTAGCACGGCGGGTTTAAGCCAATCCTGGCAATCCTGACCCCATTCCATTGTGCCAGGATTTGTCTATCTCTACCAAAACCAAAAATGTAATCCCCAGAGATGTGCGTTAATGTATTTTGGTGACAGGACTTCAAAGAAGTGACTTGGTCCCCAGGGTTCTGCCCTCCCTTGTCGGACCTTTGGACCAATGGATTGTGAGTACCTAAAGCGGTGCCTTTGTCAGAAATGAGCTTCCTTCCGCTAGCGTGATGCTGTAAGACACTCTGACCATCCTGTGGCCTAGAAAGAAGGCCTGCTCACTGGCATTGAGGTTCCTGAACTATGAATGATGGAGACCTCTCTTCCTTATAAACTTCTCGGCCCTTGGTATTCAGTTACAGCAACAGAAATCGTCTAAGACCCCGCAGTGTGAGGCTTGGATGGGAATAGCTCTGTTTCCTTGCTGATACAGAATTTGTGAAGGAACACTTCTACAATTGGGCATCGTTCAGTCTCTCAGGTGTGGAGCCCTGGTGGTCATCTTGGTACACACCAAGGACAGCTGAGTCACGAAGGCAGGAAAGAAAAGAATAAACTGAAATCCCGGAGACACCCCTGGACATCTGTGATTTTGTTGTAGGTATTTTCTGGCCCTTTGAACTGGGAACCTTCACCCTCTTCAATTCCTATTATTCTTAGGTTTGGTCTTTTCATGGTGTCCCAGATTTACTGGATGTTTCGAGTTAGGAACTTTTTACATTTGGCATTTTATTTGATCGATATATCCATTCCTTCCATGGTGTCTTCTCTGCCTGAGATTCTCTCTTCCATCTCTTGTATTCTGTTGTAGATATTTGTGTCTGTAGTTCCTGATCTCTTTTCTAGGTTTTCCATCTCTAGGGTTAAGGTTGCCTCTATTTTTCATTAATATTATTATTATTGCTTCTATTTCCATTTTTAGGTCTTAAACTATTTATTCATTTCCTTCCTCTATTTGGCTGTATCTTCCTTCTTTAAGGGACTTGTTTTCTCTTTAAGGGCTTCTGTTTGATTGTATTTTCCTGTATTTCCTTAAGGAAATTAATTCAAATCTTCTTTATAGACCTCTATCATCTCATGAGATAGGGCTTAAGGTCACAGTCTTGCTCCTCAGGTATGTTAGGATTTCCGGGGCTTGCTGTAGTAGCAGAGCTGGGATCTGATGGCGCCATATTGTATTGGCCTCTGTTGATTATGTTCTTGCGCTTGCCGTTTGTCATCTAGTTGTCTCTGGTGTTGCTTGGCCTGAGTGCCCCAAGTTGATGTGGCCTCCTGGGAGGCAGGCAGGGTTGTGGGGTGGGACCTGGTGTTCCACTACTGCAGCTGGTGCAGATTCCAACCAGAATACAGATGGTGCTCTGACTGGTGAGGGGTCCCTGCAAGGGTACTGGGGCAGGAGGAAAGGGTGTCTCATCTGTGTATGTCAGCTAGAGCCTACCTCTGAGTGGTGCTCCTTGACCCCCGCTGGTACAGGCACAGATTGGACACTCCTATGCTTCTAAACAGCCTGGAATCTGGCCATAATGCTTAAGAACACTACAGTAGGGCTGGCGAGATGGCTCAGCGGGTAAGAGCACTGACTACTCTTCCAAAGGTCCTGAGTTCAAATCCCAGCAACCATGTGGTGGCTCACCACCACCTGTAAAGAAATCTGACACCTTTTTCTGGTGCATCTAAAGACAGCTACAGTGTGCTTATTTATAACAATAAATAAATCTTTGGACCAGCGTGAGTGGGGTTGACTGGAGTGAAAGGAGGTCCTAAATTCAATTCCCAACAACCACATGAAGGCTCACAACTACAGTGTACTCATATACATAAAAAGATAATAATAATAAAAAATTTAAAGGACACTACAGTGTTTGTTTCTGTTTTCTGTTTTCTGTTTTTTGTTTGTTTGTTTGTTTGTTTGGTTGGTTGGTTGGTTGGTTGGTTGGTTTTTCGAGACAGGGTTTCTCTGTGTAGCCCTGGCTGTCCTGGAACTCACTTTGTAGACCAGGCTGGCCTCGAACTCAGAAATCCACCTGCCTCTGCCTCCTGAGTGCTGGGATTAAAGGCGTGCGCCACCACACCTGGCTCCCTGCTTTCTGTTTTGTTGCTGCTGTTTATTTGTTTGCTGTCTGTTACCAGCAAACTGTCTGATTTCATCCGTATTTCCGAAGCCGAGGAAGCACTTCACTCACTGACGTTGTGAGCAGTCTGTCCAGCTTTGCTCATTTGTGGCCATGAGGTTTGGGGCAAATGGTTGGTGGTATAGTTGGCAGATCATGTGTTTAAATATTTCTAGCATCCTAGAGTTTGCCTCGCTGGTGTCACCAAGCCCTACCTACCCTGCCTGTGGATGCTCTGTAGCACACACTGCTCTACTTCTTCCCATGCCCCAATCCCCACGGCCCCTTGGCTTTCAGGATCGATCAGGCGACCCCTAGTGGGATCATGGATATGTTTAAGGTATGACTCTTTGAGAGGATTTGAAAGTCATTTCTAAATGGAATAAAAATGGCTATATCCAAAAGACTCAGGCATTCCTGTGGACTCTCTCTGATTCTCTGCACCATTAACCCTTGTGAGCAACTAGGAAAGCTCCCACATGCTCTGACTCCCAGTGACTCCCTCTCACCAACACTCCCAAGAATGCCTAGCATCCCCATGCTGCTCTTCCAGCCTCAGTTATTCTGACACCTTCTTAACCAGTTACTCTCTGGTTGCTAACGGCCTCACCCATGTGTAGGGCTGTGTCTACTTTCAATAGAAGGTTGTAGAAGTCTATTCTACATAGTCACACCACCTTCTTTTTTCTTCCTCCACCCACCGCCATGACCTCCCACCTCCTACCATCCCCATAACAACCTTCAGCCATTTCCACAGAGCTGTGCCAAGTCTCCTAAAACTACCTTCTCTTCAAGGGCAGCTCTGAGGGCCACGCCTGCTTCCAGACACCCTGGCTCTCAGCACAAGAAAGAACAGCCTGGGCTGCAGCTTCTGCCTCCCTGGTCCATTGCTGCACCCAGGCTCCAAGGGTACCATCTAAACGAGAGATGCAGCTCACATACCCCCTCCACCCCTTCTCACATACCCCCTCCACCCCCTCCCAGTTGCTAGCTGGGAGCCTGCTTTGCTCCTTTCTGCCCACTACTCATTTCTTGTTTCTTCTTTTCTTTGTCTTCATCTTCTTCTTGTCTTCTTCCTCATCTTCTTCCTCTTCCCCCTCCTCCCCCTCCCTCCTCCTCCTCCTCCTCCTCCTCCTCTTCTTCTTCTTCTTCTTCTTCTTCTTCTTCTTCTTCTTCTTCTTCTTCTTCTTCTTCTTCTTCTTCTTCTCCCTCTTCTCCTTCTTCTCCTTCTCCTCCTCCTCTTTCTTCTTCTTCCTGGAAGTTTCACAGAACGTTATCCCTTCCTTCCTTTGTACCAGAAATCTGACCTTGTTTGAGATATCAATATCCCCAGTTGAAAAGCTGCCCTATTCAGGTCCCAAGTACTGAAGGAAGCTGCTTCATCAAGCTATGTGTGCCTTGCTTTGGTCAAGACTCAGACTGGTCATTCAAGGGAGTTTTCCCATTTAAGATAGCTACTACCATCATCCCTGTGACTACACTTGCAGATCACTGGTACTTGAAAAATCACACGCCTATGTTCCCATGGCAATGGGAAAGCCTTGTGAAAGAAGTACAAGGTCTGGTCAGGAAGGCAGGAATTGTCATGGTGGGTCAGGAAGGCAGGAATTGTCATGGTGGGTCAGGAAGGCAGGAATTGTCATGGTGGGTCAGGAAGGCAGGAATTGTCATGGTGGGTCAGGAAGGCAGGAATTGTCATGGTGGGTCAGGAAGGCAGGAATTGTCATGGTGGGTCAGGAAGGCAGGAATTGTCATGGTGGGTCAGGAAGGCAGGAATTGTCATGGTGGGCTACAAAGAAAACTAGTCTGAGGGCTTTGATATTAGGTGAGGTCAGAGGAGGCAGTAAAAGAGTCATCTGGACATTTGGATGAGACATTTTGAAATAAGATTTCTCCACCTTGTTTCCTCTCTCTGGAATGGAGAAGTGATAGCTGCCCAAGCTCCTTCCATCTCATACCATGAGGCAAGTTTGAGGATGAAACCCACATGCAGAAGATGGAAAAATAAGAAGCCACAAGGAGCTTGTGTTCTCGGCACTGCCTGAAGCCACCTGGCTTTCGAAAACACCTATCTCCATGGGGGATTCTCTTGAATACATTAATTGGTGTGGGTAATGTGGGTAGACCAGCCCACTGTGGGTGGCACCAGCCCCTAGCTGGAATCCTGGACTGTATTCATGGAAAAGGGAGCTGAGAAGCAGTGTAAACCTATTCTTCTCTTCTTCATGACTGTAGATGTGACTTGACCTGCTGCCCTGAGCTCCTGACACCACCACAGTGGACAGTACCTATGAACTCTGACCCAGAATAAACCCTTTCTTGCTTAAATTGCTAATCACAGCAGAGACAGATGCTGTGCTATAAACACCTTCCCTGTGCTAATGAGCATGGTGAATGTATGACCTAGGAAATGAAACAATTAAAACAAAAACACCTACTGGCTGATAAGAGGACTATAAGCTTGGGCTGAGGAAATAGTTTAATTAGCAGAGTGCTCCCTGTGCAAGATAAGGACCAGAATTCAAATGCCTGGCACTCCAAAAAGAGCTAGTGTCAGTGGCACATGGCTAAAATCCCAGCACTGGGGAGGCAGAGACAGAAGCACCCCAGCCAGGATGCTGGGCCAGCCACGTTAGTGGAACCAGTGTGCTCCAGGTTTAGTGAGAAGCCCTGTCTCAAAAACTAAGGTAGAAAGTGATAGAATAAGGCACCTGACATTACCCCTGCACATGCAACATTACCTACGTGTGTGTGTCTCTGTGTGTGTGTGTCTGTGCACACACTCTCTCTCTCTCTCTCTCTTTCTCTCTCTCTCATGCTCACCACACCACACACATGCACACATACAACCCTTCTCTTTCACAAGTCACAGGTTTCTTCCCTCCTGTGGTGGTTTGAATGAGAAACACCCCAGTACTGGCTGGTTTTGTGTCAACTTGACACAGGCTGGAGTTATCACAGAGAAAGGTGCCTCCCTTGAGGAAATGCCTCCATGAGATCCAGCTGTAAGGCATTTTCTCCATTAGTGATTAAGCAGGGACGGCCCCTTGTGGGTGGTGCCATCCCTGGGCTGGTAATCTTGGGTTCTATAAGAAGGCAAGCTGAGCAAGCCAGAGGAAGCAAGCCAGTAAGGAACATCCCTCCATGGCCTCTGCATCAGCTCCTGCTTCCTGACCTGCTTGAGTTCCAGTCCTGACCTCCTTTGGTGATGAACAGCAATGTGGAAGTGTAAGCTGAATAAACCCTTTCCTCCCCAACTTGCTGCTTGTTCCTTGGTGCAGGAACAGAAACCCTGACTGAGACAGTCTCCCATAGACTCTGGTGGATGGATACTTGGTTATCAGTATGGGGAGGTCTGGGAGTCCGTGGCCTTGCTGGAGGAAGAACATCGGGGAGAGGGCTTTGAAGTGTCAAAGCCTCGTGCCACTCTCAGCTTGCTCTCTCCACTTCAGGGATCCTGTTTGAGCCACCATGCCTCCCCTCCATGCCAGACTTGTGCCCCTCTGGAACTGTTAAGCCAAAATGAATTCCTTCTTCTGTAAATTGCCTCAGCCTGGTATTTTATCACAGCAACCGGAAAGTAAAGAAAACACCATCCAATTTTCAGATAAATCACTTTGCTATAAAATCCCATCTTCACCCCATTGTTTTTGTTCGTGAAGATGAAGGTTTATGAGACAGTGTTTAAGTTGATAGTGAGAAATCATGAAACATGGCTAATCTCAGTTAAGGGATAATATATGCACTTCATTTGATGTGGATTGTTTCCTACATAATTAGCTTAAACGAACTCACCAATTTCCTTTTCTACTTCCTGCCTAAAATTGAGTCACTCATTTTACACTTGCTACACAAATTCTAGTTGAACTCTCGGTGTTTGGAGAAGGCTGCTATTCTGTACTCAATGCTTGCCACTGTTATTTTAACAAGCTCAAATCAAATAAAAATGTGCCCAACAGACTAAAAACCTAAGTCAATGTGATATTTGATTCTCCCGCACTGCTGTAGATACAAGAGCAAACCAGATTCCTTTGCAGATGTGTCTAATCAGCTATTGCATTTTCCCCAGCTTCACAGTTCTAAATACTGACCTCAAACTGCTGTCTACCAACATCCTGAGTAACAGCCCCACCCCTGATGTATATGTATGTGCATTGTGTATGCATATAAATGTGTGCATTGTATATATGGGTGAGTATTGTATATGTGCATTGTGTGTATGTGTGTACTAAACTAGTCATTAAACTACACACATATATGTAATATGTGTGTGTGTGTGTGTGTGTGTGTGTGTGTGTGGCCATTAAACTATAAACTTTAAATCAGAAAAATGAAAACACAGCCCTATCAACATTAGTCAACATTGTTCAGGGTTCTCTAAAGGAACGGAACTGACAGAATGACCACACACACACACACACACACACACACACACACATACACACACACACAGAGGATTCATTAGATGAGATTATCAGATTCAATCCAAGCAGTTCATCAGTGTCTGTCTCATACTGCTGAGACTGAGAGGCCAATAGTTGCTCAAAACCTTGCTCGCCAAGACTCCTCCGGTCATGTTTTAGCCTTTGCCATACATTTTCATTTGTCCTGCCTGCCAGGAAGCTGTGGATTTTTTAAGCCAAGCTAATTGGCATTTGGCATCACCTCAGCCACCAGCCATTAAATGAGACAGCTAATTATTTGTGATCCATCAGGTGCCTGTCCTGGGGCAGCCAAAGACCTGACAGCACTAGATACCCAGCCTGAAGAAAATGAGGGGCTGCACCTGCCATCCTCAGAGCATTGCTAAGAAGGTGCTCAGAGCAGGCCGCAGAAAGGCCATTGCAGGGATGGCCTTTCTACTAATAATTAATGGAGCAGTCTCTTTGCAGATGTGAGGTCATATGCATCGAAAGTGGAGAGGAGAGCAAGGAGGACAGACCCACCCCATCCCCACGGCGTGTCAGCTGGAATGCTGGCTTCCTGTCTGTTTTTTATGCTTAATAAGAAATCACTCACAAAGGAGCATTAAATAGCAAGTGTCTCCCCTTGGGGTGACTTTAGCACTCCTTTAATTTGACAAATAAAGCAGTTAGCAATCCAGAAGAGGGTTTAATGGCTCCAACTCACCCACCCACGTCACTGGTTCATGACACCATTCATCATCTGGTGGCTTTCTGGTTTATAAGCCTTGAGTCTCTATCATCTCTCAGGAGTCACACTGCCTTATAAACTCACAAGTGCCATTACAGACAGGAAGTGGGTTATATACATAGGAAGAACGAGTCAGACACAGTTAGGAACAGGATTTAAAGCTCTTGGAGCACCTCTTGTATAGTCCTGGAAAGAGAGGCACAGCTGTAACTGGAGGTATTCTGAGAACGTTTCCACGATGTTCCTATCATCCAAGTGATAGGTCACAGAAAGCCTGTGAATCATTCCATTATGTGACAAACACGGGCTACCCGGCATAGAGTGCAGGTATACACCAGAGAGAATCCAGACCACCACAACAAAGGGAAAACCACATTACAGTGAATCATCGGTTTCCCACTACAGACCACTGACTGCAATATAATTATGTCTAAAATGTACATATCACAACTTAAATTTGCTTTAACTTAAAAATGCAATGGTGAAGCTGGGCGTGGTGGCACACGCCTTTAATCCCAGCACTCAGGAGGCAGAGGCAGGCGGATTTCTGAGTTCGAGGCCAGCCTGGTCTACAGAGTGAGTTCCAGGACAGCCAGGGCTACACAGAGAAACCCTGTCTCGAAAAACCAAAAAAAAAAAAAAAAAGCAATGGTGATCGGAGCATCAGAGAAAAACAGAGACACACCAGGCAGAGAGAAAAAGTCTCAGTGATTCTGATGTGAGCTCTGGAAAGAATACATCACCACTTCTTACACTCAGTGAGTGGGACTTGGGAATCAACCTGAGTGTAACAGATTGATAATGTCCCCATACACTCATGAAATTGGTCCCCAGTGGGTGGCACTGCTTGAAGATACCTAGACACTGTGCCTGTGGCCTTGCTAGAGGATGTGTGTCACCACCAGAGACAAGTTTTTAGAGCTTAAAGACTCACTCTGTTTCCTGTTCACTCTCTCCGCCTTAATGTTTTCAGTATAGGACGTGAGCCCCAGCTCTCCTCTCCAGATGCTGTGCCTGCTGCCTGTTGCCATGTTCTCTGCTGTGATAGACTCAGCATCTCTGGAGCCATGAGCCAAAATACACTCTTGTTGCTGGAATTTCTAATCTCAGTCAGCCGGTATAAAAACACACAACCCAGTCATTATAATTATAAGCTATCAGCCTATATCAGGCAGATCTAACACTGTGCTAACTTACTCCCCAGTGCTAAGACTCCTTGCTGCTTGCAGTTTCTCCCAGCCACGAGGTTCTGGTCCATCGCAGCTTCTCCTCTTCCTCCGTCCTCTCTCCTTCCCCTCTGGTTCTCCTTACTCCTTTTGTCTCTCCTGTTCCATAAGTTCCTGTATCCTCTGTTCAAGGTTCTGCTTCCAAATTCTAATTTTTCTTTATAGTGTCATTCTGATATTCTGACATCTATTTTATTTTGACTAATTTTAAAAGATTCTCCTCCGGGGCTGGAGAGAGGGCTCAGCAGTTAAGAACACTGGCTGCTCATTTGAGAGTCCTGAGTTCAATTCCCAGCAACCCCACAGCCATCTGTAATGGGATCTGATGCCCTGTTCCGTCTGGTGTTCTCTTCTGGCCTGAGGACATACATGCAAACAGAGCGCTCATATACATAAAAGACTCTCTTCCAAGCCTTGCTTCCCATCCACAGTAGTTCCTCTCTGCCTGATCTGTGAGATGCCTCCTCCTCTGTTCCAGTGCCTTCTCCAGCTCCTGTCTCCAACCTTCACTTTCTTCTCTCTGTTGCTTTCCGTGACCTATAAAACCCTGCACCTTTTGTTCTAGTGTTTCCTCTAGGCTGCATTGCCAAGTCTTAAATTTCTCTGTTGTTCAGTCTGATCTAAGAAGGTCTGCACTTTTTGTTCTAGCATCTTTCCCAGTTTATGTCTCCAACCTTCTACTCTCTATCCTATATGTTATGCCAGTCGGTGATGGTGTTTTATCACGGCAACAGAAAGGAAACTAATAAAAGGGCAGGGGTGGCTTCTGGGGTGGTATATCACAGGAAGCAAAAGACACCAGCAGAAGAAATGGCACATGGCCTCCAACTGGTGCCAGCTTTCTGTTCCTGTTGCTGACATAGCGAAGGAGAAAGGGGCACAGTGACATGAGGAACTTATACTCTACCTTTATGGGTAAGTGAGGAGGGTAGACAGACCGACTCTCCTGTGTGTCCCTTGCCTCCAGCTCAAAATAGCCCATAGCCACTGTTAGCATTCTGTCTAAACTCCTCCCCACAGTTACCTGGCAACAGCCAGGTAGGCCTGACCCACTATAAAAGGGGCTGCTTACCTCCTCCTCTCTTTCTTGTTCTCTTGCTCTCTTCCCTTCCCCCTCCCTTCCCTAATCCCTTCCCCACTCTCTCCACATGTTCATGGCCGGCTTCTATTTCTCTACTCTCTCCCTCTCTTTGCCTTTCTCTGCCTCTACTACTCTCTTAACTCCCCTCCCCATGCCCTGAATAAACTCTATTCTATACTATATCACCATGTGGCTGGTCCCTCAGTGGAAGGGATGCCTCAGCATGGGCCCGCTGAGACACTCCTTTCCCCCATACCTTACCACACCCCCATAGAACATACCTGCTTCCTCTTTATCTTTTTATAAACACATCAGCCACGTGACAGCTTTTTCATTTTTCATTGCTATATTCTGATCCCCTTACCACAATCTGGTCACAGTGCTTCCAGAACAAGAATTTGGGAAATCTTGGTTCCTCTCAGACAGCACAGGGAATGTTATCAAAGGAAGGGACAGCTAAGCTAGTTGCAGGAGGTCACGCACTGCATTGGGAAAATGAGCATGAAAGGTCGACCAGGCAGAAGGAACATGCTGAGAAAGGCAGGGCAGTGTGTGAGTATTTGGGGCACTGGTGCATTTGTGCAGGGAGGTGACCTTACCAGAGGTCAGGGAAGGCTCCAGGGACACAAGAAGCAGCCTCTTGGCATGTGAGTGGTGGAGATGGAGGAGCAATGAGAGGAGAGGAGAAAATGATCATTCTGTAGATTCTGGGGAAACAGCAAGAATTAAAAAGGAACAGTCAATATGAATCACCCTCTCAAGAGCTTTGAATGGGGAAGGAATGGATGCCACTAAGTCTCTGCACACAGGTTTGTCTGCATGTATACATATGCACAACACGCATGCAGTGCCTATGGAGGTCAGAGAAGGACACCAGGTCCCCTGGAATTGTAACAACAGGTGATCGAGAGCTTCTGTGTGTGCTAGAAACCAAACTGGGTCCCCTGCAAGAGTCTCAGGTGTTCTTCATGTCCAAGCCATCTCTCCAGCCTGGGGTGGCCTCAGTTTTGATTATTTAACACAATAAGAAAGGAATAACAATAGCCACTTCTCGTTATTGTAGAATTCACTTTTTAAAAGTATAGCTCACAGGGTCAGTTACCAGTCCCCACTTTCCAAGAAAATTGATTTCCGTTTGACCTTGGCGCTCGCCAACTCAATAAAAGCTAATTTTACGACGCAACAAAATATGTACAGGGCAGGCCAAGTGGTGTGTACACTGCTTCTAGCAGTCAGAGCAGCTGAAGAAATTTTAGTGCAGAAAGCCAGGAGCCGCATTAGCGTGGTGTGTTTTCATCAGCGCTAACCCTGCAGGTCCCAGGGGTCCTGCTTGACTTTGAGCTCTGTACACGCCACAAGAGTCCCACAACAGCTGTGACACCCGAAGAGCCAACTGTGTGCTCTTTGCACCCTTTCAGAGCGGAGGCAAGCAAACAGAAAGTGTCAACGGGTCTGTCTAAACTCCGCCCACAGTTACCTGGCAACAGCCAAGTTTGCTCTGCCCCACAGTTACCTGGCAACAGCCAGGTAGGCCTGACCCACTATAAAAGGGGCTGCTTGCCCCTCCTCCCTCTCTTGTCCTCTTGCCTCTTTCTTGCCCCCTTGCGACCCCTCTCTCCACAATCCCTTTCCCCTTTCTCCCCGTGTTCATGGCCGGCCTCTATTTCTTTACTCTCTCCCTCTCTCTGCCTTTCTCTGCCTTTACTGCCCTCTTAACTCCCCTCCCCAAGCCCTAAATAAATGGTCTGTCAGGGAGTAGGGGATGCCATGCCCACCGAGACACCCCCTTACCCCACACCTCACCACACCCACATAGGATTTATCCCCCCCTTATCTTTTTTATAAACACATCAGAAAGTGCTGGGCTTTGATTCTCTCCTCAGGCCCCTCACAGCTAGCATGCATCAGTTGTCTTCTTCATCTATTCATTTAAGCTCATGTAAAGTTAACCTATTCGTCGTTTCTGTTATAAGTATTTCAAAAGTATTGGCAGAATAATAATGGCCTCCATCACCCTGCCATTTCAGAAGCAACCATAAAAAGGCAGATGTACAGATTTCCCAGGTACCCCACAGAGCCAATTCAGAAAACAAATTTATGGTTTTATTTATGCTTATAATTAAATTATATTTACAGTTTTTCTTAATAGACATACATATGTTCTAACAAAAATGTAAAAATAAAACTGGACTCCAACTTTTATTTATTTATTTATTTATTATTTATTTATTTTTATTTTTTTACAGGATTTCATTATGTGTCCCTGGCTGGCCTGGAACTCACTATGTAGACCAGGAACTCACTATGTAGACCAGGATGGCCTCAGACTTACAGAGTTCTGCCTGCCTCTGCCTCCTGGATGCTGGAATTCAAGGTGTGCCCTGCCACACTCAGCCAAATGTTAACATTCCCATGCCAGAGGACAAACCTAGTTAACTCACTCTTTTACTTAACATGTCAGAGCGGAGGCAAGCAAACAGAAAGTGTCAACGTTCTGTCTAAACTCCGCCCACAGTTACCTGGCAACAGCCAGGTTTGCGCTGCCCCACAGTTACCTGGCAACTTTTCTTTGCAGAAAGTTCTATAGACTTTCTTTTCAGATGGTTGCATCAGATTCCATAATACAAATCAAATCATTGATTCCATCATCACATTAACCGTATCTGTTTACATTGATTTGCTCCAGTGTTGGGCTAACCTGCCCTATGGGAAAGAGCAACTTTGCAAATGAGTTTTTCTCAGACCAGTCATAGTGAAATGGGAAGAGGGTCCCCGTCGAAAGCCATCGAAAGCCACTGTGTTGTCTCCTCACCCCACTGACCTGACATCCAAGCTCAGTACCCCATCTCCATCCCCTGTGACCTCCCATCAGCAGTCCATACGGATGGATGGTCCAGCTTCTTACATGGTTTCTATGACAACAACATCTCCTTGCTATCTTCCTACCTACAACTAATACTTTTAACCAACTATTTGTTCACTCTCAAGTATCTGTTGGAGGTCTTTCACCATACAGTAGTCTGCTAGGCCCTAGGAGCCCGGTAGTGAATAAAGATAAAGCCCTACTCTTCACGCATTTCACTAGGTTAGAGGGAGATAGTCAGTCAGTGAATGTGTAAAGTCACGAATGTGTAAAGCAACAAGAAAACTGAAGCAGGCTGTGAGGAGAGACTGCTGGGTGGTGAGCAGGCTCCTTGGGTGGGGGTTGGTATTAGGATGGGATCTACACAAGGCAATAGATAGAGCCCTGGAAACATCTAGAGAAGGTTATCTCAAGCATGTGTGTTATGACATACATCTTAAATGGTCCACGAATATGATATTTGTCCCCAGCTACAGGGATGAGGAGGTGATGGGGCCTTTAGAAGGTAGAACCTAAAGGAGTTAGGCTATTGGGCAGGTTCTTGAAGGGATTATTGGGACTGAGTCAAAAACAAAGACAAACAAACAACCTTTTCTCTTTAAGCTGATCCCCACACACACCCCAGGCATTTTGTCACCGCTATGGAAAGCTGAGTAGAACTGTCAAGTAGTAAGTGCAGGTGCTCTGAGGAGCACTCCTGTGTTCAAAACAAGAGGAAAGGAGTGTGGGGCAGCCAGAGAGGAAAGAGAGTAGCGGGGAGGTATGGGAAGGGGCTCCTCTATCATTGAAGCTGTCAGCCTCGTGGGTAACTCAGGCCAGCACAGGGTCCACAGACTTGCCTGAAGACCCACATGTGAGGTGGAAAGAAAAGGAAGAGTTGCTTGCATCCTTCCACAACTCTCCTTCATTGACTTTAGGATGTGGAAGGAACCATGAATATCTTCCCTTTCTCCACTTAGACATTTGCAAGGAATGATGCTATCTAATGATATCAGGATGGGCACACCACATAGGTGCTGACAATGGGAAATTAGTACACAGATTCCTTTTGGAAGTGCCATTCAGGTTTCTAGTAGTCTACCTCGAGCATACCCTTGACAATGCCACCTTGAAGCCACCCCTACCTTGGTTAGAGGGGTTGGAAAGGAAAGGTGGAAAGCACAAGAATTGGCATCCAGTCTGCTTGGGGTCCCATCTTGACCATTTGTGTCCCCTATTATCTGTGTTAAAATCCTGCCCTCCCTCCCTGTTCTAGTTGCTTCCTGTTGCTGTCATAAAACACTGACCAGAACCAACTTGAGAGAGAAAGGGTTCATTTGGCTTATAATTCCATGTCACAGTCCATCATTGAGGAAAGTCAAGGCAGGAACATGGAGAGAGGATGTTGTAGGTTTGGTCTAATGCTGCTTGTATTGTGTTAATCTGTCCCCAAAGTTGCTACTGTGTGAATGAGAACTCTCACATTCACACAGAAGACACTGAGGGACCCTGACTCTAGCTGATTTTGATTGATAAATAAAATTGCTGGTGGCCATGGCTGGTCAAGTAGACAGAGATGGGACTTTCAGGATTCTTGCACAAGGGACTGAGGAAGAAACAAGAAGAGAGATAGCCATCATGCCATTGAAGGAAGAGAAATAGACACTAGTCCTAAGAGATGCAGAAGCCAGAGAGATAGCCATCATGCAGGTGCCAGGAAATGCAACTGAAGGGGCAGCAGGTCTGGGTCTGAGGCAGCAAAGATGGAAAATAAATTTTAATAAGTAATAACTCGGGAATTTCAGAAGAAGATACATCAGCCACGTGGCCCAGCCATTGAGCTAAGGTATAAAGGCTGTGTGTGTGTGTGTGTGTGTGTGTGTGTGTGTATGTGTGTGTGTGTCTTTCATTTGGGAACCCAGAACATTGGTCGGGTAACAAGGAACACATGCCGCTGCCAGGATCAATTTGAATAGCAATAATTGGGTATTGCTACAGTAGAAACTGAAGGAGCACCCTGGAGGAGTGCCATTGACTGGCTTGCTCAGCCACCTTTCTTAGGCAGCTCAGGATGCCAGCCTAGGGATTGCACCATCCACAGCAGGCTGGGCCCTCCTACATCAATTAGAAATCAGGAAATTCCCCATAGACAAAGTCATAGATCAATCTGACTGTGGCAATTCCCCAACAGAGAATTCCTTCTTCTCAGACATGTCAAGCTGAAAATGAAGCTGACTATGACACACACACAGAGTACAGGTTACAGCATGGAACCTTTGGGAGATGATTAAGTATTGAGAGAAATCTGTCAAGAGCAGAATTAATACCCTTACTTAAAAAAAAAAACTTCAAATCAAGCCCATTCCTCTATGAGTACATGCTGAGAAGTCTCCATGATGAACTTAAAGGCAAATATCTACTGGAAATCACATCTGCCAGCTGGAAATCACATCTGCTAGCATCGCGGGCTGCTTGGCTCTTACTCATAGGCACCTATTTCATGTTAGTTTGACCTAGTAGTCCAAATAGACTAATATATTATTATATCATGGAGCTTAGAAGTGGAGTGCCCCCCAAAATGTTTTATGAATTCAAGACCTGATTCCTTATGCAAGCAGCGCTGAGAGAGGAGACAAAGAGAGAGAGAGAGAGAGAGAGAGAATGAGTTTAGCCAACCAATGAGCTCCAGGTTCCGTGAGAAACCTTGGCTCAACAAGGGAGCTAACTTGCCTGACGGGATGAGTTCAATCCCCAGGATTCACGTGGTGGGAAAGAGAGAACCAACTCTCTCAAGGTGTCCTCTGACATCCAGTGTGCTGGTTTGAATCGGTACAGCCCCCACAGACTCATGTGTTTGAATGCTTGGACGATGGGGAATGGCACTATTAGGGGGTGTGGCCTTGTTGGGGTGGGTGTGGCTTTGTTGGAGGAAGTGTGTCACTGTGGGGGTGGTCTCTGAGATCTCCTCCTAATCTCAAGCTCCAACCAGTATAGAAGAGGCCTCCTCCTGGCTGCCTGCAGAAGACAGTCTTCTCCTATATGCCTTTAGATCAAGATGTAGAATTCTTGCCTCCTCCAACACCATGTCTGCCTGCAGGCTGCCATGCTTCCTGCCATGATGATAATGGACTGAACCTCTGAAACTGTAAGGCAGCCCCAATTAAATGATGTCCTTTATAAGAGTTGCCTTGGTCATGGTGTCATTTCACAGCAATGGAAACCCTCACTAAGACACACGGACACACAATTAATTGAATGTGAACGGACCATAGGATGGTGGCAAACCTCTTGAAGACAAGCAGGTCACTGGAGGTGTACCTTTGAGAGAAATCCTGTCCTGGCTCCTTCCTGTCTGCTCCCATTTCCACTTCCTATCTGCCATGAGGTGGTCAGCTCTGCCTTGGCTTGCCCTTGACCTTCTGTGTCACCCAGGCCCACAGCAATGGGGCCGGTGCATCACAGACTGGAGCCATGAGCCAAAAATAAATCTTTCCTCCTTCGTGGATATCTGAGATGATGATGATGATGATGATGATGATGATGATGATGATGGAAGAAGAAGGAGAAGGAGGAGGAGAAGAAGGAGAAGAAGGAGGAGGAGCGGGGAAGGAGGAGGAAGAAGGAAAAAGAAGGAGGAAGAAGAAGGAAGGAGGAGGAAGAGGAAGCGGAGGAAGAAGGAAGAAGAAGAAGAAGAAGAAGAAGAAGAAGAAGAAGAAGAAGAAGAAGAAGAAGAAGAAGAAGAAGAAGAAGAAGAAGAAGAAGAAGGAGGAGGAGAATTATTTAGCTAGCCGGGCATGGTGGCACACGCCTTTAATCCCAGCACTCAGGAGGCAGAGGCAGGCGGATTTCTGAGTTCAAGGCCAGCCTGGTCTACAAAGTGAGTTCCAGGACAGCCAGGGCTATACAGAGAAACCCTGTCTCAAAAAAAAAAAAAAGAAGAAGAAGAAGAAGAATTTAGCTAAGGTTATTATGGGGTGAACGAAAGTTCCAGGAAAGAAGCCGAACCTGCCACTGAACCTTCTGCAGGCTTGATTGGCTCACAGAACTTCAGTGAATGCAAACAGGTGAGAATGTTACAAGTCCAGAGCCAAAGTGTCTTGGGCTACCTCTTTTTTTTTTTTTTTTTTTTTTGGTTTTTCAAGACAGGGTTTCTCTGTATAGCCGTGGCTGTCCTGGAACTCACTTTGTAGACCAGGCTGGCCTCAAACTCAGAAATCCGCCTGCCTCTGCCTCCCGAGTGCTGGGATTAAAGGCATGTGCCACCATGCCTGGCTTTGGGCTACCTCTTAATGGCCATTTATTTCCTCTGTGCCTGATGTCTTTGAGACCATTAGGTAAATCCCTTGGAATGGACAGACACCAGTCTCCACCAATCAAAAGGCCCAGAGCATCATCTTACCGTTTCTAGGCCTATAGCAGAGGTTTCCCCTCTTAGTTTATAGCCTGCCTATAAAGACATATTTCTACCAATGTGTCTTGATTATTGACTTTCTTTGTTCTGTTACTAGAAAGACATTTAAAGACTTCACAACTTAGAACATGAAATTTGGAGTGACCTAAATCTGTGTTTCTGGGCCACAGTGACACATTGAGCTCCAGAATAAACTATCACTGATGCCCTTTGATGTGAGAGCCATTTCCTTCACCACAGAGAAGTCCACAATTTAACACTCATAAGACACCAGGACTTGGTCAGAGTGCAATGTCAGCCTTTCCTATCATGTAATGTCACTACTCCAGTGACCCACACTCTGAGATCACACATCACTTGCTCAAAAACAAAATGCAAGTTTTCCAACAAAATCAACTCATGTCTCCAGGGGCTCGTCAGCCATGGTGATTTAGTTGGCCAAGCAAGGCATTAGACAGGACTTATTACTTGGAAACAGAAAACTGATTACAAACTTTCATTACAAGCTGACCTTAGAAAGCCAGTATGTCTAAACCTGGATCCCCCGTATTTAAAACTGGAATTTTATGGCATAGTCCTGAAGGTACTTTAAAGACTTTAAAACAGAATAATGTATCCAAATGTTAGCTCAATGCCAGACAGCAATACTGAGAAGGGGGTGCAAGGTCAGCTTTCTGAACCTTGGGGTAGTATTGTTGTATCAAACAGAAAAGAAGCAACTGACCACAGATTTCTAACCAATCCATCAGCCATTTGGGGCAAACAATTTTTCAAAAGCTGTTCTCAAAATACTTAATCCCCTCGCTGCTAGGAGACAGTACAGCCCAGGACCCAGTGGGAACAGTGTGTAGAGGATGGGGTGCAGCCACTCCTGATCCAGTGCCATCTCTCAGAGGTCACCTTAGTCATCAACCTAGACCTCCACCTGGGCAGAAAGCATGCTGTGAGCCCATTTCCAGCTGTCTGCCTTCGGCTCTCAAGGGCAGAACGGAACCATTAATGTTTAATATTTAAACAAAAACTTTCCGTCATAAATCACCCTATAGCTGGTGAGGGTTATAAAAACACAATTCATAGGGCCTTTTCTTTTTAAAGCTTGAATTTTAATGACCGAGATAGAAGTCACAATGGAAACCAAACCTCACTCCCTAGAAATTGTTCTGTCAATGTGAGCCACCGGAACTTTGTGGCTTCTGTAAGGAGCAGAGAAGGCCTTTCTGGTGCCAGTATCTTTCGTTTTTATCCATCTTGGAAGAGCGTACCCATAAAGGAGTCTTCCAGCTTCCCATGAGACACATCGGCACTATCTTGGCCTGGAGCCCATTGAGAAGCCAGAATTGCTTCAAGTCCCCAGCCTCAGCTCATGTTCCCTGCTGGCAGAGGCATGCCCAGCAAAGCTAACCCAAGCCACCTAGAATCAAGCCCCTACTTTGATTATCAGTGGCTGCAGAGCTTTAATTGTCCCGGCTGCAGAATGACAGAGAGAAAGGACCTTGCCTGGACAGGCATGGTCACAGCCGGGAGTATGCTCTGTCACCATCCTCAATAGGCCAATTAATGCCACAAGTGATGGCAAAGGCAGGAAAGGGAGAATTATTCCGTGTCATAAAGGTGTGGAATCTCTTCCACTTCTGGCCAGGACCAGGCTCCAGCCTGTTCCTTCCTTCAAAAGGAGATTCCTGGGGGGTGAGGGCGGATTTCAGTTCCTGGGGGACCACTGTTCTGGTCTGATAGCCTTAGATGTTCTCTTTAGAACATCCCTGCTCCTGCAGAACAGTTACAAGGAGAGGGGTGAGCCAGAGCCCTCCCTAGTTAGTTAGTATCAGTGCCCAGGCCTGAACTGCCAGGCAATTAGAGAAATTGAGACAGAGTGGCTAACAATGAAGCAAGCCAGAAAGCTGTAACTGGGTGTTAGGTTTGATCTGTTACTATGTACTGTAAGCTAAATATTGGTCCTGGTTGCCTCAGAGATGAGGAGATCGTCACTTAAACTAAGTGATGCCGTGTAACCTTGTCCCCCAAGTCATCCTTGATTGGTCGATAAAGATGCCTACAGCTCGTAACTGTGCAGAAGAGAGGTAGGTGGGGCTTCAGTCGTCAGGCTTGATCTCTGTCTGTGAGGAGGACAGAGAGAGGTGAACAGAGAGAAGACGCCACGGGATAGGTAAATCATGAAAACGTGACCATGAGGGCTGGCCAATTGGACTAAGAGCGGCCAAGGTGGAACATGGCAAGTTATAACTCAGGGTTATTGGTAGGAAAGTCGATAGTAATAGCTTAGAGGGTAGATATCTGTATAGCTCTGGTGTTTCAAAGTCTTATCATAAATATAAAGGTTTTGAGTCTCTTATCTGGGGACTGAATGATCTAAGGTGGTGTAGAAACCCCCAATTAATATTACATTTTTACCACTGCACTGGGGATGCAAGACCCCTTTAATAATAATAATAATAATAATAATAATAATAATAATAATAATAAAAATATTAGATTCCCAAGTTGACATGGTGGTACAATCCTGATATCCTACCACTGAGAAGACTGAGGCAGAAGAGCCACAAGTTTGGTCCAGCAGAAACTGCAATAAGATATTTATATATCTATGGCACATTATGTAAGAGAGTTATATGAAGACAAAATTTTACTAAGACACAAGATGCTAAAATCGATGGAAACCTACAATCTTTTTTGGGTTTGTTTTTGTTTTTGTTGTTGTTGTTGTTGTTGTTGTTGTTGTGTGTGTGTGTGTGTGTGTGTGTGTGTGTGTGTGCATGCATGTGTGTTTGATTTTTTGAGACAGGGTTTCTCTGTATAGCCCTGGCTGTCCTGGAACTCACTCTGTAGATCAGGCTGGCCTCAAACGCAGAAATCTGCCTGCCTCTACCTCCCAAGTGCTGAGATTAAAGGCGTGTGCCACCACTGCCCGGCTCTCCAATCTCTTAATAAAATATGTATTTCATGTTGCAAAAATGTCAGTTCTTTCAATACAAAAATACAATGTAAATCCAGTGTAAATATCTTGAGTCATCTTTGACATGGAAAAACTGATTTTACATTTCTTGTTTAAGAATGTGAATCTATAAACAGAAAGTAAAGTATTTATCTTACTGAATATCAGAGCACACTCTACAGGTATAGCTATTAAGACAATGCACAGTAATTAATAGGAAGCTCAATAGTATAAAATCCAGAAACAGGTCCACCTGTGTCTGAGAACCTGACACATGGTAAAGGTGAACCATTGAACAAAATGGTCAAGGAAAACAGTCATTTGGAAAATCAAAAGGGGTGAATTTTCACACCAAAATGAATCTCAGATGGGGCAAATATCTAAATATGAAAGTATACATTTTAATTAAAGTGTGGGAAGAAGGCGTAGGTCACTGACTTATAATCCTTCTGCTCACCTTTTGAGATGGTCATCTGATATTTTGAAATATGACCCCATTGTTGCTTGCCTTCATGGGATTTTCCCCAAGGACATAAAAAGCCATCCTAAATCCCCAGAGAAATTCATTAAGCTCTGTTGATAATAGTAGGGGAGGGGGGAAGTAGAAACAATTTTAATATTGGTTAAAGAAAATAAATTTTAGAACATCCCCCAGGAAAACACCAAATAGACAATTGAAACAATGGTATGTAGCTGTACTGAAACCCTATCACCTAATCTTCCCAAAGAAGGAAGCACTGTCATATTTTAAAGATTGGGTTTATTTTAATAATGTGTAGTGCATGTGTGTTCAGGTGCCCACAGAGGCATCAGATCCCCTGGAGATGGAGGTGTGGGTGGTTGTGAGCCATCATGTGGATGCTGAGTGCTGAGGTAGGTCCTCTGCAAGAGCAGCCAGGGTTCTAACCACTGAGCCATCACTCCGATGCTCCAGTTTTCATGGTCCCTGTGTTTGGAGGTTGAAGCCAGGGCCCCGCCCTTGGCACTCACTGTGCTAAGTCAAAGCACAGCCACTGACTCACTCACCTAGATTTCATTGCTCTTACTCACAGCCCCAGGAGCAGCCTCATTACTCCTCTGGGTCCGTTCTCACCAGCACCAGGAGTCACGGTCCGTGTACCTCTGCCTGCGCACAGACAGTTCAGCCATACGTGCACGTGCCCTTGGTCACAGCTCTGCCTGCCCACCAAAGGCCAGCTGAGAGCAGCGGTAGTCTACAGCAGAGCCCTTGCAGTCCCTGACGCTCAGAGACTCACAGGTCCCGATGAACCCCCAGAGTTGCTGGCGTTCATGCTGATGACTGGACGACGGCAGGACACTGTCTCCACCTCTGTGGAGGGAATTAACTGAGGTCAGGCTGTGGGAGCCGTGAAGTTGCTGCTACATAAAGGGTAAGGCTGTGCAGCTTCCAAACCTAAGATCCTGCCTATGACCTTGGGACTGCAACTCCAGACGCTGGGCCTGGAAAAACGACTTTTTTTTTTCATCCAACTTTGATAATTCAAGACTGAATAGGTTGAGTTATCAAAGTGAACTTGCCCTATCATACTGAAATAAAGTCTGTGGGAGGAGGGTAAAAACAGTTTGCCAGGCTTGTTAGAACTAACCAGAACACTTTGCAAGAAGACATCCCAGCTTGGAAGTTATGGTTCAGACGTAGAGTCATGGGTGGTCACCTCTCAGTGATTTTTATTTTCTTGTTTACCTGACTTGTCCAGCTTACCAGAAAAAAAGAAGTAGTGTAGTTACTATTATTCTAACGCTAATTACGCCCCCAAACTGTTTGCACAAGAAGATCTGCAAGTAGCTTCTGGAAACCCGCCACCAGTTAGTTCTGATTGGTAAATATAGATGCCAGCAGCCAATAGCTAGGGGAGAAGAGATGGAGGCGGGATTTAGGGTTCCCAAGCTTGGGGCAGCAAGGAAGCAAGAGAAAAAAGAGAGGGACCCGAGAAAGGAGCAGAGCCGCAATGTAAGGGGGCCAAGAGGACAGCAGCCAAGATAGAACATGGAAATTAGTAAGTAGTAACTCGGGATTACTCGGTAGGAGGTAGATTCTAGCAACATGGAGGTTAGGCAGCTGCCCAGCTCTTATACTGCTTAAGGCATATTAAATATAAAGGGTGTGTGTGTGTGTGTGTGTGTGTGTGTGTGTGTGTGTGTGTCTTTCATTTGGGAACATAAATCATTGAGGCAGGAAACAACCCCACGCAGATTAAAAATATTAATATTATATATTAGAAACATAAGGATGTGACTCACTCTTGTGAACTTTTAATGTGTGTAAGTTCAAGAGTAAGCATATTGAGACTGTCGTCCTGGGGGAGGGGGGAATCTATCATAGCTCTCTAGAGGATAAGAAATATGTGAATGAGAATAGACCCCTAGACACTCACACATGTACACACACACACACACCATAAACCTCCACCCACACCCAACCTCCCTCCCACAGCACCCCCACTCTCACATGTGCACACATACACATACCAGCATATCCTACACATACATTCATATATGTACATATATCCCAGAAATATGCGCATACTACCCAACCCTCCCACTCTCCTCTCAACGTCTGCACATGCATTGCCCCCTTTACCCCCCCACACACTACAATCCTCTCTCACCTCACACACACATACTCAAATACCCACATGCACACCCATACGTCAACTCTTAGCCAGAACCAACTATTTATTGATGGTGACTCTCAGTCTCAGTGCGTAAGGTGGCAATAGCCAATATACCAACCCTAAGCACACAGAAGCTGGTTAGGAGAAAGAACTCTATAGAAGATTGAGAAATAAGAATCATTTCCACCATTGTGCCGATTGTCTCCCAGCCCCGGCATATAGGAGTTATACCATATATGTTCAAGAGACAGCAACATGACACTAGGCGTTCACTGTGGGCAGCTTCTGCCATGGTTTCTCTATAATCATCAAGAGAAGTTATCTTATGCTCTGATTTTCTGCCTGTGCACTTGTTGATATTTGTGTTGCTATGACCAGATACCTGACATTCTTGTCAAGTAAAGGAAGGAAGAAGGGAGCAAGGAGAGGAAGGGAGGGAGCAAGGGAAAGAAGGAAGGAAGGGTTCATTTTGGCTCATAGTCTGAAGGGGCAGGGCTCATCATGGAGGGGAAGATAGGGCAGCAGGGCTCTCCGTCAGCAAAAGAGTAGAGCTCTTGGCCTCCTTACCTGTGAGAGGAACAGGAAGCAGAGAACCAACAGGAAGGTAAGTCATGCTATACAACCTCAAGGCCCGCCTCCGGTGGCCAACCTCCCTCATTGAGGCTCCACCTCTTAAATGGTCCATAACCTTCCAGAACAGTACAACCAACTGAGGACCAGATGTTCAAATACATCAACCCACAGAGGATGTTTCACAAGCAAATTGCAACAGCCTGTTATCAAATGTTTGAGGGAAGGAAAAAAAGAAATGACTTGTATAGGCTTAGATTTTTCAAAACCTACTTTAATTGGGGTTCTTAAATGCCCCACCCTCCCTTCTAGCCCACCAATCAAAGGTAGGGGAGAAAGATGGTTAAGAGGACAAGGAGGATGTGGACCTGTTTAGAAGTAGTTCTTTGGGGATGATTTCAATCTTTATTGTCAGGATTTCAGCAGTCCACGTCAAAACATTAAACACAAATCTGTAGCTGCGGCTCGATCCAGAAGAAACTGCAAGGCCCTGCCAAATCAGCACAACTCTTCAGAAGTGGTGAGAAGTAGTCTTTGGCTCATTTTTCTCTACAGAGTCACAAGTGAACTGTTGCAAGATGAACCAACGCAAAAGTATCATTCACTGTCTGCCGGATTCTGCTTATACTCTTTCCAAACATCTCGTGTCCTCTCATGTGTCTGCTTCAGCCAAACTTGCTCTCATAAGAGAGCGTTCAGAAAAACACCACAAATGGACTCAAATGGATCTCCAAAGAAATTAGAAATCCCCACTTCAGACATACAATAGTATCTTGAAGTGGGAGAAAAGGGTTCTTATGGGGAAAACATTGGATGTTTCTCTTATTGGGGCATAATGCTTGGGACTCAGGTAATTCCCTAAGTTCAAAGTTGTGCTACAGAAACCCTGATTAGAATGCAAGTCTCCCAGGTAGTCTTAGTAAGACTGGAAAACAAGATTAGCTAACATTCTGGGGAGATTCTTCTGAGAAGATCTGGGCTCATGAGAGTTGAGTGGGCACAGACCCTGCCTAAACTAATTAGATTTTTATAGTACATTTTGGTAAATAATCAAGAAGTAACAAGTTTTGTTTTGTTGTTGTTGCTACTGTTGTAAAAATCCTGACTCTGGATCCTCAACAGTTGGTAAACTTTAAAGGGTAGACCTCAGACACCCCATATACATCTAGAAGCAATACTCAAGTCTAAACCACTATAGGGACTGGATGGGTGCCATTGAAACAAATTGCTAACTGGGACTGCTTTGGGGTTGAATCTTGTCTGATGGAGGATGTTAACTATCACTCTTGGCCTTTGATTGGGTTTAGGTCAGCTGGGGGTTGAGTTTTGATTTTTTGTTATTGTTGTTGTTTTGTTTTTTTGTTTGTTTGTTTTTTCAGTTGTTCACAGTGTTCAGAAGCTTTTCTTAGGCTGCAGCCAGATAGTAATTGTTAGTTAGCGTGGCTCCCTACAGAGCTCTCCGGCAGTAAAATGCAGAGCTCCCACCAGAGCTGCACGGGCATAAAAATGAAAGCAGAGTTTATTAACTTGCTGAGCCTGGAAGTGCAAGCCATAAAGGTAACTGACATGAGATACTACTGGTCCATTCGCCATGCTTACAACAAAATAGCTGAGACAGGATAACATAACATAAAGAAGGGGTTTACTCGGCTTACACTTTCAGAGGGCAAAAGTGTGAACAGCGTGAGGTGGCTTTGGAAAGGCCCCTTCGCTCCCTGCCCGCACTGCACCGTGACAAATGGCTTCCTGGCAGGAGAATGTGCTAGGGGGAGGGGTGTCGCGTGGTGAGACAAGAAGCTGCGGAAGCCAGGGAGGAATCCACCTTGCTCTCTTAAAATAAACCTCTTCCAATAACAAACCTGGATCCTTCCCTTGAGAGCTACTTAATCCTCTCCCAGGGCAGTACCCAGCAGCTCCCAGCTCTTGGGGGTTCCCATCACCTCTCAAAACTGCCAAACCGAAGACCAAGTTTCCCACCCATGAGCCTTTGGGGAATCGGTCATATTCAAGCCTCAGCAACAGGAGAGATGGGGGCTTTTAATCTAGAAAGAGGCTAAGATTACACTAGACTAAGAGTAAAGGTTTGGACATGAGCCCTCTAGAGATGGCCCAGGGAAACACATTTGTTCATTGGTTAGGAAATGGTTGATAGCTTCCGACGGAGGTTTGATGTGAGTGTGACTGCATCTGCCTTCAGCTGCTCAGAAGCCTGTTGGCATGAAACATGTCCACTTTGAGATGGGAGACAAGTGCAGCTGAAAGTGGGAATTTTTAACTTCTTAAAATTTAATTAATTAATTAATTAACTTATTTATTTATTATAGATTACAGTCTCTATGTGCCAGGATTACACTTACAAACCACACCCAGCGTGAAACTCCATACAGAACAAGTAAATGCTGGGATGATCTGTGTCTTCTTACTGGAATCTGCCAGTTATCCTTGGCAAATGGACAGTGTGTCTCGGGTGGCCCTCCGTATCTACAGGGCATGGACTCAGAAATTGTAGCCAATGACAAAATCTGAGGGTGCTCAAGTCTGTTTTATAGAATAGCATGGTGCCTGCATGTAACCTGTATAGAGTTTGAGCCATTTCTAAATGGCTTGTAATGTCCAATATGAGAATGCTCCCTAAATAGTCACTGGACTGTGCTCTCTAAACAGTCACTGGACTGTGCTCCCTAAACAGTCACTGGACTGTGCTCCCTAAACAGTCACTGGACTGTGCTCCCTAAACAGTCACTGGACTATGCTCCCTAAACAGTTGTTAAACTGTGCTCTTTAAGAAAAGTGATGAAAAAAAATCAAAGTCTGTCTATGTTCAAGACAGTTTTTTCCAAGTATTTTCCATCTGTAGCCAGCTGAGTCACAGGCCTGGAAGCAGCAGATACTAAGAGCTAAGTCTGTGTGAACGCAGCTCCTCCTCGGCTCAGCTGGCTTCCACTGTTCTGCCCTGGTTCTGCCTGGCATCTGCCCTTCTTCCTGAATTCTACTTGTCTTGGTTACTGTTCTGTGGCTGTGATGAAACACAATAAAAAGATCAGTTAATTGGGTGCTTGCTTACAGTTGCAGGGCATGAGTCCATGATCATCATGATGGGAAGCATGGTGGTGGGCAGGCAGGTGGGTGGGCGGGTGGGTGGGCAGGCAGGCGGGTGGGCAAGGTGATGGGGCAGTAACTAAGAGCTCACAACCTAACCCACAGGCAACAGGCAGAGGTGGGGAATGGGAAGACCAAACATGACATGAGCTTCTGAAACTTGAAAGCCCACCCCCAGTAACACACCTCCTTCCAAAAGGCCACACCTCCTAATCCTTCCCTAACAGTTCCACCAATTGAGAGCCAAGCATCCAAACATATGAGCCTATGGCGTCTGTTCTCATTCAAACCATTGCACTTCTTTTCCAATACTGGAACATAGCTCACCATTAAAATGGGGACTAGTCTGAGAAAAGCAGGCCAAGCGCATGCTGTGAACTCCAGTTTGAGGAGCAAGCAGAATCAATTAAAGCACCTGCCTGTGACTATATAAGACAGCTGTGACTGAATTCTTGGTAGGTTTCTGGGATAATAGGCAAAGGTGCACAGAGCTTCCATAAATGAGACATCCCATGAGTCCCCCCAGAGTGTCCCCAGAGCAGGTAACACAGAGGAGGCATAAGATCAAACGGAAGTAAGAAACCGGCCATTTGCAATGCAGAGTAGAGCATTGGCCACTATTAGAACAATGACAGTCTCCCCTTTTCACAAATAATCCAATGTCTTTCAAAGCCACTCGTGAATATTTGCTGGGGTACCTGGAGCCCTCCCTGTGCATTCAGAATCATGAAAGAACTGCAAACTCTCAGAGGAGACATCTAGTTACGTGGCTCTCCCCTTGGAGGGTATGGTAGCCAGGAGAGGGATGGCTAATTCAACCCCACACTGCCCCCACCAGAGGGCTCCTGACTACCCAAACAACATTCATTTCCCTGCGCCCTGACTCGTTCTCCTCGCTCATCCCCCACACAACTCTTCTGCATCTTGAGCACATTCCTCACTACCTAAGAGTGTACTCATTGGACTGCCAAACACAACAGAAGTGTGAGCGTTGGTGGTTTAAACTATAAGGACAGTCATAGTTTCTGTACTGGAGGGATGGAGAGAGACAGTCCAAGGTTTGTGCTAATGATCAGTAGTACAAATATGACATCCCCATCTTTTCAGCCTTTCTTTATCCAGAGTATGTGGAACTTTCATCCTTGAACCCATAAGTCCATGATGACAGGACAGCTACAGGCCTAAGCATCATATAGTCACTCCAGTATCCCCAGAGAAAAGAAAGGGAGAAACAATAGGGGGTGGGGGATTTTGGTTCCATCAGGAAAATGTTTCCCCAGAAATAAGATTTTACTTTACATCGTACTGCCCTAATTAGTTCCAGGGTCACCTCTAGCTGCAAGGAAGTCTGGGAAAGAAGGCATCTGGCAATAGGGTAATGAAATGAACTTGATTGGGTTAAATGAATGGCAACACACAAACAGCATTAAAAATCGCTATTTCAGAAGATAGAAGAAAGGGTTAGGAAGGTAGGCCATTTGACACGTGCCACAAACACCCTCTAAAACTCAGTGGTTTAAATGCACATTCACTGTCCCCCTCGGGTCAGAAGGTCACTGAGGCTCTGCTCAGCTCAGCTGCGGTTCACTGGGATGCCCAAACTCTATGGAATGATTCCTGTGAAGAGATGAACAAATATCTGTTCATTCCAGATAGGGAACCCATGACAGACCAAACAGATCCCACCAAAGTCCAACTTAGCAAACCAATGCATTTTACTGGGGTGCTTATAGGACTCAGAGTGAGCAGTTACTTAGAAAAGCAAAAATGTTTCACAGACAGCTCCATCACCAAAGCCCACCCCAACACAGGTGACAGCTCACAAAGTGGGGAGCCGGGAGCTCACTGCACTACCTGCAGCCTTCTTGACAGGTTGGAGAGTATTCAAGTGGCTCAGTGGATCTGAACCTTTTCTAAGGAGCTCAGCTTGTCTACAAGTGACTCTCTGTACTCTCAGGAAGGAAGGGGGGGGGGGGGCTGGTGATTCTGGTCGGTTTCAGGAACATCCTGAAGCCATTATGAGTTGTTTACTTGCTGTCTTAAGGAGCTTCCCTACAAGATAGAGGGTGCCAGTTGCCCTTAGGACATCCTACTTTAACTCCCTATAAACAAACTTTCTTTAAATACCCCGTTGTTTCCCTTCTCTTTTTGCAGGCACCCTATGTCTTCAAGAACTTCCCTTCAAGATGGAAGGGAACTACAACATAGCACCTTGCAGGTGAGGGTGAGGGACACCATTCCCAGGGCCTAGGACAATGATCTAGTGCAAGAATGTAAGAAGAATCCCACCCTCAACCACAGTGAGGACCTGTGCTTCAGTTGTATTGCATTGGCTATCATGTGGTCCCCAAAAGTCAAGGCTGACAAAGGAGGTGAAGTCAGGGTGGGTGCAGGGATAAGTGAAGCCCTGCCAGACTTCTCTCCCCATCTGTTCCCCTTCTGCCCCTCACTTAGCATCCTCCAAGCCCCCTGCCCTCCACTTTCCTGTTGCTGCCTTCTTTTTTTTCTTTCTTTTTTTTTTTTTTCGAGACAGGGTTTCTCTGCATAGCCCTGGCTGTCCTGGAACTCAGTTTGTAGACCAGGCTAGCCTCAAACTCAGAAATCCACCTGCCTTTGCCTCCCGAGTGCTGGGATTAAAGGCGTGCGCCACCACGCCCGGCTTGTTGCTGCCTTCTTGATCCCAGACCAGCCTCAACATCTCTGTCCTTCATGACTGAGCTCACTATGGGATGTGCAGAAATCTTGGTATAAAGCCAAGCACTGTGACATATCCAGAACTCCCCTCCACATTGCCAGCCCCAGGCACATGGCTCTGTCCCCACGAGGTGCAGGAGACATGGGGATGAGCTGTGACCTGAAACCTCACAGTCTGGAAGCTTGGTCTGGCTGTAGTTGTGCAGGGGATGCAAATGGCCACAGGGACTTTTCAGAATCCAGTCCAGCCCCTGCCTGCCTCCATGGCCTGGGTTATGTGTTGCTTCCTGAGAATGAGAGGCAGCAGCCAAGTCTGATCCCCGCTTCATTCTTCCTCAGTGAACTTGCCAAAGGAGAGCATTTCCATGAGGAAGACGTCTTTGACCGGATTTGTGGGTATTTCTGTCCTTCAGACAAATCAATCGTGAACGTAACCCCAAGACAGCCTCCTTACCTTGTACTGACCTGGAAATATTAAACAGTGTGTTGAATACGTGTGGTGTATAGTTTTAAGCTACTGCCTTTTGCTTTGGGAGGGGACTGTGCTAGCCTACACCTCCCACCTCCCCTGAATCCTTGGATAAAAGACACACACACACACAGTTTGTTCCTTTACAACTTGCCTTCTTGGCACAATTGCTGGGCACTGATATCTCCCAGCTGAAAAAGTGTGCCCTTATCAATTTATTATCTCCACCTGTTCACCTGCTCTAAACTTCAGTGGCTAGTCCCACTTAGCCCCGGCCAAACATCCATGACCTGTAGTGGTAGCCACAGGCCCCAGTTCCCCCTGAGACCTCACATGGTTTCTGTGTTCTTCTTCCTCCAAAGCATGGCAGAAAATTCCTCCCTCTCATTCCTTTCATCTGCCTTTTCCTCCTGAGACCAGGAAGTCTCACCTGTACCTTCCGCCCAACAATTGGCCCTCGGCCTTCTTTACTGACAAATCAAGAACTAATTGGGGAACAGGACCTTAGCATCAGGACCACCCCCTTCATGCATGCGCACAGCATGCATGTGTGCGTGCCCTGGTGTTTCACTTGACATCCTTAGTAAAACCCCCTGGGTCTGAGCCAACCACAGCAATGATGCAGCCCTGGTCATTTCTTCTCTCCTTATTATTTCAGTTCTTCTTGCTATAACCTCACTGTTAATGTAAATATAATGCGGCAAGGGGATACCTGATGGTCCCATGCCAAGGTCTCCCCCTGCGAAATTATGTAATGCAACAGATCTAGTATAAAAGGGAAGGGATGGGAGTGAGGACCTGGAAAAGAGGTAGAGGTAGATGAGTGGACATGTAGAAAGACAAACAGACAGACAGGAGCAGAGCCATGAGGGCAAAGAGGATGGGGCACAGAGAAGGACAGAAAGGGGGTTGGGGGAGAGAGAGAGAAAGAGAGAGAGAGAAAGTGTGTGTGTGTCCTTGAGTATCAGGCATTTCTTTTATATGCAGGCCATACCTGGTGCACCTCTTGGAGTTGGCAGGCAATGATGTAAGCCATTGGTAGGTCACTAGGAGGGCCCTAGTAGAATCGCCAGTAAGCTAACACTCACAGCTACCCAAGGGAACAAGGCCTTCAAAAGCCTTGATCACAAACTCACATCTCAGGCCTGCCACTCCCACCCAGAATGGACCCATCACTCTAGACAACACACTTGCAACTTTTTTCCTTTGGTGACAAGGGATGGTCTTTGATGTGAATGTGCCAGGGTCTCTGGCTTTTGAGAGCTCCTAGGTAAAAGGAAAAAGACATCAGAACCATGAAATGGTCCCTCTCCTGTCAGAGTCAGAGGACCTGGATTTCAGGCCCAGCTCTCCACCCCATCCCACCCTGATACCTCCACATCCTCATCAAGATATGAACTAGGAAAGAGAGAAAGAGCCTCACCAGCCACAGCTGAAGGACTGGCTGTGTGAGCAAGGCCTATGCTGCCCAGCTGGTTTACTGGGCAGTTGTTTAGAGCCAGGAAGCCCCCAACACCACACCTGTCCTTGCCGTAATCACTTCTCCTTATGGAGGGAGTGTGTCTGCAACTCCATGGCTTTAGAGCAGCAGTTCTCAACCTGAGGGTCATGATTCCTTAGACAGTCGAATGACCCTTTCACAGAGGACATGTATCAGCTATCTCTCACACCAGCTATTTATATCGCGATTCATAACAGTAGCAAAATCACAGTTATGAAGCAGCAATGAAAATCATTTCATGGTCGGAGGTCGCCACAACATGAGGAACTGTATTAAAGGGGTCGCAGGATTAGGAGGGTTGAGAACCACTGGCCTAGAGGATCATGGTTATGAGATGGTCCTTTTAGCAAACAGGAGAACAAACTCAGCAGTCCTTTTTTGAGACCTGGAACCATACTGGGACGTGGTGGAAGTCCGAAGACAGTCGGGATCTTCTTTGTGGGGTCTAATATGGAGTAACTGGATGGAAAATTCAACACATCAGCAAGAGTGCTGTACTGGCTAGTTTTATGTCAACTTGACACAGTTGGGGTTATCACAGAGAAAGGAGCTTCAGTTGGGGAAGTACCTCCATGAGATCCAGCTGTGGGGTATTTTCTCAATTAGTGATCAAGGGGGGAGGGCCCCTTGTGGGTGGGACCATCCCTGGGCTGCTAGTCTTGGGTTCTATAAGAGAGCAGGCTGAGCAAGCCAGGGGAAGAAAGCCAGTAAGTCACACCCCTCCATGGCCTCTGCATCAGCTCCTGTTTCCTGACCTGCTTGAGTTCCAGTCCTGACTTCCTTGGTGATGAACAGCAATGTGGAAGTGTAAGCCAAATAAACCCTTTCCTCCCCAACTTGTTTCTTGGTCATGATGTTTGTGCAGGAATAGAAACCCTGACTAAGGCACCCAGTAAAAAGCCAGGTAGTGCAAGCCTATAACTTCAGCGATGGGTAGGCAGATGCAGGATCTGCTGGCCAGCCCATCTGTCTGAACTGGCATACTGGCATATTCCAGCTTCGGTGCAGACGAGGAGGGCACCCAACATAGATACATAGATCATTGACCTGGATGTGTGGATGCATCTGAATGCAGACACACACACACATACAACCTTTAACCCCTTAACCTGGAGATGGGGCCTTACAACTGAATAAGTATAAGACACCAGGAAGGTTTGCTATGGTCTCCACATGAGGCCTCAGAATGAGGGTAACCATCTGGAAGGCAGGAAAAAAAAAAGATTCATTGAAATCTCAATGTGGTAGGCTAGACCTATAATCCTAGTATTTGAAAGGCAAAAGCAGGAAGATCATGATTTTGAAGCTAGCCTGGCCTATCTGGTAAAACCTTGTCTCAAATAAAACAAAACAGAAAAAAAAATCTTCACCCTTGTAGCATGTAATTAATAAAAAAGAATCCTTGCAATGGCCTGCTAAACTCCGGCACTGCGGTCTCCCATCCCCCATGAGGAGCCCACAAGCAGTGGTCTGCCCAGGTTCCTGCAATTCAAACACTCACATGTACTTCCCAAGCCATACGCCCCTCCTAGCCCCCAAAATGCCACACAAAGAACTCAAAACTCAAATCGATTAGACTAGACAAATTAGATTAGACAAATTGCCCTACATTGTTCTGTTGCCCTTCTATGAGATCCATAGCTACCTGTGGCTATTTCAGGCCACGTGGTTCTGACTCATCATCCTCGGCTTCAGGTACCATCTTGGCTCTCTCATCTCTGCCCCTGTCCCTCTCTCTATCCCCCTCCCTCAAACTTTCAGCCCTGCCTTCTTTTTCCATTGCCCAATCACAGGCTCTAGCCTTAACTAAGATTTCACCTGCTTACAGACAGTAATCCACAACAACCCTAATTTCTAGGAGCTGGGAATTCATCAAATCAGAAAGCCAAGAACCATAAAGGATGAACCAACTCAAGATACCCCAAGACAAGCTCTCAGCACAGAAATGTATTAGTCTCAGAAGGACAAAAGGCAGAGAATAAGAAACAAAGGCAGGAGAAAGAAGATGAAGGGGAAGGGAACAAGGGGAAAGGGGACATGGATGTTTGCCCAGGAGGGACAAAGTACTGCCTCTGGACAGAGAGGAGACAGACATGGCCCGAGGCAAGCAGCAGTTTAATAAAGGGAAGGGGGAAACTCTTGTGTTAGGAAGAGGTGTTTAATTTTAACTGGGCATGTTCATTAGGTAACCCAAAGGGGGCTTTTGATTGCTGGACTGCAATACTTTGATAGCTGGACCTTGGTAGTCAGCCTCAGGAGGAGGAAGTGGCCAAATAAAGGAATAGATCTTGGTGGCTAGCTTTTGGAATGTGATCTAATGTGTTTTTTTAGCAAGGCAGAGGGAATTGTGGAGAAGGACAAGGCCTGCCTGAGCCGTGTTTACCATGCTGGGGCCTACAAGAGCCCCTTTAAAGGCAGGCAGTGGAACTCAGGTTGCTAATGAGCATTATGTAAAATAAAACTGTGGTCAATTATCCAGATGCACTCAATGTAATCACTGAGGGAGGAAGAGGAGAAGTCAGACTTGTACAATGAGAGAAGCACTGAAGAGGGGCCAAGAGCCAAGGCATGGCAGGGGAGACCCTTCCCAGACTTCCAAGCCCCCAAACCCACCACCCACGTATCCCCAACCCCCACCCCAACCTGGAACTGTGAGCCTTGAATTTTGTTTACATTGTAAACTGATTTGCTATCAGTGTCTGGTGGTGTACCTGGGAGAACCATAGAAACCACACACAATGAGTGGCCTTGACCCCTGCCCTTCACCCACACAGTCTGTACCATTCCAAGTCCCACCCTTAAAGGACTCACTGAGAACAGCACAGAAGACAAGCTGTGCTAGCCATTCCTTCCAGGGTTAACTGGCGAAATTTAATCTCTTTCCCTCTCATTTCATCAGATGACTCAGATGGGGGTCACTTCAGGCTAATGCTCTTTCAGCCAAAATAAGGTTATCATTGAAAAGACAGCAACTGCATAGATGCCCTGCAGGCAGTTTTGAGAGCAAATCTTCATAGTGATTTTTGTTTCTGTAGTAATCATAGCATAAGGCAACTAGGAAGGGCTTTGACACCCCACCTCCCATATGCCCCCTTGTCCCTCTTCCTGGGCCAGCATCCTGTCTCTCTTGCTCTGTACTGAGATCCCAAGATGCCTTTATTTTACCTACGTCTCCAACATCGATCATGGATTCCCCTCTCAGCCCTAGCTCCTCCTGCTCGGTCATACCTTTGTCTCAGCAACTCAGAGAGCAAAGGTGTATATCATGTGCTTCTCCCAGAGAGAAAGGTCACCACCTGACACCAAAGGATTGTCCCCAGATCTGTTCAATACCTGTTCCTGTGCAGCAAAAAGAGCTAAGAGAAAGAAGAAATGGGATTTCATTTTAGTTGTGTCCAGTGGTCAGCCAGCTGGCCAAAGCTATCTTCCTACCTGTCAGTATGTGCCTGTGTAAGGGCCATTTATGAATGGCTCTGCTCGCCGGGTGTGGTGGCGCACGCCTTTAATCCCAGCACTCGGGAGGCAGAGGCAGGTGGATTTCTGAGTTCGAGGCCAGCCTGGTCTACAAAGTGAGTTCCAGGACAGCCAGGGCTATACAGAGAAACCCTGTCTTGAAAAACAAAACCAAAACAAAACAACAATGAATGGCTCTGCTCACTCCTCTTGAGTGGGAGAGACAGGATGATGGATACAGTGTGCTCTTTCTCAATAGTAACATTTATTGACGTTCTTGGCACTTGGTAACACTATTTCACTAATTCCTTACAACCCTATACAGACACAGAACTGAAGTTTAAAGGAAAGAAGTAATTTGTACATAAAAGCTCTTGGAAGGTGGATGGTGCCTGAAGAATGCCACCCCACACTCACCCCACATTGTGTTTTGACCTACATATTCTCTGTCTCTCCTCTCAAACACACACACACACACACACACACACACACACACATATGCAGATATGCACTTGATTAGTAAATGGCAAAGTCAAGCTTCAAATTAAGACCTATCAATTCCAAGCCTATTCACTTTGGATGATAGCACACATGGTGCGTTATGCATGAAACCTAAGGAAAATAAATAAATTATATGGCCTCAGCATCTTGCACTTGTTATAGTATTGAGGCCAGTCTGCTCAGTGTATACTCATTTGAAATATACAAAACTGACTTTTTGGGACTCGGGCAAGTAAGAGCAAGACCTTTGTGGTTTAACTGTCTGAATTCCAGTTTTTCCTTTGCTACTTGCTCACTGTGTGACCTCGGGATAGTCGCTTAACCTCCGAGCCTTTGTCTGTTCATCTATAAGTAGGGAAACTATTGTACAGGGCTATCCTCTGAGCCAAATTGCTACCATCTTCAGGAATTCTGCTGGGCCTGTTCGCAGAAGATCATCGTAGCCTGTTGAATGGAGGGCTGGAGAGGACCCCAGGACCTCTCCATGAGTATCCAACTAGTTGTATACACTTCTGCCTAACTGTGTATGGACTAGTGGGAGGGGCTAAAGGACATAAGTGTGGGAGGATGAGGAGGTGACCCACCCAGCCATGGGGAACCCCCATCCCTGCTGGTGCAGACCCTCCAGTGCCATCCCACTTTAAAGTCACCCATGCCCGTGCCCCTTACCCCTAACCCATTACTCTGTAACTGAGCCCAAGAAACTCATTGGTTCGCAGGCTGAACTCTAGTGAGTTCTGCCTCAGTTGGTCTTTGGGATCTCAGAAAGAAGGACTGATGTTGCTTCTGTCTCCCCTGGAGAAAGAATTTTAACAACACAGGGTTAAAGGACTCTCTATTTGTAAGTCACTAACTAGAGTGTGTGACACCAATACCTCTTAACAAACATTAGCTATTGGCACCATGATAGTGAAAGACCCACAATGTGAGGACTCCCCATGTTCTGACTCAGGAGAGGCGACACCCCAAATCACTCACGAGAAACAGTCTTAATGCAAACCGCAAGAGGACTTTTAGTCCATTAGCGCTCTGGGGCCCACAGTTGTACACCACGCAGAGGTAGAGGACTGTATGCCCTGCGTAGCTGGGTAAGGGGGTATTTAAAGGAAAAGCCCACAACTCAAGGGGGTGGGGAGGGCGTTGTTGGAAAATACCAAAAATACCAGTTAAGAGTCATGAGGAAGTCACAAGGAAAAATACCTGATAATTGTGCGGTTATTTCTCACAATAGCACATTTGCATAGCGGGTTCCAGCAATGGCCAGGGTGGTCGTTTTTTGAACAAACACTCCCTGAACCCAGGAAGCGGGTGGGTGGAGGAATGTTGCTATCTGTTTTATGATTAGCATACCTTGGAGCATTGAGTCACAAAGGTCATATTCTCAAGCCTGGGCCTAAAGGCCTAGTTTTTTTTTTTTTTTAATGTTATTCTTTTTCAATAGCACGATCTAATTCTATGGCTGGGGAGTGGTGGTGGGCAGCTGAGAGTGGGGTCCCGGTGACAGAGAACAAGGTGGGAAGGCGGAGGCACAAGCATGACAGAGCTCATAGGACACAGCTGTTTATCATGATGTCCTAGGCCTTTCCCACCCTCTCGGGATGCCAGAGAGCAAGGCTGAACAGTTTCCTTAAGAGCCCCCACCCAAACCTTTCCCACTCGGGAAAAAAAAAACAGAACAAAAACAAACAAACAAACAAACAAACAAACAAACAAACAAATGTCCCTGCTGTGGGAAGAGCAGGCAGAAATTCAAGAATGACTGGGTTCACGTTCAAGCCGTGAAACGCTGGGAGGCCCCAGGAGCTGAGATTAGCACGGTACATATGAAGGCTACCTCCACATTTACCATTTGTATCCAGCACAGGAAGCCGCATGTGCATCTACTTTCTGTGGCTCCCTTAACCGTGCCACAGGCTGAGCAGCCTAAAAGAACAGTTTGACTGGACAGGTGTCAGAGTGACAAGGTCAGAGGGGCACACTCCATGGCAGCTCCAGTAAGGACCCTCCTCACCTCTCCTCAATCCCGACAGTGGCTGGGGCTGCGCATGTGCCTGTGGCTCCGGCTCCTCTTCCTACTAGGGCCCCAGTCATTGGATCAACAGCCCCTTTAATCACACTCAGCCTCATCTTCATTAAATGTACCTGCCAAGATATATATATATTTTTTACAAATAAGGTTACATGCTTTTATTTGTTTTGCCATTGAGATTTAACCAATTGTAATTATGCAGACTCATGAGAAACAAGGTCATGTTAGAATTGGAGTGTCCAATATAAAATTATTTAATCAAACTAGTTAGCAAATCCATCTCCTTGTGTACATGTTGTTTGAGACGACATTTGAAATTTTAATTCTTCACAGTTTTAAAGGTGAAGCAGTTCATCATTATTAACTATAATCACCACATTGGGCAATAGATCTCAAAACTCATTTTATTTTATGTGTGTGTGTGTGTGTGTGTGTGTGTGTGTGTGTGTGTGCGTGTGTGTGTGTATATATATATATATATAAGTTTACCTGCATGTATGTATGTCTGTATATTATATACATGCAATTCCAGTGGAGACCAAAAGAAAATGCTGGATCTCCTGGGGCTGGTTTGTATCCAGCATCTTTCCCTCTTGAACTTTAAGCTGGGTGTGCTCCAGGATGAACTTACCCCTAAAGTAACTATCATATATAAACATATAGTTGCCAAAACAACATCTCTCTCAAGAGTGCGCCTTTGTCAGGAGTCAGGGGCCTTGTTTTGGAAGTAACTCCTTATCTTACAAGTCAGTCTTTCTCTGCTCTTAGGTTTCTTGGCCACCACCAAGGTGCCCTGAGTTACCTTTCTGTATCTCCATACCCCCTGGCATGTGGCAACCACCATTCTACTCTTTGTATCTGGGAATTCGATTGCTTTAGTTTCTACATATAAATGTGTCTTAGTCAGGGCTTTACAGGGTAAACAGAAGCCATGTCCAAGGCAACTCTTATAAGGATAGCATTTAATTGGGGGCTGACTTACAAGTTCAGAGGTTCAGTCCAGTATCAAGGCGGGAGCATAGCAGTGTCCAGGCAGGCATGGTGTAGGCAGAGCTGAGAATTCTACATCTTCATCTGAAGGCAGACAGGAGAAGACTGGCTTCTGGGCATCTAGGACAAGGGTATTAAAGCCCATACCCACAGTGACACACCTATTCCAACAAGGCCACACCTACTCCAACAAGGTCACACCTACCCCAACAAGGCTACACCCACTCTAACAAGGCCACACCTACCCCAACAAGGCCACACCTACTCCAGCAAGGCCACACCTCCTAATAGTGCCACTCCCTGAACACACTTAGCAGGGTGTTCTCCAAGTTCATTCATGTTATTGCAGATGACAGAATTCCCCTCATTTGTAGGTGAACAGTATTCCACTGAGCTTCTGTACAATGCTTTCTTTTTATCCAGCCCCTCTGTTCATGGGGGGGGGGGTGTCTATCAGTGTTTCAGTGGACTTCAGTCTGCAGAGGGATACCATTAAATCCAACACAAACAACAAGTACATAAAAAATAGTAAGGGCTTCCTGTCACTACCTGACCCTCCTACAATTCAGGCCTTCATTGGGAGGGGACAGGATGTCATGGGCAGGAAGATGGAAAAACCCTAGCGTGCAAACAGAATCATCAATAACATGGCCACAATGAGGGAAAAGGCGGAACAATCGTCAATGAAACTTATGTCCAAGCAAGCAAAGTGCATCCTGATTCCAGAGAAAGAGAGTAAGACTGCTGGAGGGACCGGACATGAGAAGCTAATTACTGTAGCCTTCATACAAGCTTGGCCACTCCTTCAGTCTCTCCGTTCCTGTGTAAGCAAATGTCTGGCACTGAAGCAAGAACACCAAACAGAACAACTGCTGCCTGGTCCAAGTTCAGCCCTGTCTCTGTGGCCTTACTTCCTAGCTGGGGGTGGGGGGGAGGGGCTGTGGGGAGGGTAAGTGGGGGGCTGTGGGGGAAGGAAGGTAATAAGAGACTGAAAAACATAAAAAATCCCAACAAAGCCTGAAACCTAAAGTGCAAATGTAAAAGTATGAATGAGAGGGGCTGGAGAGATGGCTCAGAGGTGAAGATCACTAACTACTCTTGCAAAGGACCTGGGTTTGATTGCCAGCACCCACGTGGTGGCTCACAACCATCTGTGACTCCAGTTTAAGGGGATCTGGTGCCCTCTTCTGGCCTCCACCAGCACTGCATGCAAATGGTGTGGAGACACACATGTAGGCACACACTCATACGCAAAATAAGAATAAATTTAAAACAAAACAAACAACCAAACATTAGACATAGAAGTCTGTGGGACTTGAGCGTGAGCTCCACGAGGGTGGGGCACTTAGACTAAGCCACTTGCAGAGTTTACATAAGAAATCCCGTGCTCTCTGAACCAGAAGCTGCTCCTCCTTCAAGATCGTTTGTGGTGCTCTGTCTGTGCATTTCTCATCCCCACAGCAGGCCATCACTTTATCTCTGACTGTTCCCCTAGTGAATTCTGAAGGCATGTGGATGGACCCCAGAGTGAGCAAGCAGGTTTTACCTAGGAAGACCATCTGTTTTTCTTATTAATCTATTTACTTTATATCCTGATTGGAGATTTCCCTCCCTCCTCTCCTCCCAGACCCTCCCTTGGGCTTCCCCTCCTCCATGCCTCTTTCCTTTTCTCCTCAGAGAAGGGGAGACCTCCCATGGCTATCAACTTGCCCTAGCATATAAAGTTGTAATAAGACCAAGCACCTCTTGGAAGAGCATCTTTTATAAAAGATGTTTGGCAACCAAGGAAATGTCAGCAGAACATGATGTCATTCTCCAGCAGAAGTGATGTCATTCTTCAACAGAGGTGATGTCATTCTCTGGCAGAAGCTTCTGATTCTACAACCTGTTGCATTTTCTCCCTCTATCCTAGTGATCATTCATGTCAAGTGGTGGCTTTCTTCATCAGCCTGGGTCCAGAGAGAGGAGGTGTGGAGCACAGCTCTCATATAACCCATCACATACAAGCTACATTTACTGGAATGCTGGTGTCTGAGTCAGGGTTACTATTGCTGTGATGACCAAAGTGACTTGGGGAGGAAAGGTTAGGTTTACTTATGTTTGCACATCATTCGTCATCATCAAAGCAAGTCAGGATTGGAACTCAAACAGAACAGGAACCTGGAGGCAGGAGCTGATGAAGAGGCCATGGAGGGGTGCTGCTTACTGGCCTGCTCCTCATGGCTTGCTCAGCCTGCTTTCTTATAGAACCCAGGACCACTAGCACTGGTATGACACCACCTATCATAGGCTGGGCCCTCCCCTACGAATCACTAACTAAGAAAATATCATTCAGGTTTGTCTGTGTAGAACCTGATCTTATGGAAGCATTTTCTCAATTAAGGTGCCCTCCGCTCAGATGCCTAGAGCTTGTGTCGTGATCCCATCAAAGTGGCCAGCTGGCCTGTGCTCTATAGCCTCAGTCAGAGCAAATCTCCCTGCAGCTCTCTCTGGAACAGAATTAAGAAACCGCCCATGCTGTGACTAGTCAATTCTCAGTTCATGCCTCCTGGCTCCTCTATGTTTCTTGTTGCAAATGCTGAACTAACTCATATGCAACACTTCCTGTCAGCCCTAAAGGTTATAAGAAGTCAAATATTTCCTTTGGCCAAGGGAAGTTGCTGGGAGATGTGCTTTGAACGATGCTCTCTAAAGAGGTCCCTCTGTCTCCCCACCCATCATCTCTTTCACGGCAACCCCACCCCCAATCCAAGCCTTCACATCTAATTATTATACAACACACTAAGTACCTACTAGTGCATTATCTAGCCCACCTTCCCTTATGCACAGTTGATTTGGCCTCCATTAGAGCGCAGGGAACAGCTAACTAACGTGTTCTTGCTCTTCTTTGCAGCTTTGTCAGTTTTTCTCTTGACCTAGAATGCTAGGGAGGTCAGAGGTCACAGGCTTTATCATCTGTGTACCTTCAGCACACGCATGGTGCAGGCACAAAGCAGGACAGAGATGATAGCTATAGGTCTGGACAAAGGGTGTCCCAGACAGGTGACGGCAGAAAGGCTTAAAAGAAGAATCCTCCAAGTGCCGCAGTAATCGGAAGAGGAGGAGCCACAGTAATAGGAAGAGGAGGAGCCACAGTAATCGGAAGAGGAGGAGCTAGCAAAGAAGAAGTGGAAGAGAAATGGGTAGAGACAGAGCTTCAAAAGCACAGCGGAGAGCAAGGGATAAGGAAGATGCTGTCCCATGGGAAATGTCGCACATGTGTCCTGCAGGATGAGGGTCACGGACAGACCTGGGAAGCAGGGGTCACCGCTGACCTTGGAAAGAATGGAGTGCTGACCCTATAGAGCCCGAATGAACAGTGAGATCACACAGACGCAACTTCTCTCCCTCTAAACTTTCCAAGATCAAGGAAGGAAAGTAGACAATGGAAGAGGAGGGTGGTTTGAGGGAGGTATTGCTTCATTGGAAGAGACCTGACGTGGTGTTTGTACAGCCTGAACCAGCCCATGAAGAGATCAGAAGGCAAGGCGCCTGTGTTCGGGGCTAAAATCTGCAGCCTTATCTAGATGATCCCATGCTCAGGTGAGCAGTGTCCAAGCTTGGGCCTCCTGTTCCAGGAAAGGAGGAAAGACAGAGGAAAACGTGCCATCTAGATGATATATCTTTGACTAGCTCAGCAAGTCTTAGGTCTGGGAACTCCAATCAGTGGCAGCACACATGGAATCTCCTTATTTAAATATCTCTTGTGTCTCTACTCAATTTTACTAAGAACAACAAAGTCATTGGAACAAAGCAGTCCTCTTTTGAAAATCCCTCCTCTGAATCTGTCAGCTGGCTAAGAGTCTGGAACGTTCTGGGTGCTGGTATGCTGGTATGCTGAAGCTCTGAAAGCAGTACCTAACCTCTGAAAGCCTGAAGTGGCCTCTCTCCCTCAACTGATGAACCTCCGGCCTCTGAAGAAATACTTCAGTCATTTTTTTTTTCTCCAAACAGCCTAGAATTAGTCATTTCTTCTCGTTTAAGATGATATACTATTAAAGCAATCTCTTGAGTGGTTACTGAAATTATCCAAATTGCACCAGATAGAACCATGATCAACTGCCGATCCGTGTGTCTCTTAGCAACCGAAGAATATAGGCACTCTTTAAAATTAGGGTAGAAAAGTGAGGCGACATCTTTCCTTCGAAACTAGTTTAACAATGATCCTTAAGAGCAATCAGTAAATCTCGGTAATGAGTAAGGTAATGGTAACAAGATTAACTTTAATTACAGATTTAGACTCTGGGCCCAGGTTCTTAAGCAAGCCTGAGCCGGGGAATGAATAGCAACCCCATATTTCTACTATTTTTTGTCACTCCATCCTTCTTCCCAGCATCCACATCACAAGACATGTTCACAGAACCTACTTTTCTTTTTCTTTTTTTTTAAGATTTATTTATTTATTTTATGTATATGTGTACACTGTAGCTGTACAGATGGGTAAGCCATCATCATGGTTATTGGGAATTGAATTTAGGACCTCTGCTCACACCAGTCAGCCACGCTCACTCCAGTTCTGTTTTGCTCTGACACAAAAATGTATTTCTTATTATAAATAAGTACACTGTAGCTGTCTTCAGACACACCAGAAGAGGGCGTCAGATCTCACTACGGATGGTTGTGAGCCACCATGTGGTTGCTGGAATTTGAACTCAGGACGATCAGAAGAACAGTCAGTGCTCTTAACCACTGAACCATCTCTCCAGCCCAAACCTACTTTTCTTACTGTGTCCAGCACTACCACCCTCCTCTGCATCATTGTATAGATGCCCCCAGAGGGTGGGGGTGGAGCTCCAGCATGCCAGATTTCAGAAGGTCATGGTCATCTTGACATAGGTTGGTTAGGAAGCAATTTGGGGGATGGGGTTTACCTCCTCCACCAGCTGTTTTATCAGAGGTGCAGTTGGTCAAAATGGAAGAGTTATGAGTGATGGATAAATAACTCAAAGTCTGTGACTCACCAGTGGGAACTGTGTGCACATTTGTATATAGGTCTATTCTCTGTGCTAGACACTGAACTTGTTCTAGGGAAGCAAGAGTTGGCACATTTTTACTTTGGATTAGTTATATACTACGGAAGGTTAAAGGACTTTGCTAGGAAGCCCGAACACCTTCCCTGCCCTCTATGATAGATAGTATCTTATTCAACACAACAGAAGGTCACAGTAACGAAGTCAACTCTGCTACAATCATAGAGAGTGCAGATCTCCTCAGTTTAATATGCACAGACAAGACAGAAATTAGATTTCCTTCTGGACCACCCAGTTAGTTAGTGTAGGGACTTGTGGAAGGTGTTAGAAGTCATGGTCTTTGTCAGTCTAACTGTGCGACTTGTGGGTATGAATAGAAGCTCTATTCCCCCAAACCCAGAAATACTGTGCAGTAGAAACAGGATAGCAGATTAATCAGCCACATGTTACTCTATTTCTTAACATGCGGAGGAGAGGATAGAATGTTAGGCGAGAGTGCCAACATCAAAGACTCAAGAGAGAAAAGGATGGTAGTTCCTGTCTCATCCCTAATTACTCTTCTGGTGGGAACAAACGTCAGATTAGTCATGAAGGATAACTGTGGCTTGCACTGCATGTGATGGCCAGAGTCACAGTTCTGTCTGCAGGATCTACACTGACAGGACCAACAGCTAGCTCCCAAGACCATGCTGAATGCCAATATGCACCCAAGATTATCTCAATGTGTCACAAATCTTTGTCTGTGTATATTGTATTGATTGCGGTAGGCTAATTGGTCATGGCGAGAAGGTTGTATCAAGTTCCTTTTATGTCTAAAACTACATCTGCATTCTGCATTTCATATCTCTAAGAACATCTATACTGAAGTTTCTGTGAGTCTAGGGCAGGGAAACGATATGAAGTTCTCTCTCTCTCTCTCTCTCTCTCTCTCTCTCTCTCTCTCTCTCTCTCTCCAGTGTAGTGCATCCACCACTTACTACAAGGAAAAAGTTATGAACCTGGGTTAACTTTTTTTAGAGAAGCAAGATTTTACATATATATATCACAAATATATATACATATATATTTATGTATTTATATATAATATGTATTTATATATACATATTTGTGTACATACACATATATGTATATATATTTTTTTAACTGAGAAACAAGAATTTTAATAGTTGTGAGTAGACATCAAAAAAGGGGTTCCCCAACAGATTTAGGTTGTGGTTCAAGCCACCCTGACATTATTTAACTACCAAACTGTTCGACTGAATACTCACAACAACTCTTTCTTGGAAACTGCTAAGGACACACAGGAATGGTCCAAAGAGATGGAGAAAACACAGGCAAAACTGGTTCTGATTGCCAGATCCTCTAGCTCAGTTGTTTCCAGACTCCCCTAAACCCATACCCATGGCTCAGAAGTGAGCCCAGTTCAGAGCCCAGTACATGCAGAAGATAAAGCACTGGGTAAATTGGGTTGGGGTGCAAACACCCCAGAAGTGACCACCTACAGCACCACAAGGCCCCAGGGGCGGGTAAGGTGGAGATGAAGGATAATTACCTTGTGGGTAGAATATTGAGTGGTACATCCGGTCACACACTTCCCACAGAAGGAGAAATGGCCTGGAGAATGAATCCGTAATGACTCATTTGTCTGCCTGCTCAAAGAATAGGTGAAAAAGAAGTTCGGGGTGGAGGTGTGTGGGTGGTCCTTTCAGAATGAACACAGAGCAAGAACATGCCTGCATCCCACAGACACATCTGACTTCAGTGATGGACAAGATTCCTGACACTCAGGGAAGGGAAGGGAGCACTCTTGGTGCCCGTCAATCAGCTGCTCAGGACTGGCTCCTCAGAGTTGTCATGCTGCACGTGTGGCCTCCTCTTTAACATCTTAGTTCGTTATTGCTGTTCCTGATTAACCAGTCTCCAGAAACAGAAGTCGGCACTGAGCCCCCAAGACAGCATGGCCCTCCAGAGTTTCCAGTCACCGCCATGGGAGGAACCACGCTTTGATGCCATGGGAAGAGCACACATTACCTTTCCTCTCCCAACACTTTTGCACACATGCCCTTCTTAGATGCACGAAGGCTTCCTGCATCCTCTGCTGCCCCCATCCTCAAATGCATAAGTGCATTTCAACCAAGTGTTTGTTTTTTTTTTAAGGAACCATTATTGGCCTCTATTTTAATCAGATAGTTCTATGAGAAAATAAAGTCAACAACTGCATTGTCCCTTTTTGTGATTGTTTTCAAGGTTTCACCAAATGTCAAGACTGCAAATTCAAAGACTTTCTTTTAATACGGAACATAAAATTTTAATTAAAGTAAGGACACCATCAAACATCTTTGTGCAATTCAGTACATTCCAAGGTGAAAATAGAGTAATCCAAAAATCAAATTTTAAAATGTGAGATATCATTGTCTACTTTGTTCTAGTTCTCCTTTAAAGTGACATTTAAGATCTTTCTATTTGTAAACTGTTTTTCTCAAAAATTACAATTCACCAAAAGTTTCATGAGGATAAAGTTGCTCATGCATCATTCTTTAAATAAAGGAATCGAAAGTTGCCAACAAATTGTGAACGAAATTCAGAAAGTTCAATGCCACTGTAACACAAAGCCATCCATCCCTCAGCGGCACAGATGTAACCAAACGTTGGCTCCTAGTTTGAAGCAGAAAGGAAGTTTCATCCATCTTTAATGACTGGAAAAAATATATAATAATCACAAAAGTTTTATAGCTCAATTACAGTAACCGTGATAATGTATAAATATTAACACTGTGACATTCATAGCTTCTTTTTCAATTAGCAAAATATTACAGCTTAATTGGATGAAGCAGTACAGTATGAATGCTTGACAAACTATTCTGTTCAAGCTCCATATGTGTTTTTTGCTTTGTTTTGTTTTTAGTAAGAATCATTGTTGGGCCAGGCGGAGGTGGCGCATGCCTTTAATCCCAGTACTTGGGAGGCAGAGGCAGGCAGAGGCAGGCAGAGGCAGGCAGAGGCAGGCAGAGGCAGTTTCCATAAATCTGGTGAAGGGCCTCTGAGTATCACGCAAATTTCAACTTCCTCAGACACACAGCCAGCCTTTACCTCCTGAGTCTAAGGGCCTCCCCTTCCCTGGGAGATCCTCACCCCTGACTGCCTACTCCCCTGGATGGGAGTGGTTCAATATTTGCCAACACAACTTCTATTTTCAGAGGGTCCAGAGGCCCGTGTTCATAGCAGATGTTGCATCAATGTCTTTGCCATAATCGGAAATGGTTCTCATTTCTCCCTCATCTATTGAGCAAGATTTTAGTCTATAACCTACCTGGACTCCACCCTTAAAATTAATTGTGCAACACAGATCAACTTAACTTCTCTTCAAACACATAGTATCCACCTCATTAAAAAAAATCAACTGAGTCTGTCTGTCTGTCTGTCTGTCTGTGTCTGATGAAAGACATCTCCAGTAAATGCTAAATATTATTATTATTCATGCCACACGGTTGCTGCTGATCTCGGACTCCCCTGTTTTAGTTTTCAGTGGTGTTGAATTTCTTTTTTAGCAACAAAGATATGTTAAGGTAACAGGAGGCAAAAGAACCAAATCTAGAATATGAAGACAACACAACGTTAGCAAAATTCCGGGATGAGAGCCAAGAGACCAGGAGGCTGCACCAGCATTTCATTCCTATTAAAAGGTCTTGCTAATCTACAAAGTGATTCTGTAGGCAGCCCAGAAAGCAGCTGTAGGTCAAGGCTCAGCATGAAAGGTTACTTGGTGATGGGAACACCCCAACCCCCACCCCTGGACCCAATAGTTAGGAAAGCAGGGTAAAGAACAAGCAACTCCAAAAATCAGAGGGAAGCATTTTTTTTTTTTTAAACTGGTCTAAAATGAGAATTTTAATCATCCCTTTTGGTGCATGCTCCAAGATAGAAAGGATTGTCTAAGCGTTGTGATGCCAAGAACCCAGTACAGAAGATGTGGCATTTTGACATAGACAGTAAGAAAAGTGCTTAGCCTTCCAGAAACAGAAGTGGAGATGCTGGAGACTGAGGGCAATGGAATGCCCTTGGGTTGTTCACTTCATTCTCTCACAAGGGAGGAAGCTGAGGGAGTCCCAAGTCTCCCTTCTGCTGCTTTAAGCAGCCGGCAATGTTTCCTTTTGACCAAAGGTACGTTCATGGGTAACCTTATTTAATCCTTAGTAGACAGCAAGCTCATGGAGGAAAAAGATGCAAACTACAGTCGGGCCTGGTGATGCACACCTTTAATCCCAGCACTGAAGAGGCAGAGGCAGGTGGATCTCTGGGGATTCAAGGCCAGCCTGGTCTACATAGTAAGTTCCAGAATAACCAGGGCTACTTAGAGAAACCCTGTCTCAAAAAATACATATTTAAAACTACAAATTAACACATGGAACGGGATGTAGAAGACTAGAGAAAACTCCCCTTCCAAATATGGCAGATGCAAGGGTTTCTAGACTCTTTAGATGTAGGATCAGAATATCTCAGACATTCTGCTCATGGGTTTTCAGTGAGCTCTTCACCAAGCTTGTAATTTCTGCAAATGCTCTCTGCCCAAGCTAAGAGCTAAGAACAGCTGGACTAAAAGATTTTATGTTTTTGTTAAGGACAGGACATGGCCATTTAAAATAACCTATTTTTTCATAGGGAGCTTAGATTATTGAGGGGCAAGTGGGCATATGTTTAAAATTATCTAAAGTTCTTTATTGCATTTCAGTTAAGAGTATGACCCTCAGAGCCAGATAGTCTACATTTACATTTGTAGTTTCATAGTCGGCTAGCCATGTCTCCTGAGCACAGTACTTAATTTCTATCCATCTGCATCTCCACATCTGTAAAAATGCAAGAGATTTAGCCTCTCCTGCAATCCTTGATTAAATGAGCTAATGCACACACAGTCTGCAGAATGTTCTCTGCCCAATAACCATGTAAATAAGTCTCACTGATTCAGAAGCCATTCAAATGGCAGCCACTACAATCTGAGAAATGCCAGAACAAACCTCCCAGAGACCTAGGCACCGGAGCACACTGACTTCAAGACCGGCCTCATCTTGTTTCACAGTGAGTTCTCATGAGTGTATCTGCTCTTCGTCCACAAGAAGTCACAGGGACCATCTTCCTCCAGACATCAGCCCCAGAAGCCAGTCAGTATATGAAGCACAGCCAGCCTCCTACACATCAGGAAGGAGCCATCTTTCCTGCACCTTAAAGTCCCAAGGTGGTAGAAATGAGCCATACACAAACACAGGGGGCAACACAAGAGCTGAATAAGAGGGACCAGGTGCAGATTGCTGCTGTGTTCCGTGTATATATGTTAATGAGGTGATATGGAAAAGCCGAGTGTCCCTTTGGGGAGGGGTGGGGCACCCAGGGTACAGACAAGGCTGCCCTGAGGGCCCATGGGCCTTTCTAGGCCTCTATGAATGCTGGGAAAACACAGATCACCCAGTGGCCCTGCCTGCTTCTTCTGTGAAAGCTTCCCATTCCCTAAACTGTAGACTCATTCTTTTAATAATCTTAGTGCCAATCTGTTCACCACAGTCTGTGCAGCAATTCACGGCTGAGGAGGAGGCAGAGAGCAGTGAAGCAGGCTGAGTAAGTTTGCCCTGGACTCCCTTCTGTTAGCTGAGCCTGGATGGGAAAGGGCTCTGGGAAAGCTTTGTTCATTCATTCATTCATTCATTCATTCATTCATTCATTCATTTTTGTTGTTGTTGCTGCTGCTGTTTGGCTTTTGAGGCAGGTCTTGCTGTGTATCCCAGACTGTGTTGAAACTCACAGTCCCGCTTCAATCTCTGTAAGACCCCCAACCCTCGGTCAGTGGTACTTGCTTCGAGACACTCTTAGTGAGACACTGAGAAGCAGATCAGTGCAAAAGCAAGAGGTTTATTTTCTGGCATGTCAGAGTCAACCTTCAATTAGTCCCTCAAGGTGAGTGACTGGAAGGTGACCCCAAAGGCTATTACAAGCAGTTTTTATACTTTTTAGGGGCACAGGTTACATCAGCAAGGTTACAGGTCAAACTTATTGGCTAAGCATATTGACCTTTAAATCTATTGGCTAACAAGAACCGGCATATCATGACATGCATTTGAACTCTATCTGGGACTTTCCAGAAGGTCAGGTGATTATCAGTCAGTACATTCTGAAGTTTGTCTGAGAATTGTTTACTCAAGAATGTTCCTGGGGGCTGGAGAGATGGCTCAGTGGTTGAGAGCACTGACTGCTCTTCTGAAGGTCCAGAGTTCAAATCCTAGCAACCACATGGTGGCTCACAACCATCCATAACAAGATCTGATGCCCTATAGTGTATTTACATATAATAAATAAATAAATCTTAGGGCCAGAGCCTGCGGGTCCAGAACAAGAAGAAAAAGTTTCTGAAAACAGCTATAGTGTACTTACATATAATAAATAAATAAATCTTTAAAAAAAAAAAAAAAAGAGTATTCCTGTGGGTGGAGAATGGAACTTGGCCTATGGCCTAGCCTTGACCCCAGGAGGGACGGGGAAGCTGTAGGGAGCAGGCAGTGTAAGACTGGCCAAAGCCTTTAGGGTCCTTCCCCTCCAGATTGCTAGATTACACATAGTTGCAACCACCTCTACTGCGGCTGCTTGAGAAGGCCCCACCCCACCCCATGGGCTCACATCCAATGCTTGGTTAGTGAACTATTTGGGGAAGGATTGGGTGTAGCTCTGATGGCATAGGAGTGGTTTTGTGGAATAAAATGTATTACTGGAGATGATTTTTTGAGGTTTTAGAGATCACTGGGTGCTAGTCTCTTTGTCTCTGCCTCCTGCTTATGGGTCAGATGTGAGCTCTCAGCTGCTGCTCCAGTTCCATGCCTGCTAGCCTGCTGTGGTGATCCCCACCATGAAACTGTGAAACTGTGAGCAAGTCCCCAGTTAGATGCTTTCTCTTCTAAGTTTCCTTGGTCATGGTGTCTCTTCAGAGCAGTAGGGCAGTAATTAAAACACCCCCATCCCAATGCAGGTTTTAAAACTCATAATGAAATAAATAACTTTCTTTCCAGAGTCCATTGCTGTGATTTGCCCTGTCCTCGGGGATTGTCAGCCAATATAGGTCCACAAGGATGGGAGTGCAAAGGAAGCAGAGACACCAAAGAGGGGGTGGTGTGGGGTACGGAAGTCCTAGACACCGGGCCCAGCTGTCTAGAGACAGATCCACTTTATTTGGGGTGATTCAAGGCTTAGATAGTTTTGGGGACTGGTATTAGAAACATCCAGGATGGGCAAAGGTCACTGACTGAAGGCTTAGGTTACTGAAATGCCTCATTAGCATGGGGAAGCATTTCAGGAAGCATTTCAGGAATCTGAGGTGCTAGCTGAACTGGTTCTTATCAGTAGAAAAGAAGTTGAATCTATAATCTAACCAAGGCTACTTGACAACCTTCTGCTGGGGTGTGTGTGTGAAGGTTGGGGTGGGGAGTTGAATTCTCCAGACAAGGTCAGAGAAGGAGAAGCCCTGCCAAATGACGGGAGTCCTCCATATTGTACAGAGCCCCTAAGGCTATCTGGTCATGGTGGACTTCGACCTTAATTAGCAGAGTTTCCCCATACACTGGAGGAATGAGACTAGCCTCCAAAACAACTGTGTAGAATTAACCCACTGAGCAACCTTGGCCATAAACTCTGCCTTTGCCCTGCCAGCACTGAGACTAGTCAAAAAAAAAAAAAAAAAACCACAATCATGAGCTAAAGATCTAGGAGGGAGAGTCATGCTCCCAGAGGCTATAGCAAGGGCAGAGATATCTAGACCTCAAGGTGGTATGCTGACCTTAGAGAAGGGACATCTTTCAACTTGTGACACAGGAAGAAGGAATGTGAAACTTCAGATGAACAAGTCTGCAGATGGTATGAGGAAGAAACCAAGAGAATTCTTCTGTGATTGTAACTTTATTCTGGAGCAAAGGTCTGTGGCCACAACAAGGTAATACTGAGATGCAACCAATCTAGCCTGTTCTGCTAGATCAAGTTAAACACAGTTACATTATTTATTGGTTACTTGGTATTCTTCTCATTGATTCTTTTTGCCTACCAATTGTTGTGGTATACTTTGGGAAGAGCCTTCATTCTTTTCTTTGTTTGATTGGTTTTGTTTTTGTTGATCTTTTTTTTTTTTTCCGAGACAGGGTTTCTCTGTGTAGTCCTGGCTGTCCTGGAACTCCCTCTTTAGACCAGGCTGGCTTCAAAATCAGAGATCTCCCTATCTCAGCCTCTCAACTGCTGGGATTAAATGTGTGTGTGTTACCACACCCAGTTAAGAGCCTTAATTCTTGAATCCAGGTCAAAGGCTGAGCTGTCAGCTACACGTCCCACCACCAGCACCTCACAGTGAGCCAGAGAGGAGGGAGAAACTGTTGCTTTTGTTACAATGGGGGAGTGGCAGGCTTCAGGTTTCCAAAATGTGTTCATACAACCTCTCCACCAAATCAAATGGCCTTCCCCAAGTCCCACAGATGGGCAGTGGTAGATCAGGGTCTGGGTCTTAAGATTCTCCTCTGCTGTGGAGACAAGGGCCCTCTATGAAAAAAGCAGAGTAGATGGTGAGTGTTTCTGTCTCACAGTGCCGTGGTGCTACCAATCCTTCCTCGCATCCTTCTCCAGGGCCTTCAAGCCGTCCTGTATCTGAGATGCCCTTGTAAAGGTCCAATGGGCTGAGCAGCCAACAGTGTTGCAGCACTGCAGACAGACAAGATGAGAAACTACAGTGTCCTTCCATCCACAGAAACAGGGAGAAGGCAAATGCCATAAACACAGGCCTTCCGTTGGGAGAAACAAGGGAGACTCTATATACCTGACGTTCTCTGTATTTCTATACAGAGACCCAACCAAATCCCCTTCAGCCAACCACTCCCCGCCTCCATTTTCCCAGGCCTGGCCCAGCACACTGAAGAGATCAAACCAACCCCAGCTTATCCCTCTCTGTCTGAGTCACACGGATCTTCAAGCTATTTATAGGCTGATTAATTAATAATGATAAATATCTCTTTATCTTGTAATTCTCAGCAGTGGTTCATTTTTTTGCTCTCCATCCTGAATTGTCATCTTGGGGTTTGAGAAAATAAACCCAGAAAGAATAGGACTAGAAACTGGCCTCTGCCTCCGTCCCTCAAGGAGACTTGATTGCTTCTGTGGAAAAAAAAGATGTATTAAAATGACAAGAGAACACACTTGACTCTGCCCCCCTGACGGCCAGCCAGGCATCCTTGCGGAGCGGGCGTGGGAGGAGAGTGATGCTTCTGTAGACAGAGCCTGACCCCAGGGCAGCAAAACCAGAGAGAATCCTGCTTGAAATTACAAGGTCACTGACACCCTCAAATAACACTCAGCTGCCTCCTACTCTCTTCAAAATCTAATGTAGGTTTTCTTAAGCTCTGATGAAAAAGTTATCTTGCTGGAAGCTGGATGTGATGGATGGGCAAGCCTTATCCCTTATACCTGTGGTAAAAATGACGCTTTTTTCCATAGTTAAAGGAAGCTCTGTGGCTTACCCTGCGTCCTCATCTCCCTGGCTTCTGAGGGCTCTGCAGCTGGTAGCCCTAACTAGAAGCCTTCTCTACCAGCTACTACAGGGTCTTCGTAGTGGTTTGGATAGGAGTGTCCCTCACTAGACTCATGTGTTATTAAGCAAGGGATTGCTTATTGACAGGATTAGGAGGTGAGGCCTTGTTGGAGGAAGTATGCCTGGGGGGGGGGGTGTGCTTTGGGGTTTCAAATGTTCAAGTCAGGCCCAATGTCTCTCTTCCTGCTGCCTGCCGATCCAGGTGTAGAAATCTCAGTCACCTCTCCAACACCATGTCTGCCGCATGCCACCACGCTTCCTGCCATGATGAGAATAGACTAAACCTCTGCAACCATAAGCCAGCCCCAATTAGACGTTTTCCTTTATAAGAGTTGCCACGGTCACGGCGTCTCACCATAGCCGTAGAAGGCTGATTAGGACAGCCCTGCGTCTGAGAATTGAATAAGCTACGACAAAACGGCTGAGGCTAGATAATTTATAAATGAGCATTTTATTTGGCTCACGGGTTTGGAGGCTGCAAAATCCATGAACAAGGTCTTCACGCTGCCTGGAAACGTGATGGAGGCACAGTGGATATGCCACAGGCTTAGCAAAGCCGCTCTTGCATAAGTTCATCTATTCTCTCCCTGAAAGGTCCAGCCTCTAAGTTCTACTTTCATCTGGATTTGGAAGAGAGGGGGGAAACGATAGAGGGGCAATCACCAGGCAAATAGCCATTGCAATTGCAGGTAAATTTTATGTGGTAACTAAGAAGCAAAATTATGAGAAGCGGCAGGGTGTCTGCAGATGAAAGTGCCCTGATGGCAAAGGCTCAGGTGAGCTGGCCCTGAGGTCATGAGAGCAGGAGAGCTGTCTCTGCCCCTCAATGGTGGCAGCATTGGGTAAGCCTGCCAGGGCAGTCCTGGAGAGCCTGTCCTGGTGGTGTGGGCATGGGAGAGCTGGCAGGCTGACCAACTCAGCTAGCACCCAGGCCCAGATCCAAGGCTTTGAGTTGTCCATCCCAGCGTCAACCTCATCTATGAACAGTTGAAGCATGTCAAAGACCCAGTCCTGAAGATCCAAAGCTCTATGACACAGGGCAACAGGATATCAGAGAGAAGTCCCAGTGAGGATCTGGTATTGATAATGTAGCCAAAGCCAAATGCTTTGAACCAAACCAATGACTTATTGTAATGAACATTTGCAAGGAAAGATGATAGACATAAGGGTGTACTGTGGAATACACGGTGACACCCTACAGCTTCCACAATGGCATGGTTTTATGTTTTATTTGTCTATTTTTTACTTTTGTTTTTTTAGGGGTGGATATGAAGAGACGGGATGAATTGGGGTACATGATGTGAAACTCAAAGAATCAATAAAAGTTTGTTTGTTTGTTTGTTTGTTTGTTTGTTTGTTTTTAAAGAAGGTCTCTTGAATTGATGGACTAAAAAGGTCCCAGTATCTTGGTGGTGTCTTGTCAGAAACTCATAGCTTTGATCTAACCACGAAGCAGAATCTAAAAGCCTGAACGGGAAGATAGTCCTCAAAATAATTGATGAGGCTCTTTAAAACTGTCAAAGCCATGGGACACAAAAGAAGGCTGGCATACTAGCAAAGACTGCAAGAGGCAGAGAACACGGCAGTTAAATGAAAAAAGGGACCTTAATTGGAGGAAATTTTTACTATAAATAGTGTTATATCAATAATTGATTTCCCAGTTTCCATAACTATTTTATAGATAGTTCGTAGTAGGGTGTGGCCATAAAGAGTGGGTGTAAAACAGCTGTTAATATTTTTTTAATCTTTTCTGAAAGTCTAAAATTGCTTGGAAATAAAAAGTAAGAAAAATGTTGAGTATAATTTGGGTTTCTTAGTTGAGCTGTCAACTGTTATGTGAACACTCCCTATTGCTCTAAGACAGGGGCATTGAACCCTTCTAACAGAAGCCCCGAAGCTATAGTGGCTTAAAGAATGAACTTTTTCTACCAGGAGTGATATCCTGAGCCAGATTGTCAAGGCAACGCTCTTCCAAACACCCAAACATACACACACACACACACACACACACACACACACACACACACAAATAAATAAATGTAATTGCTTTAAAAAATAAATTTTTACATTTATTCCTAACTACATCTCCAATATGGGACATTTTTTTCCTTTTTTTTTATTAGATATTTTCTTTTATTTACATTTCAAATGCTATCCCGAAAGTTCCCTATACCCTCCCCCCGCCCTGCTTCCCCACCCACCCACTCCCACTTCCTGGCCCTGGCATTCCCCTGTACTGGGGCATATAAAGTTTGTAAGACCAAGGGGCCTCTCTTCCCAGTGATGGCCAACTAGGCCATCTTCTGCTACATATGCATCTAGAGACAGGAGCTCTGGGGGTACTGTTTAGTTCATATTGTTGTTCCACCTATAGGGTTGTAGACCCCTTCAGCTCCTTGGGTAATTTCTCTAGCTCCTCCATTGGGGGCCCTGTGTTCCATCCTATAGATGAATGTGAGCATCCCCGTCTGTATTTGTCAGGCACTGGCATAGCCTCACTCGAGATAGTTATATCAGGGTTCTTTCAGCAAAATCTTGCTGGCATATGCAATAGTGTCTGAATTTCCACCGACTATCTAGGGGTCCACCCCATCAGAGACCTACCAGGTAGGAAAGCAGAATCGAGGTTAGAAACAGAGACATTGAGGAAAGTACCCACAAAACAAGAGATAAGATTCTTCCTTACTTCATACGTATGAAACCAAAGCAAGAAGAACAAAAAGAACACAAAACGTTCAACATAGAACTCATAAGATTCAAAGACAGCTAATATCCACTTATCAGTGAGTGCATATCAAGTGACTTCTTTTGTGATTGGGTTACCTCACTAAGGATGATTTCCTCCAGATACATCCATTTGCCCAAGAATTTCATAAATTCATTGTTTTTAATAGCTGAGTAGTACTCCATTGTGTAAATGTACCACATTTTCTGTATCTATTGATCTGTTGAGGGACATCTGGGTTCTTTCCAGCTTCTGGCTATTATAAATAAGGCTGCTATGAACATAGTGGAGCATGTGTTCTTATTACCAGTTGGAAGATCTTCTGGGTATATGCCTAGTAGAGGTATTGCTGGATCTTTCTGTAGTACTATGTCCAATTGTCTGAGGAACCTCCAGACTGATTTCGAGAGTGGTTGTAACAGCTTGCAATCCCACCAGCAATGGAGGAGTGTTCCTCTTTTTCCACATCCTCGCCAGCATCTGCTGTCATCTGAGTTTTTAATCTTAGCCATTCTGACTAGAGTGAGGTGGAATCTCAAGGTTGTTTTGATTTGCATTTCCCTGATGATTAAGGATGTTGAACATTTTTTCAGGTACTTCTCTGCCTTTCGGTATTCCGCAGTTGAGAATTCTTTGGTTAGCTCTGTGCCCCATTTTTTAATGGGGTTATTTGAATTTCTGGAGTCTAGCTTCTTGAGCTCTTTGTATATATTGGATATTAGTCCCTTATCAGATTTAGGATTGGTAAAAATCCTTTGATCTGGGACATTTTGTGTGTGTGTGTGTGTGTGTGTGTGTGTGTGTGTGTGATTTTTTTTTTAATTGGTCACTGCTGAACCCAATGTAGTATGAAGTCATTAATTAAAGCTCAGATGTAGCCGGGCGTGGTGGCCCACGCCTTTAATCCCAGCACTCAGAGAGGCAGAGGCAGGTGGATTTCTGAGTTAGAGGCCAGCCTGCTACAGAGTGAGTTCCAGGACAGCCAGGGCTACACAGAGAAACCCTGTCTTGAAAAACCAAAAAAAAAAAAAAGCTCAGATGTGACGCGGGCCTATGGCTATGGAATTAGGGGAGAGAAAGAATATATCGCTGACAAAGGGCACTCCTGTATTTCTGAGCTAGGGCACAAAAGTGTCTGGTCAGCTCTCACGGAGGACACAGTCACGGTATGGTCGGGCAGAGGGTGGAGTCTGGACAGAGGGAGGAGTCTCGGCAGGGGGTGGAGTCTGGGAAGAGGGTGGAGTCTGGGCAGAGGGAGGAGTCTGGGCAGAGGGAGGAGTTTGGTGCCTTTACAGGTCTTTTCCTCAGCTCTTGTCTGCTTCCCAATGAAGATTTAAAATCCAACTTCTTAGTTTTTCCCTGACCCAGAGAACAAACATGGACCTATCGCTTTGGTTTTCCATTCTCTCTGTTTCTAGATGCTCTGGACTTCCCCACTTCCTTGTAAAGCCAGTTTACAATTTAAGAGGACTCTTTCCTGGGTTGGGTCAATCATTTCTGAGCATCTTCAGGAGGATGTGAGATTCTGGAGTTTTACATCATTTTTAGAGCATGCGTGTTCAATGGGACAGGAATGCTCATACCACAGGCCTCCACCCTTCAGTCCCCATGTAGGACAGCCTGGCCTTTATTCTTCATTCCCTAATGCACTCCATCACAAGCACTCCAATCAACCTGGAGAGATGAATCAGCCATTAAGAGCGCGGGCTGCTCTTGCTAAGGACCTGGGTTCAGTTCTCAGCACCCACATGGTGGCTTCCCAGCCATCTGGAACTCCAACTCCACAGGACCCAATGCCCTCTTCTTGACCTCCACAGGCAATGCACGTACATGGTACACACAGGCAAACACTCATATACATAAGATAAAAAATATAAATCTTTTAAAAAACACACACTGTCTTAGTCAGAGTTTCTTCTTTTTATTTTTGTTTTTTTGGTTTTTTTCGAGACAGGGTTTCTCTGTATAGCCCTGGCTGTCCTGGAACTCACTTTGTAGACCAGGCTGGCCTGGAACTCAGAAATCTGCCTGCCTCTGCCTCCCGAGTGCTGGGATTAAAGGCGTGTGCCACCACACCCGGCTTGCTTTTTTTTTTTTTTTTTTAAAGATAGAATCTCACTCTGCAGCCCTGGCTGATCTACAACTCTGTAGACCAGGCTGGCCATGAACTCACAGAGATCTGCCTGCCTCTGCCTCCTTGGTGTTGGTGTGGAAAGGTATGCACCGTCATGCCTGGTACTGTTGATTTTTAAAAGTGTAGAAATCACCTCTTCATCAGACACAGGAAGACTTCCAGTTCCCTGTGAACCATCATTTATGGAAGGAGAGGAAAGTATACGGAGCTCAGAACATGACCCCTGCTCCCTCCCTGTCAGGTTCTGTACAGGGGCTCAAACAGGAATGATGTTGGTACTATGCACTGTGTATCTTTGGATTTTTATATTTGGCTTAATTTATACCTTTTGGGCATTATCAAGGAAGTGTTTAATTCTGCTACTATTGGCTACCATAATCCTTTGTTTCTTCACCTATACTATTGGAAGCTTTATGCTAAAGTTAACTCCCTCTCACCCATATGATAGCTCAGCTCCAAGAAGGAAAAGGAGGCAGACGTTCTGGGTCTAGCAAACTCTGAGAGGCAGAGCCATCCCTGCCTCTCCCCTGCTGCCTCCAAAGCAAAGGGCCTTGGAAAGCCTCCTGATTTGTGGTACCTTGGAGTAACTACTGTTGAGATAGCACTTACTGGCTCTCTGGTAGGAAATATTTGGGAGGGGCTGCTTATTTAGTGCAAGTGTGCAATCATTTTTGTAGTCTGAGACATCACATGGGAAATAGGAGCAGATGTTGCTTGGAAAAGAATTGAGATTGGCAGATGCAGAAGTACAGTGCAGACAGAACCTGCTCTAACTGGCTGGACCACTGCACACAGCTGCTGGGCTGTACCAAGTTCCACAGAGGAAAACCGTCCCATGGAGAAGACCATCCTCATTCTGCAGTCCTCACCTCCTGGAGCCAGAGAGGAGGCATGCCTACATCATTCGTTCCTCTTGTCTTTTTTCTGAAAAGGTTCAGAAAATACACTTAGCCTTAGACATTGTTTTCTTTATATTTTTATACAGAGTACAAACTACACTAAGCAGCTGTCAAATCTGATAATCACTATCAAGAGGCCAACGAAGCCCACAAAGCCACAAGAGATCGACCACCCAGAGTAGCATCTGCTTCCACCATGGACAGTGTAGTTGAGGTAAAGTGCCAAACACTGAGCTTAAGATGAAATACCCTGACAAACGCCACTTAAGAAAGGAAAGGTTTGTTTGGATCACTGTTTCAGGTTACAGTCCACCATGGTAAGAGTCACACAGCATTCACAGTCAGCAAGTAGAGAGCGGTGAGTACCTGTGGTCAGCTCATTTACTCCTTTTCGTATGTGTGGGGATCTCAGCCTAGGGAATGGTGCCGCCTACCTCAACTAACCAAGTCACCTAGTCAAGATAATCCCACCCAGGCATGTCCAGAGGCATCTCCCTGGTCACTCTGGACCTCATCAAGTTGTTAGCTGAGGTTAACCATCACATTACGATGGCTCCTAATTACACAAAACGGGCAGAGGTAATAAAAGAAGGTAATACTGACCCTAAGGCAACAACCATTACAAACCTTATCTGCCTGTATCTTCCAGTCAAAAAAAGGGAGACAGCAAGGGAGAACCCTACCTGGCCCAGAATGAATGGAACATCTACAATCTAACAAGCCCTTCTGACAAGCACCCCCCCCCCTTTTTTTCTTTTATCATACAAAATACTAGGTTTCAGTTTGTCCTTGTCTTGGGTTGTTCTTCCTTCCCTCCTCCCCTGCTTTCTCTCTCACCGTCTCAGTTTCTCCTTTCACTTCCACAACCCTTTTTCCACCTCCCGACTGACTCTCTACTTTCTAGGTCTGTACTCACACTCATACCTACTTAGATTCCCTCGTACAAATGTTAAAAGTTAGGATGCACTTGAGAGAAAATGTGTGTGTTTGGCTCTGAGTTCGGGTCTCCTCGCTACACACAATACTTCACAGATCATCCATTTTCCTGAAAATTTCATGGCTTTCTGTTGTCTTTACAGCTGAATGAAATTCCATGTGTAACTGTGCCTCAATTTCGTCGTCCGTTTATCTCTTGACATCTAGACTGATCGAATTTCCCAGCTATCTCACAGAGAGCATCAGAGAGCGCAGATGTGTAAGAGTCTCTGCGGTGCGATGCAGAGTCCTTTGATAAGCCGGCCTTTAGCTTTCATGAAGATGGAACTCTCAGACTCCATTTCCTTCTGCCAGAAGTAAATAAAATAAGCTGCATCAAGATAACTGGGGCTGGGCCTGGGCCTGGCAAGATGGCTGAATGGGTAAGAGCACTGCTCTTTCCTGAGTTCAAATCCCAGCAACCATATGGTGGCTCATAACCATCTGTAATGAGATCTGACACCCTCTTCTGGTGTGTCTGAAGACAGCTGCAGTGCACTTATGTATAATAATAAATAAATCTTTGGGCCAGAGTGAGCAGGGACTGAGCGAGCAGGATTGACCAGAGTGATCAGAGGTCTTAAAAATTCAGTTCCCAACAATCACATGAAGGCTCACAACCATCTATCTGTTCAGCTACAGTGTACCCATATACAATAAATAAATAAATAAATAAATAAATAAATAAATAAATCTTTAAAGGTAACTGGGGCCCGGGTCCCCAGGCCGCCAAACAGGACTGATAAGCCTGTCCCACAGTATAATTTAAATATGCTCTAGCCCTGGTCTCGGGCTCTAATAAATAATAAGGCAGCCTCAGGCACTGTGGGGAGGAAGTTAGACTTGGCTCTTCTCTACTGAACTATAAATAAATCTATTTCCTTTATCAATATCTAAATCCTAACTTATTTTAAAATGCAAGGAACCCATACAGCATGTATCTAAGTGCTGGTAACAAGTAGTCAGGAAGTCTCGGGGATTCAGTAGAGAGAGCATCAGACCAGGAAAATCAGAGAGAGGGGCTGGCTGGCTTCAGTCTGGGCATCTGTACTGGCTAGTTTTGTGTCAACTTGACACAGCTGGGTTATCACAGAGAAAGGATCTTCAGTTGGGGAAATGCCTCCATGAGATCTAGCTGTGAGGCATTTTCTCAATTAGTGATCAAGGGCCCCTTGTGGGACCATCTCTGGGCTGACAGTCTTGGGTTCTATAAGAGAGCAGGCTGAGCAAGCCAGGAGAAGCAAGCCAGTGAAGAACATCCCTCCATGGCTTCTGCATCAGCTCCTGCTTCCTGACCTGCTTGAGTTCCAGTCCTGACTTCCTTTGGTGATGAACAGCAATGTGGAAGTGTAAGACAAATAAACCCTTTCCTCCCCAACTTGCTTCTTGGTCATGATGTTTGTGCAGGAATAGAAACTCTGACTAAGACAGCATCCTATCCCATCAGTAAGAATCACTAGGTATGTGTTACTTTTCTATGGCTATGTAACAATTTATCCTAAAACCCAGTGACTTAGAACAACTATTTACTTCCTCAGAGTTTCTACAAGTCAGGAAGCAGGAACTTACAGTAGCCTGCTTCTTTTTGTCTTCCACCAGGCTGTGGTTGAGGAGTCAGTCCTCATCTGAAGGGTCAGCTAGAGATTGTTCACACCAAGTGCCATCACACTTACCTCCAAGTCTCCTCAGAGGAACTCTGCTTCCTGACTTGCTCAGTCAGGGTCCACTTGCCCTGATGGGCTGGGCCTTCCTATATGAATTAACAAGAGAAATTTTTCACACATCTCCACAGACCAATCTGATGGATACAGTTCCTCAGTTGAGATTCTTCCTTGCTAGGTATGTCTAAGTCTGTGTCAAGTTGGAAAAAAAAAAAAAGAAAACAAAACAAACAATAACTATATATATATATGTGTGTGTGTGTGTGTGTGTGTGTGTGTGTGTGTGTGTGTGTGTATACACACACACACACACACACACACATACACATCCCAGCCCACGCGCAAGGCTTCCCAAGTTGAACAGGCCAAGAGTCTTGAAGATATGTGTAACTTAGGGAGTGAAGACAAATTCATAAATAACTTTCTTGAAGCCAAAAAGCAGAGGAGATGAAAGTCAGAACTGCACAGCCCGGAGAGGCTGCCTCCCGCAGTAAGCTAGGGTGGTATAACTCTGAAGGCTGGTCTGTTTGTTTATTTTTTATCAATGTGTAGTTCTGGCCTTGGGTCCCAGAGCTTTTGATGTGGCTCTGGTTTGTCTCCAAGCCACGTCACATAGTCAGATGTTGCAAACCGCTTGGCTTTAGAGAGCTTCCTTGTACTCCTGTGGGGCCTCGATGGGACCCTGTGCAGGTCTGTGTCTGTAGAAGGCGAGCTTCCCCTCGGGCAGCGAAGCAACTGAAACACAGAGGACAGCAGATCGCCAGAGCCTCAACCCTGCCTTTGAAGTACACTGCATCTTCTGATCTTTAGCTCTTAGAGACAAATGCCTTCAAAGAGGGGGTAGTACATTTTCTCAATGGCCAAGCGATTCCTTCATCAGAAGGAGGCATTTGAAGGTACTCAAATCATTCTGGGATAAATCTTTCCAAATCGAACCAGATGAGACTCAACAAAATCATGGCAGGTTTAAAGCCCGCCCCAAAGGTCAACCACAACAGGCGCCTGAGCTCAGATTCTGCTCACAAATCTTCTGGAACGGAAGTTGCCAGAACACCAACTGCGCGGGCCCAAGCTTTCTGCCTTTTTCTGGCCCCCGGCCCCTAAAAAGAACCACACCCGCCAAGGGACAGACTTCTCCTTAGGAAAAGAAAAGTGATCTGCTGCAGGGGTGAAGTCTGAGACCGCGCAGATGAGGAAGGAGGGAGGAGCAAGCTGTATGGACTTCCGTGGGACCAGCACTAGCAGCCTGGAGCTCTCTAAGGACCTTTGCATCATGCACTGCTGGGAGGGACAACAAGAAAAACTGGCAAAGAGCCAGAATTCCAGTTAACAGGTTCATTTATAGTAACTCGGGACCCCAGGGCAACTACTTGATTCCAAGCGGCTTACAACCTTCATCAGTGAGGCTGCGTCATAAAAGAGAAAGAAAATCCAAACCGGAAAAGCTGGGACTGGGGACTAGACCTGAGTCTCCCCCTTTCTCTTAATACCCAGGACCCTGATGCACTCAAATCTGTCTCTAGAACGGGAGCCATCCCTGTGGCCGAGCTCTGCCCTCACGGGCCTATGGTGTGTGCCCTGCAAAACCTGGGCTTGAGCCTCACAGGGTAGACACGGCTCAGAAGTTTGCATAAAATGAACACGGAAATACCTGAAGTACAGACTTTTAAGACCCACTGCAGGCCCAGAGAATTAAATCCTGCCTTGGAAAAAGCCTTCCGGGGGAGCACCGATCTTTCCTAAGTGCCTACTTTGTGACACTGAATCAACAACGCCGGGAAAACAGATGCAGTCTCGAAGAATACAGTTCATCTGGGGCCCGGGACATTATTTAGCCACCTCCTTTTAAATACTTTTTTTTTAAAAAAGAGCTTATTTTCGTTCCCAGCTTCCATGATGTCCACAGTATCATGAAGTGACGTCTACTTAGTTATGTGGCAGTAAGAATGCTCTTCCTTGGTTGGTCCTCACCTCCTCAAAACCTGCTTTGCCTGCTTTTGTTCGCTCTAACATTCTACTTCTGCTGAGAGTTACCCTCCATAGCTCTGCCTGGTTTTGTCTCCTTTATGAGGTTGGTGAGCCCCTTGCACTATGGGCCTCCTGCTTAACGCCACCTGTCTGTGTCGATCCTCAAGAAACCTAGGTGGCCCTCCCCATTTGTTGTGAAATTTTTCTCCTTGGAGGGGAACTAGGAAACGTCTATACACAACAGCAAATCAAAGGTTGATTCCACCAAAGCTCGCGCTATAGGCCCAATGGGTTTGTTGGACTTCTTTATAGTTGAATATCTGAGGGACTACGGATAGGAGTGTGGGTGACCTGAAGGCAGCCACGCTGGAAGTTCTGCACCCACTGTGGATGATGGTCCCCATGGATGTGTAGATGGAGCCCCTTCCTTCTGGCCTCAGTTTATATACTCTAGCCCCTCCCTGAGACTCCAAAGCCATGTGCAATAAGGGCAGAATTGCATACAACTGGTTGGGAAGGGTGTCTAGGTGCTCAGATCAGGGTGCTGTGACCCTCACCCCTCTTTCCTTTATGAGAGAAGGTCAACAGTCAAAGAGACCATCTGTAACAAACCTTTGTGAGCAGGCGCAGCTGAACCCAAGAAGATGTCTGTAGTATGGTTAAAGGGATAATCCTTGTTAGGTCTCAAACCAGGGACAAAGGCCAACTAAGGTACTTACTAATGTATCAAAACAGACTCTGGTCACTAGGTTCTCCCAGAATCCTTCAGTTCCTCCCTATTACAGGGTATGACTGACTGCTCCAGAGCAGAGGCTGTGCTGCCCTTTCTCTTTGGCTCTTCCATATATAATCTAGCTATTTGGCTACTCTGATGATATATTTACCTATTTTTGTTTTCAAACCATTTACACTCCTGGCCTCTTGGTCTCCTGGTGCTCCCCTCCCCCTCTCCTCAGGTCATGTTCACTCTGGACTCCCCCAGACCCCCCAGAGGGACTCCCCCTCTGGCTATGCTCTCCCTTATATCTACAATAAACCTTTTCTTCCACCATACCTTGGAACAGCCATGCCCTCTTTTATTTTTTTCTTCATCCTGTCTTGTACTACAGTAATGAAGCTGATGAGCCAACATAATTGGGATCATCCAAATGTCTCGAAGTGTATCTAAAACTATCTTTGAGGAGTGAGATCTGAATTTCCTGGTGTGCTATGATTTCTTCCCTCAAACTAAAGAGATATTTGAAGTCCCATCAGCTGGGTGCATGACTTATATGTTAAATCTTCACCCACAACGTGATGGTCATGGAAGTGAAGACTTTGGGACATGATCTTAATGAGTTATTAATAATGTCTTTATAAAAGACATCCCAGGGAACTCCTTTATGTCTGCACCATTTGAAGAGCTGGTGTATGAGCCAGACAGTGGGCCCCCACCAGTGACAGACCCATTGTCACCTGAAGCTCAGATATCTGGGCCTCCAAAACTGAGAGAGATAAAGGTCTGTTGTGTTCCAGCCACTCAGTTTGTCAGACAGCCCAGAGGACTAAGAACCTTGCAAATCAGAGCTGAGCGTGCAGTGCAGGAGCAGAAAACATGCCTAATACTGCTTGGCTTTTCCCTGGGAGATTAACAAGGGGGGAGGGGGAGGGGGAAGAGGCGAGGGGGGGAGGAGGAGGAGGGACATTTAATGAGTTGCACATGGTGGCATATGCCTTTAATCCCATCACAGGAGGCAGAGGTAGTAGGCAGATCTTGGTGAGTTTGAGGCCAGTCTGGGCTACATAGACCTTGACTTGGAAAACAAAAAGAAAAAGAAGAAAAGAGAAGTCATGAATTTGGTTAACATTTCAGGTTCCATGTCAGAAAGATGCCCATGGGAAGACAGGTAGCAAGATGACAGAGGCTGGGATCAACAGAGACTTCAGGGTTTGGGATCAGAGGAGAAATGGATCCTTCCCAACTACTGGGGAAAAGTGGAAAGGTTCAGGCTGAAAAACAAGGGACCCCGATGGTATCCGTGACTCATAATAACAAAGATCCACAGTAAAGTTGTTACTGAATAAAAATGGACAAATGTTCATGTTTATCTTTCATCTCTAAACTGGTTTTTAAAAGTGTAATATATATATGCATGCATATATATCTCCCATAACAGCATAAAATGGACTGAAATATCTTGAACTGATAGAACACTGCAACTGAGACCATTAACGCAGCTCACCAAGACTCCAAAAGGCCGTTTCAGTAAAGAAAGTCTTGGGATAAGCGAATCAGCTTGGACGTAATGGGCATTAGTGAGGTAAATATTTAGGGGCAAAGTGCCCCGGAGCCCCACCACCACCTTCTACCACCCTGCTCTGTGTCTCTTAAAGCCCATGTAAAATGTCACCGCTGGCCTTGTGCAGGTGGATTTGGGCCGTAACTTCTTCGTTGACATGGTGGTCCTAGATACTTCATGCATCTGTGTGGCCCTGGGATATGTTTTTTTTCTCCTGGAGTTGACACTGGCTGAAGCTCTCAAGGTCATTGACTAAAACTGTTCTTTCCTCACAGAGTTCAGCAACAGGCTTCAAGGACTGAAGGCTCATTTCCACATGATGGATGCTAGAGCGACTTTGAGGACTGTAAGGCCTGACGATCCCCCAGAGCCAACTTCCCAGCATCCATTCTTCCCATCTCCAGCGTTAAAGAGCCAAAATGCCTTGGGAGAAAAATACATTGTATGCCATTCTCAAAGAGCTAATAAAAATATTTTTAAATGTCTCCCAGCCACAGTGCCTCGTGTGTCTAAGTGCAAGAAGGTTGGGATGTGCCTAGTGGTAACAAAGAGTGTGTTCTAGAAACTTCATTTAGGAATGAGTTAGTGCTATCGACCTGGAGTTCAACCTTAATGAGTCAATGAAAAGAGTGTGTTGCTGAGGTTGTTTGTAAACTGAGGTTCAACAGCGTGGCTCTCAGGAAGGGAGTTTAACCATGATGGTCTAACCATGATGGTCTCCCCTTCCCACTCATTTGCTGTTTGCAGCAAGTTTAAAACCATGAGAGCCAGGAGACCAAGCAGAGAGTACAGTTGCCCAGATTGAGAGCCTTACGAGCTGAGGATGTAGCTCACCGGTACAGTGATCACCTAACATGTACAAGAGCATGGAACTACCTTTTGGGGGGGACTTTGCTCTAGCTTTTGGCTCTCTGCAGGTCACCTGGAAGAAATAGATTTTATATTTATAAAATATTTTATATAAATATAATATATATTAAAATATAAAATTGTATATTTTATAATTTTCTATTTCCAGGATCTCAAGCCATCAAAACCTTAAGACACAAATGCAATCTTATTCCTGGTTAGTCTAACTCTATTGTTCTGCCAACTATTCATCTTATGGATCCTATTTTAAGTTTGAATGCTACAGTCTAAGATGCTTACCGTTATGCTTTTGTTTCTTGCTTTTGAGATAGGGTCTCACTATATCGTTCTGGCTGTTCTGGAACTCACTCTATAGACCAGGCTGGCCTTGAACTCAGAGATCTACCTGCCTCTGACTCCAGAGTACTGGAGTTAAAGGTGTATACCACCGTGTCGGGGTAACAAATCTATTTTTGGCAGAATTGGGAATTGACTTGGTTTGCAGCCTGTACCCTGTCAAGGTTTGGTGCTGGAATGTGATAGTCTCTTTTAGTTATTGACCTGACTGGGAATCAAGGAAAAGCTGAGCCTAGTGGCACCCCTGGGGGCGGGGGGTGGGGGGGGCGCGGAGAGAATTATCTTGATAAGGTGGGCAGGGCCTTCTGAGGGGAAAACCTCTGTTACCTGCTCGCCTTCCTGTCTGTGCCTTGCTGGGACCACGTCTATTCTGCCTTCACCAATACTGCTGTTACTTTCTCCCCAGACATGGAACCCGGCTTCTTCAGCCTCCCAACACAGACCCAACAGCAGGGGCTCCCATGAAGCCTCCAGGCCTTCAGAAACAGATTGGGACTGAAGCATTCAGCCCTGTGGACCGAGTAACTACTGACATTCCCAGTGTGGCGGCAGCCATTACTCGACTACCCAGACTACACCATTAAGGCAATTGAACAACCCCCCTTCTCGATATGTATGCATTCTGTCTGTTCTGTTCCTAATGCATGAAACAAAAAACAGAGCCCTAAAGAATAATTGCAACTGTCCTGGGCCTACCTGGAGCTGGAGCTCGGCTGGAAGGAAACCTGTGTGTTCTTTGCTCTTGCTTCATATCAGGGTCTTAGAGACAGATTGAGACACTTCGGAAAACAGCATCAATATTAAAAATGCAGCCACGGCAATTATCCCTATTAACATCTGAGTTCTTCTTACCACACGTGTATTATTTGTGTCCAGAACTCTCTTTCTCCAGCTCCACGGAGATGAGACGGCAATCAGTGTTCATATGATGTTGGCAACAAATCTAATCATGTCCTTCTAATAAGCAGCACAACAGAGCTCATGGGATAATGAAGCTGCTTTTCTAGAAGCCAGGGTGTTGTCTACGTGACCTCGCAGAATGCCAGCTTTATGCTCATGGCTGTAACTGCTTGAACCTTAAAGCCTCAATTGTATTGACTGGTGATCTCTTACTAATCTAAGTAAACATTGCCGTGGTGCCAGCTGGAGACAGTCCATACATGGCAGAATAGCCAGCCCACCCACCACAAGGGGCTCATTGCTTCCCATGCAGCCGGAGCTCAGCACAAGCTGCTACCGGCCCCTCCCCAGCCCTCGGGAGCACGGAGAGTCAAATTGCTGATTCCCATTGAAGCTTCCTAATTTGAATCCGTTCTTAAGATCTCAGTATCTCTTGAGTTGCAGCATCAGATGACATCCTCTTTATATGTAAATATATATTTAGGAGCAAATGAAATACCACTTCTCAATATTTCAACTAAGCATATTCGGTTTTTAATTAAATTTCTCAGAATGGCTTGTCAACCTTGGCATTTGCACATAAAACATCGATAATTGTGTGAAGATCCTTAAGAGATTTGTTCAGTGAGTGTCAACTTAAGAAGCACAATAGCGGAGAAAGGGCAAAATGGAAGCACTGATATCTTATTCAAGCCACAGCCCCGGGAATGGAGAACAAGGCTTCAGGAGAACTTGCAAGGTTCAGGCTCCTTGGACCTGGTGAGGGAGCAAACACCAGAAAAACCTCCGTTGGAGAGTACAGGTTCCCCCTGCAAAGGTGGAGGGCCCTGGGCAGCAGAGAAGCCCACCAGGAGTGGGGCCACAGAGGAGAAGCAGAGAGCCAACTCGTGAAGCCACAGCCTGCCTAGATCGCTCTCACTGATAGAAATAGCACCTATGCTGTGGATAGAGACCAGACAGAAGAATTCAGATTCCATTTGCTCCAACTTATTCTCACACATTGAAGGTACTCATGATGGATAAAGCACTGACCTTGTTAGATATGTTTTCATATACCTATATACTGTAAAGTGAGCTGAGAACAGCCAAGTAAACAAAGTGGCTAGTTCCCATGTGTGTGTGTGTGTGTGTGTGTGTGTGTGTGTGTTTGTGTGTGTGTGTGTCTGTCTGTCTGTCTGTCTGTCTGTCTGTCTGTGTGGGTGACAGAGAGAGAGGGAGGGAGGGAGAGGGAGAGAAGGGGTATGTGTGGGTGGGTGTGGGTAAAATTCTTGGCAATGTCTCAAGCCAATGTTAAGTACATTTGCCATTCTGTCTGTTAGAGCTCCAGGGCACATTCACCCACCATAACTGACCTCTTACCGACTGTCTTGTTTGGCTCTGTGTCTGGCTTATTGCATGCACTCCTGATAACACATCTCCAGGTCAATCACTGCTGTCAACACTGACTGGGTTCCTACGGTTGAAGGCCAATAGCAGCCCATCATGTGCATGCTGCATTTTTTTTTTATCTGTCCATCTGTCTGTTAGTGAACATGCAGGTGCCTTCCAGACCTTGGTTGCTGTTACTAATGCTGTTCTGAGCACGGCAGATCTTCAGTATTTGATTTGCTCTGTGTGACTATCCAGAAGTGGTATTTCCCAATTTTTGATTTTATTCATTTGTTTTTGAGGGATCTCTACACTATTTTCCATCATGACTCTGGCGCCTTATAATAACTTCTCCGTGAAAGCTTACCAATTCATCCACGAATATCTAGTGACAGCTACCTGAGGAGCTATGAGATGGGTGCTACTTTATTTGCATTTCCTTTGCAGCTGCATGAAGCCTCTTTTTCTGTGCTTGTTGCCTTTTTTTCCCTTCACTTAATTTTTTTTTAATTTTTAGAAGATCTGTTTTATTTTATGAGTGTGTCTTCCATGCGTTTATGCATGTGCACTACGTGTGCAGTGCCTTCAGAGTCCAGAAGGGGGCGTCATATCCCTCTGGAACTGGAATTACAGATGATTGTGGACCAGAGTGTGGGTGCTGGGCACTGACCCCAGACCCCCACCAGAGCAGCAGTGCTCTAACCACTGAGCCACCTCTCAACAACTGAGCCCCTTTTTGCCCATTACGTCATCGTTTAAGAAATGTCTCCTGAAGTTGTTTGCCCGTTTTTTAGTTGGCTTGTTTCTTGGCTACTGAGTCTGTCAGTTATATTTTTCTAATATTAACTCCTTATCAGCTTGAAAGTATTTTCTTGTGTTGCATGGGCTCTTCTGCGGTCTCCAGGACTATATGCGATCTTTGCAGATTGGCACAGCCCTACTCAACCGTTTTTTGCTTTTGCTTCTTTTACTGTGAGGAAGTACGTTGTGTCATGATAAGTGAGACCCCTGGCAAGAGTTCCCCATCTTGTCCCAGGGGCTGCATGGTTTCAGCTTCATGTCCCTTGGAGAGCATGTAGTCTACTTTGAATTTGTGCGTGTGTGCATGCATGCATGCATGTGTAAGCACATGCTGGGTCCCATTTTGGGTTTCCTCGTGAGGACATCCAGCTTTCTAAACACCGCTTTCACAGGAAGCTGTCCTTCTCCTGGACAGTTCGTGTTCCAGCTGTCCCATCGTTCCCATCGGCTTATGAAGACCAGACAGTAGGCCTATGGGTTTAGTTCCGGGCCCCAGTCTGTTCAATTGACACGTTTCTGTTTTGATGACACATTATTTCGATGGATAATACACTTGGAAACGAGGCCATGTGCCTGCTCCAGCTTCATTGTTACTCCCCAAGCTCTACTAAGGAGCCGTGAACACACACACTGTAATAAATGTTTTTCTTTAATGCTCCCAGATGAAAGACACGCACACAGCCTTTATATTTTAATATGTCTTAAACAGCACAATAGCTGCGTACCTATAGAGGCCTACACTACACTCCATGCTGTTAGAATCCACCTCCTCTCCATAACCTAAGTTATTACTCACTATTTCATCTGGGCTGCTCTTAGCTCCAATTAGGCAGCCCTCTGGGCCATGTTCTCTGGGCCCCTAGCCCATGGCTTCTCTCTTGCCCGTTCACTCTTCCATAGCGCTCCCTCTCCCTCTCCTCCCTACCTCTGTCTCAGGGAACCTCAACTCCACCTATATCTCTTCTCCCTAGCTATTGGCTACTGGCATCTTTATTTACCAATCAGAATTAACCGGGGGCGGGGTCCCTCAGGTCCCTAGACTCCAAATCTTGGAGGCCAGCTTGTAGCATGAAAATATAAGCAGCGTTATGCCAACCCACTGCACACACACACACACACACACACACACACACACACACACACACACTGTACTCCCTTTTCCTGCAACATCCATCCCACAGTTTGGCAGTGCCTAAGTGTCTGAGGGGAACGCTTACTGAGGCACTTCCATGTCATCCGCCTTTCCTGGGTGAAGCTTGGTTACAGTCATCTTAGCATCCCAGATCTGATCTGAGTGGCTTTTATACCAGTGACTTGCAGTAGAGTAGATAATCTCTCTCTCTCTCTCTCTCTCTCTCTCTCTCTCTCTCTCTCTCTCTCTCTCTCCTCTCTCCCTCTCCCCCCTTCCCTCCCTCCCCACCCCCCATGGGGCTCTTTCTCATCAGGACAAAGGCTTGGGCTAAGATCCCATCAAATGAGAAAAACCATAAGCTATTGTCAAAATGCCTTTTTCCTTCTAGAAACTCAGGAACGGCAATGGGGGGGGGGGCGGTGAGGCAACTGATTCTTCCGAACACCCTAAGCACTGAGCAGGCTGTCTGTCCCCGCCCCCAAGACCCCACAGCTATGCACCGCTATAGCTGTGTCCAAACTTAGGGTAGCAACCACTGCTCATCTTTTCTCTTTGGTGTCTTATTTCAATGCACTTAATGTGTAAACATAAGCACATGGAGCTTCTAATAATAATATATATGTGTGTGTGTGTGAGTGTGTACATATATATAATATTAAATACTATATATATATATATTCTGAGATAATACAGGATTTATTTTGCTTGATGAACTTAATGAAAGTGACCCAGACTGATTCCCCCCCCCTCCCCGCCTCTGGTACTTGGGTTCACCCTGCTCACTATTTTGGGAACATAGCTGGTTTGGACATTCTTTTACATACCAGAGTGCTTAAGTGCAAGAGTAATGTGTATACCTCGAGGTGAGCTGCTCTGTCACGTGATACACACATTTATTCTAGTGTGCACCTCTGCTGTGTTTGTCTCTTCTCATTCTCCATGCTTCCAGGGTTCATCCGTGCTGTAACTTGCATCATCCCTCATTCATTTTGATTGCTCATTGTGATGGTTTGAATGAGAATGGCCCCCATAGGTTCATATGTTTGAATGCTTGCCCCCCACCCCCCACCCCCTTTGGTAGATCTGTTTGGAAAGGATTAGGAGGCGTGGTTTTGTCAGAGGAGGTGTGTCACTATGGGCGGGCTCTCTCTCTCTCTCTCTCTCTCTCTCTTCCCCCTCCCTCTTCTTTTTACTCCCTCCTCTCCCTCTCACCTTAAACTCTCAGCTACTGCTCTGCTCAATCCAGCACCGTGCCTGCCTTCCTACTCCCAGGCTACCGTCCTTAACAGTCATTATTAGCTGAAAGCAAGCTCCTCATATTAAATGCTTTCTTTCCTAAGCTCTCTGGGTCATAGTGTCTCTTCACAGCCATAGAAAAATAACTAAGACACCAATTAATGGGTCAGTTGTAGAGATATGCCCGATGATACTTTTCTGATCATTAGTTAAAGGCATTTACCTTGCATCTTCTCTTTATTAATTAAGAACACGGAATGATATCCATATGCGAGCTTTTCCAGAGACACATTTACATGTCCATGAAGAGGAAGCTGCTGGGTCATAAGTCTGTGTTCCCCCCAGCAACAAGTTAGAGTTCCAGATCCTCCCAAGTCCTCATCAACACTCCCCAGCATCTGTTTTTACAATCATATGCTGTATGCTGTTATGGTATATAATATATGATTTTGTCAGCCATCTTTCCTGTTTGTTTGGAGACAGGGTCTCTGTGTGTAGCCCTAGTTGGCCTAGCACTAGGTAAAGTGACTAAAATAGACTAGGCTAGCATCAAACTGGTAGCCATTTTTCTTTCTTTCTTTCTTTCTTTCTTTTTCTTTTTTTTTTTTTTTTTTTTTTTTTTTTTTTTTTTTTTTTTTTTTTGAGACAGAGTTTCTCTGTGTAGCCCTGGCTGTCCTGGAACTCACTCTGTAAACCAGGCTGGCCTCGAACTCAGAAATCCGCCTGCCTCTGCCTTGGTGGCCATCCTTCTGACTCCTAGAGCTGGGATTACCAGCCTGTGTCATGATGCCCACTGCCTTTTGACCGTATGTATATCTCTGCATGAATGTTATCATCTGGAAATTTCCATACTGTTATAATGGCTATATCGGTATCACGGCCACTATATGGTTTGAGGAGCATCCTTTACGTCTTTGTAGTCTACAAACTCTCAAAGTGTTGCTAAGATTCACCTGTTAAATAATGTGGAGCTGGCTGCTTCTTTTTAGGAAGAGCATGGTTTACTGATTCCAGGGACATTATCCCAGCTTTGCTTTCCACCAACTCCAGTTCTGGCTGGTTTCCTGCTGACTTGATTCAGCTACAAAGTGGGAAGAAGAAACTCAGGTGGGAAAAGGCCTCCATCAGATCATCTGTAGGCTCATCTGTCCGTGAGAGTCAGATCACCCATAGACTCGTGAGCATCAGATCGCCTGTAGGCTCGTCCGTGAGCGTTTCCTTGATTGCTAATTGATAGGGAGCTGTCCGACCCTTTGCGTGTGGTGTCACTCCTGGGCAGGTGCTCCTGGGTTGTTAAAAAAGCAGGCGGAGCAAGTCACTGGTAGCAAGCCACCACACAGCATTCCTCTATAGTCTCTTCTTCAGTTCTGGCTTCCAGGTTCCTACCTTAGTGTCTTAGTTAGGGTTTTATTGCTGTGAAGAGACATGATAATCAAACTCTTATAAAAGAAATCATTTGATTGGGGCCAGCTTACAGTTTCAGAGGTTCAGTCCATTATGGCAGGAAGCATGGCAGCCTGCAGGCAGACGTGGTGCTGGAGAATTTGCTGAGAGTTCTACATCTTGATCCACAGGCAGCCTGGAGGAGGCTCTGATTCCACACTGGGCTGAGCTTGAGCATAAGAAACCTCAAAGTCCACCTCCATAGTGACACACTTCCTCCAACAAGGCCACATCTCCATAGTCAAGCCTTGAAACACATGAATCTACGGGGCCAAACTTATTCAAATCACCGTACTTGGCTTCCCTCAGTGTTGGACTGTGACTGTGTAAGCTGAATAAATCCTCTCCGAGTTGCTTTTGATCAGTGTCTTATCGCAGCAATAAAAACCCAGCAGTAATTAACTGCTAGTGGTCCCACCCCCGCCCCACTCACTCCAGCCCCACTTCCTCCAACCATATATATATTTTTTTTTTAATTTAATATATGTGGGTACATTGTCACTGTCTTCAGACACAGCAGAAGACGGCATCAGATGCCTGTTACAGATGTTGTGAGCCACCATGTGGTTGCTGGGAATTGAATTCAGGACCTCTGGAAGAGCAGTCCTCTCAATGGCTAAGCCATCTCTCCAGCCCAGAAGACATCTTTTTTTACTGTGCATGCTCACCACCAGTCCTCTGGCTCTTACTCCCTGTCTATGATGTTCCCTGAGCCCCATCGACCATATCACTGACTCTGGGTAACTCTGGCCAGTTACAGGGTTTTGCAGTAAGAGGTTTTCTGGTGGAGTACAGGCGCAGCAATTAACCTCACACATCTTGACCACAGGCTTCCTAATTCTCTTCACTACCCGCCCCTTCCCCTGGTCATGCACAGACAGGGAAATGAACCTTTTATTGTCATAAATGATGCTTTCCTCATAAATATAAATATTATAATTTAATTCAATATTCATAATTATAAATATTATAACCGCTGATGCTTTTGTCTCAAGAACACCTCCTTTACGTTTGTAATTCTGTTTTCTTCTTGTTATTTTTTTTGGGTATATCTTCTTCCTTTGATTTTTCAACCTTTCCTGGAACACAGTAACCCCGGACAGTGTTTAGTTTATACAAAAGCTTTATATAACTTTAGTCTGTGCCTTTCTATCCTCCAAATCCATGAGCTCTGAAATCTGCACATAGCAAACCAAGAAGACAATATTCCCAAGAAGTGGGGTCAGAACATCTCATCCAAGGAGATCTTGACCGACTGCATGCTATCTCTGAGACTAGTAAAAACATGTACAAAAGAAAAATAAAAACATAAAATGGAATGGAATTCTATGATTCTAAATCAACCTGTTCCAATAAAATATATATATATAAATAAAAATAAAATAAGCCTAGTTTCCTGGAAAACAACATACTCTGTTTTCTGTCTCCCGAAGCACAGATGTTGATTCGTTACAGCAGATTCCACAGACTCTAGGAACAATTGCAGCATTAAAATATGAAACTCTGCTTTTTGTGGGAGGTAAGAGGACTGTTTCTGGGCACACTGACAAAGTAAACAAGGTCAGGAGAATTATAATGTAATGTGTACTAAGCCTCAAATTAGCAAGGGAAAAACACTGAGAGAAAGAAAACAGAGGCAGCCAGAGACATTTATAGGAACGATAAGAACACTTTCAATATTTGGGATCCATCCTTTTGTTTTCTTTTTGTTTTTGAGACTGGGTCTTAAAATGTAGCCTTGGCTGCCTTGGAAAACTCCCTCTGGCCTTGAACTCACAGAGATCTGCCTGTCTCTGCCTCATAAGCACACGATGCCCAGCCTGCTTTGTTTTTAAAGGGGAGTTTTTTTGGCATAAAGTGCTTCCCCCTGGGTGTTAACAAGCAGAATAACCAATGCATTGTGGACACGTTGGGCAATGCAAACCCTTCTGTTTTCACAAAGCATACTTCAACCCGGCAATTACAGCAAATGGTAAGAGTCTAAGAACACAAACACATTTCAATAGTTTTGAAATCAAAGTGTATCCAAACCAAATAAAACTTACATGGCGAACTACCAGCTGAGAACACGGACTGGGCGCCCTTGAGCCTCCTTGAGGTTCCCAGACCCTTCCTGCAAGCATCTCAGCGGGGGGCCCATGGAATTCCCACCTCAGGCCGTGGCCCCTCCCTCCACCTGTGCTGATGGGCAAGCCATGCTGCATCTAGCTTTTGTTTTCATGTTTATTGTGCTTTTGAACTTTTAGTGTTCCTTGCCCTTTTCTGTCTTCTTGGAATCCAAATCCCTTGCTAGTTAATAGTCCCCGACTTTTGACTCACTTTTGAGGCAGGCAAGGACCTTCACTACTTATCAGAGTTAAGTGAGCCAGCCAGTGATATATAGGCTTAGAAACTCCCTCTAAGAAGATGAGTTCCCTGCATTGGAGTGACGCTCCTCTTCCAGTGGGCAGAGGACTTGAAGAGGCCTAAGACATTTGAGGCCATGGTAAAAGCAAATGCAGTTGTTTTGAATGTGGTTGGAAGAAAGCTGGGGAAGACCCTTTTCCCAGCTTCCAGGGCATGAAGGCTGTGGCTCTCGGTGACTGGGGAGATCTGTGTGCGGGTTGGAGAATGGGAGGCTCCATATTTTGGTGGTGGAGATGGTGATGTCTTTTGCCTGTTGACAAGTTTGGGGAAAGCTATTTGTCCTCTTGGAGACTTCTTTGGTAAAGAGAACAATGAGCTGCTCTCAGGCTAATGACTAATGACTACCTCCTGCCTGCTGGAGACTCTTAGTAAAACCTCAGGAAGCAACTATTAGCATTGGTAGAGTTCTTAGAGAATTCCCCAAGAGGACATGAGGATAGCTGAACAGTGGATGGTCTCTTTCTTGCCCTTTGGCCGCCTTCTAATTGAGTGTGACCTCAACCAAGACCTCTGGTACCATCTAAGTCCAGGACAGGAAAGAAAAGGGGACATCTGAACAGAAAGAAATCTGAGACAGATCTTGGGGGCAGCATGGTGGGGAGCGGGAGGGGATTTAAGACCTTTCTATCTTTCAAAGTCTACAATATAGTAATTTTTTTCTTTTCCTCTTTTTCTTTTTTCTTTCTTTTTTTCTTTTTCCTTTCTTTCTTTCTTTCTTTTTTTTGAGACAGGGTTTCTCTGTATAGCCCTCGCTGTCCTGAAACTCACTTTGTAGACCAGGCTGGCCTCGAACTCAGAAATCTGCCTGCCTCTGCCTCCCAAGTGCTGGGATCAAAGGCGTGCGCCACCACCACCCAACTTGCTCTTTTCTTTTCTTTTGTTTTCTTTTGTTTTCTTTTCTTTTCTTTTCTTTTCTTTGTAGCCTTTAGTTTTTACAATCAGGTCTGTATTTTTAGTAAAGTTTTAAATGACTAACAAAAATCACGACTGTTTTAATAATGATCTCAAGGCTATGTTGTCAAATGATGACACTGAAGCAGCTATGGTGGCCATGGAGGAACACTGTGTGTCGGGGTCTTGCTTTTGGCATTTGCCACACACATTAAAGATTAACTAGATGAGTGCTGCAGTAAGTAGAACAGGCTATTAGGTCATAAATAACCTTACCAAGCAGAAGACAGGCTTCAAAGTGAAGATGCAAGTTTGTATTGAAGGGTTCATTAGCCTATATATTGATGTCAGTATAACAGAGAAAAACATTTATGCTCTGATTATAGTTAAAAAGGGCTTTGAGCCAGGCGGTGGTGGTGCACGCCTTTGATCCCAGCACTCGGGAGGCAGAGGCAGGCAGATTTCTGAGTTCGAGGCCAGCCTGGTCTACAAAGTGAGTTCCAGGACAGCCACGGCTACACAGAGAAACCCTGTCTCGAAAAACCAAAAAAAAAAAAAAAAAAAAAAGGGCTTTGAACCAGGGCTACCTTGGATCATCTCCTAACACTGTGCTACCAACTGGTCGTTTACTGCTGAAAATGGCCTGGTTTCTCTGTTCTTGTTCCAGCACTTGCAAAGTGAAATTCCTTTGTTCACACTGCATATCTGCATATGTGCAGGCTGCCTGCCAAGACTCTAAACCCAAATGGAGGATGACAGGCAATAAGATGTAAAAATTATGCGATCTACTCAGAGGGCCTGTGACTATGGAGTCAGAAATAAAAACAGGAGAGTGCAGGGTTTCATTATGTGGCCCTGGTTGCTCTGGACTTCCTACATAGAGTAGGCTGGCCTTGAAATCAGAGGCCTGACCTGCCTCTGCTCCCAAGTGCTGGATACAAGGTGTGTGCCATCGTGCCTGCTGAATCTGAGAAGTTATATAAAATAACTCGGTCAAGGGTATTTACATACCTGAGAAGTCACAAAACTTAGGGTATGAGGAGACCCAGCCTTAACCCTTGAGTCCTCCTGTTTTTGAGAGTTGGTGATTTGACTTCACTATAGCACATTTTAAGTGTTCATCTAAGCCCCCCCACCAATCATGACAGACTCACATACAGGGAACATCAGAAAAATTTCCCAAGCAATTGGGTTTTAGAGTCCCAGTACTTGGGGATGCAGAGGCAGGAGAATCTCTAGGTTCAAGGTTAGTCTGGTCTACAGAGTTAGTTCCAGGATAGCCAGGGCTATACCAGAAAACCCTGGTTTGGGGGGTGGGAGGTATTTTTTGTGTATGGGTATCGACACCACATGCATGTGGGTGCCCACGGAGGCTAGAAGGTGTTTTGTAGGCACAGAACTTAACACAGCGGTTTATTTTGATCCTCGCCATGCTCTGTGTTCTATTTGCGACTGAACAGGCTCAGTCTTAATCTCACAATCAGTTCTGCAAGTTTTTTTTCCAGAACCCAAGTCCTCTAATTTTCTGAGAATAAACATCTAGGATAAACTCTTCCCTGACAGTGTCCTTTATTCATTGTCCTCTCTGGATTTTTTCTTATTCTGTACCTTTTTGGGGAAGGGGGTAGGGTGAGGTGTGTGTGATGAAGGGATGAGGGACACAGATGTCAGATTAGGGTGACTATTCACAGTCCCCCTAATGGCTCATTTCTACCTCAATTCATCTTCTGAGAATGAAAACTCTACCCAGGCCTGACATTTATAACATACAGAGCACTGTGGGAGTTTTGCAGCTGGTAGCATGAAGCGTCTGGCAGATTCAGTTTGGCTTTCCCAAGGTGGTCGGGCACATCAGTGCTCAGTTTTTGCATCAGTCCTATAGAGCAGGAGGCCAGCCCTGCTTAGAGAGTCCCCGGAGTCCCATCTGATGCTTCTCTCAGCTGAATTCAGTAGACAGCTGCAAGCAAGGCATGCAGCTGTGAATCCTCTCTCCCTCAGCAGGTTCTCCCGGACCACCAAGGTTCCCCTCAATCCTGTGTCGCTTGTCACAGGGGATGTGAACAGTGTCCTCACATGGAGTTTTCACCGTAATGACATTGTCAGATTTCCTTTCCAAGCTTGAGCCACCTATTGCAATTGCTTTGGGGGTTCACTTGGTTTAGGCCCAATTACTTGGCAAATATTCTTCCTTGTTTGTGGTACAAATTCAGGGCTGGTTCTGTTTGTTTGCTTGGCTTTTTGGTTTTGTTTGTTTTATAGAATATACAGTTTTCTGCTTCCTTTAGTTCTTTTGCTTTCAGGGGAGTAAAGCACCTTCCAGCTTGAAGGCGTTAAATCATGAGTCTTCTCTGCAGGTCTTTCTTCCAGGAGACCAGAAGAACAAAAGTATGGCTATGGTGATGGCAGATGGGAGCAATTTGGACAGGAAGAGACCAGGAACATGAGGTCACTGGAAACACAAGTCATGGGGTGGAGAGTGCATGCCCCAGTTGAGTTGGGAGATCATGCCAGGAAAAGATAGGTCTGCTGTGAAGAGCAGTCAACTTTCAGCTCCGAGAAGGGCTTTATGTCCCCGGTTTATAGTATAAACACTTGGAGTCATGAAAAAGGTAAGTTAGCTTGTTTTGTTTTGTGTGTGTGTGGGGGGGGAGGATATTCTTTTAACTTTTATTGATTCTTTGAGAATTTCACATCATGTACCTCAATCCCACTCATCTCCTCCTCGTACGTGCCCTGTGCCTTCGCACACACCCCCACTTTCTTTTTTTTTTTTTTTTTTCTGAGACAGGGTTTCTCTGTGTAGCCCTGGCTGTCCTGGAACTCACTTTGCAGACCAGGCTGGCCTTGAACTCACAAATCTGCCTGCCTCTGCCTCCCAAGTGCTGGGATTAAAAGCGTGCGCCATCACTGTCCAGCACATCCCCACTTTCACACTCAAAGGAATTCTTGTTATGGAAGCTGTAGTGTGTCACAGTGTCACACAGCCTACCATTTGTCCACACTTCTTTTGCCAATGTGCATGGTCGCAATGAGGTTCCAGGCCTCTGGCTTCTGCTGCATCATCAGTACCTGGATCCTCATTGGGACTCCTCTTGGATAGCCTGCTGTTGCCCTATCGTGGAGATCCTGCTACTTTGGATCTGATGAACCAGTCCCTTCACAAGCTCCAGCAGCTCATCAATGGGGTAAAATGTTAGGGTGGGCCAACTCAAAGGCCTGGATCTGGGTTTGTGTAGTTTGTCAGCTGGTCAGCCCACTGGGCAGGTTCTCACGATGTTGCTATGGTTGGCTTGGCATTATCCATGTAGACCAAATTGGTGTCCGAGCCTGTGTGCGCCTCCTTAGCTGATGAGGGTAAAGGCAGGCACTACGCCTGACCTAGAAGGAGAAGCTGAATGGGTGATTTGAAGTCGCTATCTCCCAACAGTCTCAGGCATTTGCAGTTGCTGGTGCTGTTTAGGGAGGCTTAGGAGATGTGGCCTTGTTGGAGGAGTAGGTCACTGGGGGTAGGATTTGAAAATAAAAGGCTTGTACCATGTCCAGTTAGTTCACTCTGCTTTGTGCTGTGGTTCATTAAGTGCTTCTGCTCTGGCTGCCATGTCCACTGCTGACTGCTACACTTCCTCACCATGATGGCCTCTTATTCCTCTGGAACCATTAGCCACATAAAGAAATACAGGTTGACGGGCGTGGTGGCGCACGCCTTTAATCCCAGCACTCGGGAGGCAGAGGCAGGTGGATTTCTGAGTTCGAGGCCAGCCTGGTCTACAGAGTGAGTTCCAGGACAGCCGGGACTATACAGAGAAACCCTGTCTCAAAAAACCAAAAAAAAAAAAAAAAAAAAAAAAAA
>LR749638.1:2284841-2303719 GCA_902729485.2 Mus minutoides | reverse complement strand
CTGTGAGGTCCATTCTTATTCAAACCACCACAGACTCAGTTTCAAGAGACTATATAACAGGAAATAAAATCAACAGGTAAGAGCAACTATAGCCTCACGTGCAAGTGTCTGAGGTATGAAAAACACCAAGGGTGGCCACTGGAACTCAGCAGCGTCGGTTAGGTATTTTGCCTCTCGGTTGTCTGTTGAAATGTCAGCGAGTCACCTTAGAGACGGACCTCTAGGCATGTTGGGGAGGGCATTTCCAGGAAGGTGAAGTGGCTCAACCCTGGGTGTGCCTGGAGTAAGACGCTGAATGAAATGGAGAGAAAGCAATCATTTCCGTGCCCTACTGTGGATGCAATGTGACCTTTCACCTCTGCTGACATAGCTAGAGCTACTCTGACCTTCCTGGAATACACCAATACTAAAATAAGGACAGAACATTTTTTGACTAATACTAGTAGGTTCATCCCTGGGGCTGGTGAGCTCAAGCAAAGGATCTTAGCCAAATGTGCTCAGGCATAGCACAGATTAGCACAACTCTCAGACCTCCTCAGAGAAGCTTGTGTAATGAAGGGCAGTTGGAGAAACTCCTGCCCTACCTCACACCCCACAACTGCCCCACTCAGAGGCTAGTATAACCATTTTCAGTCTTTGCAGGGTGATGGCAGAGCATGCCTTTAACCCCAGCGTTCAGGGAGGCAGAGGATGGCAGATCTCTGAGTTCAAGGCCAGCCTGGACCATAAAATGAGTTCAAGGCCAACCAAGGCTACCCAGAGAACCCCTGTCTCAAAAACAAATCAAGACAACAAAGGTGAAACAAAAAAACCAAAACAACAATTTTTTTTTCATCTTTTGCAAAGTAGTTTATATTTGGCGGGGCCTTTTCTAAAGATACTACCAGGATCTTCAAAATGGAAGTTGGCAAGCTGAGTTGTCTGAGAAAAGGTCAAGACTAGCTAAGAATCACCCAGGTATTTTAAAAATCAAGACTAAAACACTTCTTGTAGTAAGTATAGAAAAATACCACATAGATGTAGGGCAGTAACGGTGACATAGGCACAAAGAGATTAAGGACAAGTTCAGAAAGAGATTAAGGCATAGGGAGACTCAGTTCCCAGATCTGTGTCAGTGGCATGCAATGTGCAGATAGTCCTGGGATTAAGTAACTTAAAGAACTGAAGTATTAGAAGAAAATAGGAAAATATTTTCAATATCTTACAATAAACATGAAACACAGAAGCCAAATGAAAGACACAGGCATATTAGAGGAATTTACAGCGACAGAACTCTAAGCTAGGCTGGGTGTTGCCAAGTCACACTGAGAGACCACAGAGGATGACTGACGCAGGGCGATCTCAAACTCAAGACTGCCTGGAAAACAGTTAGTTCAGGGCCAATCTAGACAATGTAGTATTTTTGTTTGTTTGTTTTTTTCAAAATAGAGTAAAAAATAGGGGTGGTGGATTGGGAATGTGGTTCAGTGGTAGACCACTCACTTAATTTAGCAGACTGTGTTTGCTCTCCAACATCTCAAACAAATTAAAAAGTAAACATTTCTATAGCATGTAACAGAAGGAAAAAAAAAAGTTCTATGCCAGAAGAAAACTTAGTATATAAAGACTCTCAGGAAGATGATACACGAACACAGCATCTATATAAACTCAAACCATACTGTCCTTTAAGTAAGATAGGAAATGGAGTACCACAAGGTATGGTGGTCTGAATTAGAAGGCCCCCATAGGCTCATAGGTTTCGATGTTTGGTCCCAGTTGGTACAATTGCTTGAGAAGGACTAGGAGAAGGAGGGGTGGCCTTGGTGGTATGACCTCACTGGCAACAGGCCTTGAGGTTCACAAGCCTACACCCCTCTCAGGTCTCTCCTCATGGACTAGACTTAAGCTCTCTCAGCTTCTGCTCCCAGCACCATCCCTGCCTGTCTGCTGCCATGCTTCCTGACACAATGACCATGGACTCACCCTCTGAAATTTGTTCTTCTGTAAGATGCCTTAGTCAGTTGTGGGATCTCTTCACAGAAAAGTAAGACACAAGGTATGACTGACTAAAATTCAAAACACATCCTCAAAAAAACTTTAGTGATTTTAAAAAAATAAAAGACTTGGGGAAAGTCACAAACAAGGAACTATACGTATCACAGAAAAATAATTTTTAAAGAAGTGACAACCCTGAACAGTGCTGTTCCGTTTTAATGATAAATGAATGAACAAATAAGTCTCTGCACCACAGAATTAGCAAAACACAAACAGTGCTAGGCTTTTTAATTTATCTATCTATCTATTTATTTATTTGTTTATTTTGAGACAGAATTTCTCTGTATAGCCCTGGCTGTCGTGGAATTCACTCTGTAGACCAGGCTGGCCTCGAACTCAGAAATCCGTCTGTCTCTGCCTCTCAAGTACTGGGATTAAAGGCATGCAATACCACTGCCCAGCTGTGCTAGGCTTTTTCTAAAGCAATTTGGACACATATATAATACCTTCAAGGACTCTCCTCATGGCCCTGCACAGGACCAGCACAAGAGTCATGAGGAAACACTGTTAAACACAGAGCTGATACACAGCCACAATAGTTAACACCCTCAGAATAGCGACAATAATCATGGCCTTCCCAAAGCAGTGCCAAGTAGTTTCTACAAAGGACAAGGCACACCAGTTTGCTGACAGACACCACTTTTACAGAGTATGAAGGAAAAGTAAGACAGGCATGGCCCAGGACACACACTGTTTAGTCCCAGCACTCGGGAGGCAGATGCAGGTAGATCTCTGAGTTACACAGAGAAACCCGGTCTTGAAAAACAAACAAAAAATTAAACAACAACGAGAAAGCGGGGTGGGGTGGGGTGGGGTGGGTAAACTGGGTATGGTTTAGCTTAAAAAAAAACCCAGATATCAATAAAAACATCAAAATTTTCATCTCAGGTGTTATTTTCCTATTTCCCTCTGAGTTGCCTCTAAGTTATTTAAAGTTTAACTGGCTCCCCAAGACACACAGCATTTGCCATCTGAATATTGGAGAACTTGGTCCTAGCAATTTCTATTTGTAAAGAGCTTCCGAGGACAAGTGTTGAAGCAGGTAAGCTGCTTTGTATATGATAGCTATCTAACTGCGCTGCCCAGTTTTGTCCCATCACAACAAAACCTCTCTATAACGTTCCTCAACCTCACACTGTTCTTCCACTTTTAGAAGCTGTCACAGTTCCTTCTGCCAGCTTTAGTTTCAAACTCTCCACCCCCAGCCCCAGCCCCACCCCCACAATGTTCTGCTAAACCACTTTTCCAAGTAAATTATTCTACTGCACAAACTTGCTTCAGCCAAACTGGTCTCCATTCCCCAAAGAACAGAGCTCCTAATGTTCAGATGCCATGTGTAAGATGTCAAATGTCCTCAGCATGCACGTGTCTCCTCGCATGGTCTGTGGCTGGTGGCACTGTTCTGGAATCTTTGGGAGAAAGGGCCTACCTAGAAGACAGGGCTCTGGGTGAGGGTGGAAGAGAGATTTACAGCAAGGCTCTGCTTCCTCTTCTGCCTAAACATGGGGTCCTAGCTGAATGCTCTACTGTCAGGGAGCTGCATCCCCTGCCGTGACGGACTTGGATCCTCTTGAACTGCGAGCCAGAACACCAAACCAAACCAAACCAAACCAAACTAAACCAAACCCCTCCCTCCCTTACATTGCTTTCACCAGATATCCTGTCACAGAAATGAGATGCTACCAATACAGATGACTGGTGTCAAGAAACAGGGCCACTGCTTTGTAAACCTGACCATGTAGTTCTTAGCCCTTAGAAATGGTCCTCAGGAGAAATGTTGAAGAGCTGTAGGCTAGAGAAACCCAAACATGCAAATAGGTCATTTCAGTGAGGCTTTAAAGCTAACCAGCCGCAGAGCAGAGGGTCCACCTCATGAGGGCTGAATGGCTCTTTCATGGGAGTCGCATATCAGATGTCCTGCATGTCAGATATTTACATTATGATTCGTAATGGTAGCAAAACCCTGTCTCGAAAAACCAAAAAAAAAAAAAAAAAAAAAAAAAAAAAAAAAAAAAAAAAAAAAAAAAAAAAAAAAAAAAAAAAAAAAAAAAAAAAAAAAAAAAAAAAAAAAAAAAAAAAAAAAAAAAAAAAAAAAAAAAAAAAAAAAAAAAAAAAAAAAAAAAAAAAAAAAAAAAAAAAAAAAAAAAAAAACCCAAAAAAAACCTAGTTATGAAGTAGCAACAAAAATAAGTTCATGGTTGGGATCACCACACATGAGGGCATTAAGGATGCCAGCATTAGGAAGGCTGAGAACCAGTGCTCTACAGGAACTGAGCTAGAGAACATTACATATTCATTGCAGCAAAGTATCTGGCTGCATTCCACTCCTGCCCTGTAATTGTGACTGATGCGGAGTTAAAAAACCATAGACTGAGTTGTTTGGCAGAAGAAATTCTAAGAGAGTAACAGCCAGCCTACAGTGTGGTTACTGATCATTATTCTTATGAACTACAGTGAGAACACAAAGATATAAAAACTGTAATTTGCAAGGGAAAGGTTTACAGCCACTGCTAAGGTTGTAGATGAGGCAGACACTTAACAATGGAGCTGTAACTAATGCCATTAAAGAAAAACGGCCCACTGTGCACTTGGTAAAGGCCCCATTCATCAAAGGCTCCAGCCTTCCCTATTGGAAAACTGCCTATGATTAGCTAGGCAGGTGCACAGAAAGGAACTCAGCTATATTTGAAGAAGCAGAACTTGGTGTTATATCTACATGGCAGTGTGTAAGTTAAGAATGTGTGAAGAAGCTGGGCGTGGTGGCACACGCCTTTAATCCCAGCACTCGGGAGGCAGAGGCAGGCGGATTTCTGAGTTTGAGGCCAGCCTGGTCTACAAAGTGAGTTCCAGGACAGCCAGGGCTACACAGAGAAACCCTGTCTCAAAAAACCAAAAAAAGAAAAAAAAAAAAAAGAATGTGTGAAGAGGTTGTGGAAGCCTGGGCCATGGTTTTATGAAGCCACTGAGGGCAGGCATCATGTGGAAGGATCTGATTCTTGGCAAGGAAGCCAAGGGGTCTAGAGAAGTCTCAGTTACAGTGGAGACCCCAACAACAGAAGCATTCAAAGGAAAACAACGAGCCTCAAGTGTAGATGACCCAAGAGAGGCCAAGTGTGCTACAGGTGAGAGTGGGGGACTCCCACCTGATGTGGGGACAAGGAACTGTAGAGTTTGATATTTGACCTGGTATATCTTGGTCTTGCTTTGGTCTATTCCTTGCTGTCCCACCTCTCCCTTTCGGAATGCTGCCTTATTCTGCCCCCTCATATGTTGCATGCATGCTAACTTGAACTTTCATTTCCTAAGGAAGGACTCAGTCAAGAGACTGCCTGATTCTCAGAAGAGACTTTGAACTTTTGATCAAGATTGAAACTGTAAGACTATTGGGACTTCGGAAGTTAGATTGTACACTTTTTGTATTATGAGAGGACCATAAGCCTAAGCAGGCATAGGTAGTTATGCTGTGGTTTGGCCAGAGACTCATGTTTGAACATTTGGCCCCCAGCTGCTTGTGTGGTTTTGGGAAGCAGTGACCTTCAGGAGGTAAGGCCTAGTTAGAAGGTCTGGCTCTCTGGGAGCTGAAGGACCTTGAAAACAATTGCCCAGACTGCTTCCTGTCCCACTATGGTATCTCTGAAGAGGGAAGGAGTCTCAACACTTCCTTTACCATGAAGATGTCTGCTTCCCTGACTTCTTCACTCCAATGTAGGTAGATGTTTACATCCAAAATAAACTGTCTTACATTGGTTTTGTTAGATATTGTTAAAGTAACAACAACAACAAAAAGGAACCAATACACCATGCACCACTGGGTGCTCATGGTATTCCCATGTTTTTTTTTTTTGTTTGTTTGTTTTTGTTTTTCAAGACAGGGTTTCTCTGTGTAGCCCTGGCTGTCCTGGAACTCACTTTGTAGACCAGGCTGGCCTCGAACTCAGAAATCCGCCTGTCTCTGCCTCCCAAGTGCTGGAATTAAAGGCGTGCACCATCACGCCCGGCTCACCCATGGTTTTTATAGAGGCTGTATATGTGCATCCATGGGGAAGGGCGAGCTGAAAACAGAATGAATATAGCTAAAGCAGCGTTAACTCTGCTCTTCCACCTCCTAAGAAGTATGGCCTCTTACACAAGCAGCCTGGTTCAAGGAAGTTGTATTAATCTAATCCAAGTCTGAAGGGACTGGTCAAGATCATGACCTCATACTGTATCTACTGTGTGACAGACCAATGGGCTCAGCAACTCAAGTACTGGTTTCTTTACCTGAGAAATGTTTCCCATAGTTAACAGTTGTAGCATCATGGGAAACCATGTAGGCAAACTGGTAGTAGCCTATTCAACAAAATAAGCCAATATTTTAGCCATTCTCTCAACTAAACGCAGGTTTGTGACATGACTTGAGACTTACACTGTCACCATAAGACACTTACTTAGTCAACCAGTGCTTGTTTATTAGTATCTGATATAGTGGAGCAAGAACATGGCTCTGAAGAAAAGCAAATGCAATCAAACCTTCTCTCACCACTTTAAGACTAAGTCTAGAATATAATGATTGCTGATCTGCTCCTCACATAACTAAGAGTTATTTGTCTAGCCACTATATGCAGCTATAATGAGGATGGTATGCCACAATGACATATGCAGAGTGTAACATATGCCATGACAAACTTGAGGCTCCTTCACTTTTAATCAAACAACTTTTAGTGTCTCTCCTCACTTTCTTTAGGAGAAGAGCATCTTTTCTGAGTTTGTACCCTTTCTCTCTATCCTAGTGAGTGGTGACTTGACACAGGCTTTGGATCCTGCCGCCAACAACTCAGAATGTGGAGGAAACCCTGGCTAGACGGGAACAAACATGGATGAAAATACTATAGAACACAGTATCTAGAGATGATGGACTTACATCTGCAGCCACCAGGAGCAGATGGAATCCGTGTGCTCACAACAGGCTAGACACTGAGAACAAAGCTGAGGTGGGACAAAGTCACTATAACATCAGTCTGTAGCCAAGAAACGGTAACTTTGAATTAAAAGAGACTGTGCATTAGTAAAAAAAAAAAACAAAGACTCAAGAGATAATCGGGATCATTCACCAGGACTGAAGACTGACAGCACAGGGACTTAAATAGGAGTCACAGTTTCTATACATCCAGGTTTATCTATAAAGAGTAAAGGTATTCTCAGCTGACTTGTCCATAGGAAAGGTAAAACCCAGAAGACAATGGAACAGCCAGCAGACTGACACAGTAAGTCAAGTCTTAAGTGCTCTTTATACTGAAGGAACATAAACTGAGACAAGGTGCAGGCAGTAAAGAGAAAATGCAGATAACCATGAAAGAACAGTGAGCAACAATGCTATCAAATTATGACCATCAAATACATACATACTGTACTGTATGCTCGAAGTAATAGCATACGGTTGAGCTGTTAGGAATGTCCCATTTGTGCTGAAGGTGGTAAATGCACCAGTATACCAGCCTACAGGAAGTCAAATGTTTACTGTAACCTGCAGGGAAACCATCAAGAACACAACCAAGTGTAAACTAAAAAAAAAAAAACTCCTAGAAGAGATCAAATAAAACAAGCAAACAGCTAAAAGGTCTAAGAAAAGAAAGGCCAGACGGAGGAGAAACAAGAGTTAACTAATAGTTTACAACTAATCAAAAGGATCTATCCTCTTTAGAGGATCAGTTAGATAAAGGACAGTCTCCACATCAATAAGCCCCATAGATACATAATATAATACTAGTAGTTTACAACTAATCAAAAGGATCTGTCCTCTTTAGAGGATCAATTAGATAAAGGAAAGGTCTCCACATCAACAAGCCCCATAGATACATTAAACATAAGGATGCAAACACAAGACACAACTACAAATAACAGTTAAAATAGCACTGAGCAGCTATCTCAGACCCAGGCAACACAGAGCACTCTCATACGACCAAGACGCCCTACCACAGGGCGTTAGATACCAGTCACAAACACATGGCAGCTCTAGATCTCACTTCTGAATAACTGAACCACTTTCCATCGATATAGGAGGTTCATCCCAAGTCACCGTTTCCAGGCTATTTATAGCATGTTCCACAACTTTTTTTTTTTTTTTTGGTTTTTTCGAGACAGGGTTTCTCTGTGTAGCCCTGGCTATCCTGGAACTCACTCTGTAGACCAGGCTGGCCTCGAACTCAGAAATCCACCTGCCTCTGCCTCCTGAGTGCTGGGATTAAAGGCGTGCGCCACCACTTACTTCCAAAACAATGTAAATACCACAAAGGCAGGGGACTAGTCTGTCTTGATCAAACTTCATTCTGAATTAAAACTGAGTGCCTGGCACGCAGTAGGTTCATAGTGTTTACTGAGCAAATACAGCTTCCTAGCAACATATCTGCTAGTCCCGAGTTTCAAATCTTACATTCATTTTTTTTTTCCAGTTATGTAATTCTTTAACTTGAGCACCCGTTAGTAAATTTTCTCAAGGCAAGATTTTGCATGAAAAGTTTAAACATGAAGTTTAGAAAAATGTCTCTGAGAAACAATGACTCCAAAATTAAAAATCACAAAACATAACTTTCTCTAGTAAATATATATTGAGTCACATAAAAATATAATTACATGAGCTTCTATATTTATTTAAGTTCACAGAAAATCCAAAACTGTGTCTGAAAACTGGTCATCTAGAACCAACTGTTCATTGATAACATAATACTATGTGGTAGAGGGTTATGCCTAAGTTAAACAAATCATTAAATCCCCGATATTCTTTCAGTAGGCAAAAGGAACCTTTAAAAGTCAAACTTGCAAACTGTAAGAAGATGTAGAAAGTCATTTAAACTTTAATGTCTAGAACAAGTTTTACAGCACATTTCTAATTTACACACAGAGTGGAGATCACTGAAAGAGCTTAGTGGGGCAAGCAGCAAGCACTGCTCACGGAGTCACCAGATGCCTGCCACAGTTGGCTTGTTACAGTTCCTTAATGTCAGACAGTACACGTTCTCAAAATGAGTATGACCACTGCAGTGTGCTAACAACTGTAGCAATTAATGTCGTATACATACTTAGCTTTATTTTAAAGTATGTGGCTCTCCAAATGTTAGTACAGGAAGTGTTAAGTTTAAACATAATAATAAGCCCCTAAGATGGAGACTCAGGACATAAAAACTTTGATCATTATTGCACCTATTCTCTACACAAAAATGGAAATTTTACATTATAATCCTCCCCCAAAGTGAACAGGCGGGTTGTAAAATTACAGACTCATTGGATTGGACACCAAATCTACAGTGACCATGTTTGTCATGAGCTGATGCACAACATTACTGTGCAATGAAATCTGCTGAACTATGATCATGCAAATAAAAATCCTCCATAGTAATTTTTTATGTTTTATAAAATGGTTTTAAACATATATTTCCATAAATATTTCCAATGAAGTTTAGTTGATGACAAAAATACAATGCTATCCTTTATTATTTATGCCATAAGTTTAAAAACATGCTTCTGTACTGTTGAAACTGAAACATCATTGTCTGGAGAGCTGAGCTAATGAAACATTTAAAATACAAAGTATCATAATCCAGCATTAGCTGTCCTCACAGGCAGAGGCCTCCCATCACCACTGGTGCCAACACTGTTGCGAATGAAGAAAGTTAAACACTGAAGGATTCAGACACAATTCAAACATCTTTTAAAAAATAAAGTGTTTCATAAACATGAAGAAATATTAAAAAGAAAAATAATCACATCATTTGAGATACATACTAGAAAATAGCATGATGTCATTTCTAAAATAGTCACTTCTTTATAGCATCCCAATTTATTATATCCAATTTTGGAAACATAAAGGTGTACTATATGAAACTGCTCTGTCACTTGATATAATAACTTGGTGACTCAAATTGTCATTTTCTTTTCTATTGTTAACAATTGTGCAAAAACAACCCTGCACCCGTAAATCTAAAGTTAATTCAGGTGAGCATAAGGTAGCAACCAATACCTTTTGGTTCATACTCTATGTAAAGGGCACTGCCTTTATAATCCATTTTTTAGATTTTGCAGACCTCTAAATTAAACCCAGGAAAATTTCCATCTTTCCTGTTCTGGATGCAGTGGGACTCTCTCAGTGTTTGTGAGTGTGACGCCTAAAGTCTCAGCCCAAACTAGATAAATCACTGCCACCCAGCACCACCCCCCCAAACAATTTTTTTTTTGGCTCCAAAATAAAGTACAATTATAAACTCTTGATGAAAAACTATGTTAAGGGGTCATCTATCATATACTATGGCTAAGTATGAATTTACAGAAAAGCACATCTCATGATCAGCAATTTTTCATAAACATGCAACTCACTATAAAATACAAAACACTTGGCTTTCAAGAACAGATTTATAAAGATACACTGCATCAATAAAATTTTTTGTTTCTGATTAACTTTACATGGTTATGGAGAATGAGAACTTTCCTAACATGTATATATCAGATTTTATATTATAGTGTAATAATTTGTATTTCTGAACATAATGTTCAAGAAGTAATATCTATACACAATAACATTCTAGACTATTAAAAGCCCATTCAAATTACAGAATTTTATTGATACAGTAGATTAATATAAACTGAAAAAAGATGATAGAATGGAATAAAGAATTTAGTACATTATTTTATAACACACTCTTTAAAATTAAAATATTTTAAATCTCTTTTCTTATATTTTCGTTGCCATGAAAGGCCAGAGAATTCTGGGACCAATACTGAGGTGTGAAGTCATCAGATAAGCTCAGGACTATCTCACAATCCGTGCGGTACCCCAGAGGCATGTTCTAGTGTGCTGGCAGATGCTTTAGCACCTCAGAAGACGATGGCGCCCTGGAGTAAACATAGATGAGCTACAAAGAGGGGCAGGAAGAGACCATTTAACTGCAACAGTGACATTGAGAAAATGACACCAATTGTTGAAAACAAAATTTCACAGTAAAATTGCAGAGAATTCAAATACAAACACTGACAGACTACGTACTGCTTAAGATCCACCCTAGCAAATGCTTTTCAAATGAACAGATCCGTAAGCAGCTGGGTCCTGTCAGTTTAAAGCCGCAGATAAAAGCTATACAAGCACTTTAGAAGTCAGAAATGGGGGAGTGGGATTATTTACACGTGTCTTCTTTAGTTTGTGTCTACACAGCCATCACACAGGACACTTTCACAAGACTCTGGAGTCAGTGTTCTCACTGTGTGGATGGCTGATACGTGTGACCACAAACCCACGGTCATCCAAGTCCAACTGTCCACACTTTGGCAGTTCTGCTTTGTGCATCCAAGGCTTTATTTAGCCTCATACTTAGACAAAAAAAAATGTTTTTCCCCCAAAGCTTTCACAATGGAAGTTAATGATGTCTTCATCGTCTCTCTCGTTTGGAGCTTCTCCGTCGTACCTGAAGAGAAAAGTTAACAGATGACCAATGTGAGCACCTCCGCATTTAGCTTAAGTACCAACCATCATTTTTTTTTGTTTTGTTTTGTTTGTTTGTTTGTTTGAGACAGGGTTTCTCTGTGTAGCCCTGGCTGTCCTGGAACTCACTCTGTAGACCAGGCTGGCCTCGAACTCAGAAATCCGCCTGCCTCTGCCTCCCAAATGCTGGGATTAAAGGCGTGTGCCACCACGCCCAGCCACCAACCATCATTTATTCTCCAACATTTCTGAATTTCTTTGTATTTCTTTTCCTAAAACTGTCCTCCTCTTCTTCCTATCTTCAGATATTAAGGCCTCTATGGTGTCTACATCTGGACAAGCCCATCAGCAGCCTTTTCCAGTCCACAGATTATTTTCCTTCTGTATTCATGTTTAGAGTCACTCACAGATATAATATAGTGTGCCCAGATGAGTAACTACTACTCTCAGAGCCATCGTCTTCCTACTTCCTTTCTGTGGCAGAGAAAACACTTGACTCTAGGACTGGGTCATTTTAGGACAGAAGTCAGTGAGACTGCATTCAAACATAAACCATTTACAAGCAAGGCCTACAGGAAGCTTACATCTCTGATTCGGTGTAAATCAGCAGAAGGGAAGAAGGAACAGGGATTGCGTGAGTGAAGCAGATATGCAGCTGCCCCATCCCATGGATGATGCAGTCTTAGGTCCCAAGTCCCTTCCTCAAAGTCTGAAGAAACAAAGCAGACCAGCTTTGAGATGAGTTAGTTGAGACTCATCTAAACAAGCTCTGGGGACAGAACCACTGAACACATAAACAGAATCGGCCCCGAATCCAACTCTGGGAACCAACCAAAGAACTCAAGTTCCCAAAATGAAAAGAACTGACTGAGTTGATCTAAAGTTTTAGCATGTATGCATCGGGAACACAGCTCTTACTTGTGTTAATTTTTCCCTAATAAGTAGGGGTAGGGTGCTGTGGATAGCCTTCAGGCTAATTATATTTGATATTCTGTTCTCCTGGAAGGGGCTGGGATCAAGGAATGAGTCGCACTCAGGTGTTTCCTGTAAACTTGCTTCCCATCTTGATTTGTAAAATAAGGAAGAGCTGATGACTGGGCAGATAAAGGGAAGGTGGAGCAGAAGGTGAGGAGAGAAGAAGGAGAAAATGGAAGAGGGAGAGGACGCAGAGGAGGAGGAAGAAAAGCGGAGCAGAAGCACTTGGGTCTCACCGATGGGAAAGATGCTAGTGTAGTGGTACATCTGCCCAATCTAGGCGAATTTGGGATGCAAATAAATAAAAGACGTATGTGAGAACTAGCAATATCATTTGCTATTTAAAAGAAGGAAGTCTCTGGAAAGAACCAACTCCTACTTCTGTAAAAGCAGCATCAGTGCCAACCATGTAAAGCCAGTTTACACCTCAATCCCAGAGCTGATATGACTTCAAGATGCACTATTACTCAGTGTGGCTTTCTTCTGGTTTCTATCGTGAGATTCAAAACCTCCCCGTCAAAAACATCTGTGGAATACGAATCCACACTTCAAGGATCCAAGTGCCCAGACTGGCAACACAAAACTGTCTGGACCCCTCAGCGCTCAGCCGACAGGTTCTCTCAGCTTTACAATGCCCATCTTTCTCACATTCAAGCTCTCCTCAAAGTTCTTTCTCCATTATCCTAGCTGGTAAGTAAAATAACAGGACAACCTAATCAACCAAGGCATAAGTATCTAGAATTACAGACAACAGCAAGTATTAAATGGAGCTGACTAAATATTTACTGGCTCAATTTTTGGACATATATGACACTTCAATATGACATACATTTCCCACAGAAATGTCCTCCTCTTCTGCTCCTTCCTGTGTAGTGTCGTCACTGACAGGAGAGCTGGCCTGAAGCACATCCATTTCTTCACTTGAATCGTTTTCTTTAGTGGCTACCTGTTTGGAGCGTCCTACACGGCTAAAGCAAAACAAATAAAATAAAATGAGAATCCCAATATTAAGTCCTGTATTAATTCACTGGAAGAAATGTCTTAAATAGTTTATGAATTTTTGTCATTTTTATTCTGAATTGATAAGAAATGTATTTTCATCTTGACCCACAAGCATTTCTCTTAGAATCTTACAAACTTTCTAGAAAAGGAAAAAAGGTGTCACCAAGACTACCACCATAAAGGACAACAACCTGAAGCCAGCACCTATGTCACCTTCCCTCTTCATCACAGTCTTCACTATGAGACCCAAGGCACTCGTGCTCTGAGTAGAGCACAGTGCAGTTCCTGTCACACTCTCTCAGACTGTGCAAAGAGAAACCTGAACCTGGAACATGAACGTACCCATCCTCCCTGACACTGCTACCACCATTTACTCCTACAGCTTGCCTTTCTCTCTAGAGAGTGATTCTTTACAAACAGAACAGATGGTATCACCCCCATAGAAACCCCTGCACTGAACCAAGAATAAACTTGTAAATCTCTTCAGATGGTCCTGGCCTATCCGTCTGTTCCTGATAGTTACAATCCAGTAAACCTTTTTGCCTTTCCCAGTTCCTTGGATTTACCAAAAATTTTCCCACTTCAGAAAAGTCACCCATAGCATTCTCTCCCTACTCTATTTGTTTTGTATTTATATACTGTGTGTGAACATACATGTACCTCAGACAACCTGTGCAAGACAAAGGACACTCAAGGGAACTCGTTCTTTCCTCCTACCATGTGGGGACTGGGGACTGAACTCAGGCAGTCAGGCTTGGCAGTAAGTGTCCTTACTCAGTGAGCCATCTGATCTTAACTCTATTAGTTTCAAGTAATTAATTCACTGTCACATTCTAAAAAGAAAAAAATCCCCAACTTCCTTCCACTATATCCTCTTAAAATGCCCAACATAGTTTCAAGACACATAACTGAGGTATAGTTTTATATGTGTATGTTACTACTTACTGATTGTCTGCCTACTGGAGAGCAAGTCTCATGAGAATAAGAACTATGTCTGTTATGTACCACCATATGAAATTACATGGATGATAATGTTTTTCAATTATAGTCAGAACACAAAAAGTAGACAAATTATAACATGTTTTCCAGCTCTGGAAAAAAAAAAAACTGTCTAGAAAGTGAAAGACCATCTGACAAGATAAAATAAAAAGTATCCTTCTACACTGAAAAAATATACTAAGGTTCTGACAATTTGTGGAAAGACTGATGAAGCCTGAAGGAAAATCATAATCATTTAAAAGCCCTCAGGTTTATGATGCCTAGATATTAAGAAAAAGTTCCAAAGGTGAGATACTTAAAATTCTGTTATTTAACTGCTATAAAATCAATGTCAGGCTACTGACTATTACTTAAGAAACAGTGATTTTGCCTGTTGGATCCTAACACAATTAGGAAGCTATCATAATAATGTACTTACCTGTACTTCTAACGTTATAGAAAAATTATATGGAGAAAGGCATGAAGCACTAGGTGACACTCAAGCAACTTTTCCTATGGAACACACAGGAACAGGAAAAACTCTATGGTACCGAAGTATTTAGCTTAGATGTGCTGGAAATAAAGACAAGTCTAATACCAGGTCTTGGTAGAGCCATTACCAAGATGATATAATTATGTTTGATTTTAAAGTATCCAACAATGATCTCCAAATTTGGTGCCAACTCTTCAATAACATTTTAAAAGTCAAGTGCTGGGTACAGATACATAGTGAGCATGCCTAGGAAGAGATGACACTTCTGACTACAGGACATGATATCCTGGTTCTACTTCTATAACAGGAGATAGCCCAGCCTGGTGTGCAGATGACAGTGCTGGTATTCGTGCTGTGGTGATGGTTTTGGGCAAACTCAATGCTCTCGTATTAATGCATCTGTATAAGTATCCAAAAGAACACAAAGATGCAAGTGTCAACGAGCTGACTAGGGGAGCAATTAAGAGGAACTGTAGCCTGAGAGGAACTGTAGCCTGCAGCAATGAGGAAACCCAGCTGATGCCTAGTGACTACTGGAAAATAGCATGTTTGTATACCATAAGACTATGTAACTATTTGGCATTCATTCATAAAGACGTCCCTAGACCTATAAAAAAATGTACAACTATTAATTGGGCTATTAATTTCCCTAGATAAGTTTATAAAAATGTCTTACCAAATATTTGAATAATATTTGAACAAAATATTTGAAATTTAAATACAGCAATAAATACGCTTATAAACTTATAAAGTTTTCAAAATAGTTTGAAATTGGTTTGAGATTTACTATTATTTACAACTCACATTTTTTTGGGGGGTTGTGATGGTGATGGTGCTTTTGATGTTCTTCCTCGTCCTTTCTGTGGTGTGGACTGTGTGGATTCAACTGCACTTGTTTCAGGAGATTCTGCTCTGCTTTGGGGAAGACCCAAATGTGGATAGCATCAAATTATGATTTACATTATGATAAGCACATTTACTACACCAAAGTCCACTTTAGCAGTGCACACACTCACCTCTGTTGTGCTCTCTTTGATGTGCGGTGCTGTTTGCTTTTTGACTTATGTTCTGTGTTTCCAATTTGTCTTTCTTCTTCTTCATCATCGTCTACTACAGGAGGTGCAAGTTTTTTCTTGTTTCCTTTCTTGGATGTTTTCATTGTGGGCTCTTCCTTCGATGTCCCCCCACCAAGAGGTTTTGGTGGCCTGCCTCTTTTGCCCTTTTTTGGTGGGCTGTTCTGCTCATCCTCATTTTCCAGGAGCTCCTCTTTGTGCCTCTTCTCCTCAGGCCACTGCTGCTCGTCTGAGTCGGAAGCTGTACGGCCTCTTTTCCGGCCTCGCTGACTGCCTTTAGGTTTCTGATCCTGTACCAACTTAGTCAGGTCATCCAGACCTAATTTCTCTTCAGGGTCTGTGACAGGTGCTTTTTTCCGACTTCTAGGCTTCTCCAACTCAGACTGGAGAAAGGAGGATCACAATTTTTAAAATTAAATTTCGAGAAATCAAATTGTTAGGGCTCAGGGTACGGTTCAGTGGCAAAGCTCTTGCCTAGCATGTGCAAGGCCCTGGATTCAAGCTCCAACATGGCAAGCAAACACATACACACAAACAAAACTGTTAGCACTCTGAACACTGGCAACTCCTAAAAACCTGCGACACACTCTTTCACAAATATATATCTAAATGTACAGCTCCTAACTATAGTGCAAACACAGCTATTTATTACTTGATTTGATTTGATTTGTAGAATGAAGAAGGCCTCATGACGCTGCCCAGGCTGGCATCAAGCTTCCCTCCCACGGTAATAGTTCAGAGTAGCTGGGATGACAAACACGGGCCACTTAAGCTGGCTACTCACTACAATTTGATTTTTAAAATACCTTGGAGTAAGAGTAGAATTTCATTTATAAAACAAACAAAACCCCCTATTTTTATTAGTTCTTTCTCACCACCCCCAACTCCTTCAAGATCCACTCCTATTCCCCTATCTGTTCAACTTCTTGCAGACACCTCCTTAAATCAAATAACCCAAACTCTAATTTGCGCTACCCATATACTCTCAGGTATGGGGCCATCCACCGGTGAACAACTGATGAGTCTTCATTCTTAAAACTTAGGATAGAGAACCAGGCGTGGTGGCGCACGCCTTTAATCCCAGCACTCGGGAGGCAGAGGCAGGCGGATTTCTGAGTTCGAGGCCAGCCTGGTCTACAGAGTGAGTTCCAGGACAGCCAGGGTTATACAGAGAAACCCTGTCTCGAAAAACAAACAAAACAAAACAAAACAAAAAACCTTAGGATAGAGAGCTTTGAAGGGAACCCTCTCACATTGGTACGTTACTGTCTGCTGTCTCTCAGTGAAGGTGAGGCCCTCACATTCAGTGCCAGGTACAGGTGACACTCAAGCACCCACTCCCACTGTCTGTTCATCTGGATCTAATTAGACCACAGAGTAACAATGTGCTATACATGTTGGTGACACCATCATAAAGAATTAGTTTTATTTTCTAAATGGAGATTATGAGATACAAAACTTTTAACACATTTATCTGACACTAAAAATCCAGAAACATCTCTCAATTGGAGACCACCTTTCCAGATTTAACCAGTTCAAAACAAAACAGAATAAAAAGCAAACAAGGAAAAAACAGTGTTTTCAATTTAAGATAAAATCTTACTTTATATTCAGAGAATGTATATATAAATGAACAAATGGAGATTATCCAGACACCCAGGAATAAGAATATATATAAATATATATGAATATCTAAGAAGTAAAATCTGTAGTTTTATACCCTTCAAAATTTCAACAGAAAGCAGGGTTGGAAAGACAACTTTGTGATTAAGAGAAATGTCTACATTTCCAGAGGACCAGGGTTCAATTCCCAGCACCCAATTGGTGGCTCACAATCATGTGTGACTCCAGTTCCAGAAGGATCCAATGCCCTCTTCCCGTCTCTGTGGGCACTAGATATATGTGATGTATATACATACATTCAGGTAAAACACCTATATGCAACAGGTATCTACAAATCTATCTATCGATCTATCTATGTAGATACATTTTATTTAAAAAAAAAATCAACAAAAAAACTTTAACTTGGTGGTTGGTGAAATAACTGAGTTGTGAAAGTGTTTGCCTACATACAATGCACACTGCATAAAATCAGACATGGTGGGGCTCAGCAATGATGCCAATATGCACAAGGGGAAGCATCGGAGGCTCAATGTTATTCTCCTACATACTGAGTTCAAAGCCAGACTGAGGCTTGAGACTGTTTCAAAAATAAAAATAAAATCGGAGGGAGGGAGGGAGGGAGACTAGCAGGCAGGCGACAGCACTTTCTATCTGTGAACAACTGTGTTCCTGGTATTATTTCTTTTGTCTAGGTCATTTTCTGAGAAACCTACTCTTTTGAATATATTCAACCTTTATTATCGTTTTTGGTATGGTCTAAATTTGTGCTCTTCATGTGCTGAAGTCCTCATATCCCAAGGTGGTGCTATTTGGAGATAAGGCCTTTGGGGGATCATGTGGTGGAGATGAGTCACGAAGGGGGAGTCCTCAGGGTAGATGTTCTATTTCTCTTCATCATTTTCTTCTTTCAGAAACTTAATTTGCTAAGATTATAGACTCTTTTCCCACCCTAAGAAAGAGTCTCTGGGGACTGCAGGAGCCATATACTACCTCACTGCCCACAGCTAAACAAACCTTTGTCTTGTTTACTGATTCTAGTTATATTGTCCTGCTTTAATGTCTACTTATCTTTCCACATTGGAACAACAACAACAACAACAACAAATCACTAAAATTTGACTATATATTCACTTGGAAGAAAACTATCACCAGTTCAACCTTTTCTTTCTCACAGAAGAATATAGGACAGTCTTCCAAACCTCTCAGTTTTAAGATTTCCCACACAAGTGCTCTCTACTACTTCCTTAGATTCTGT